>BOPP01000181.1:292101-323806 GCA_017312745.1 Gryllus bimaculatus
GACTGTTGAAAATGTTCCGTTTACAGGTTGTCTGGGGAGGAAACATCGAAGCGTCGAAAATAAGCTCTTACAACAATTTTAAGCATATTTTGTTTAATAAACTCCTGGGATATTACGAATGCCCAAGTCGCAATAAGCACTCAAAATTAGGATTGAAAAACTATTTCTACGCAAAACTTTGCATTACAGAAACATAAAATGTACTTCAGAAATATGTAAATTGTTTATTACTTACAAAATAACATTGGGTACTAACTGGTTCCTCTCACTCATTTGATATATAAATGTGAAGAAAATCGGCAGCGTAATTCAACAAATAAAATTTAAAGTATTAAAAATATTGCGTGATATTCGAAATCCACTTAAATCAGTATCAGTTTAAAAAAATGTTAGTGTAAAAACACGCACGCCCTCAGTAAAAAGCTCGAACGCTAAAACACTGCTAAACTCTTCCCCAACTGAAAACAAATCCCCTGGCGGACCGACCCTTAACAACCGTCGAACCGATATTTTTCCTGTTTAAAAGTATCACAGGCAAATTCCATGAGTGCTTTGGAAATTACCGATAAATCCACAAAACGCTGAGTGGGATGTGGTTTTATTCGAGAATTTCTAAGGCATGAGCGATATTTACTCAGACTATTTGACCTGTTGAAAAAACAAACGAGTGAAAAATATTTTTCCTAATATTGTTCTGTTACATCGACTTAATCCAAACAAATCGATGCACGGAATATCACTTTTAACGACCGGCGCCCGTTAAGTAATTTAGTCTGGCGTTCGTTAAGAACAATCGAAACAAATAAGCTGTATCTGAAGACGACGGACGAGACTTGTGTTATAGGGCACATACACATATCGCGTTATTGTTCTCTGCTCCCCTATATTATACCACTACATAAATATGCAAAGGTGTTTTCAACCAGAGAAATGATTTTCCGCTCGGAGGGTCGATCTAACCCTGAGTAACTGAGTTTCTGAACCTGCGTCATGTCGCCGGTTCCCTTACCATTACGTCACAGAAGAACCGTGTGCGTCCAACTCTGGGCGACGCTTAAAAACGTAAATTCTCGCATCTTATAATGTTCCCGCAAAAATCAAAATATATTTTTGTAATCCCAAAGCCTCGAGTTTATTCGGATAGATCGAGGAATAACAATTTTGAAATTGGATTTAGAAATTGGAGTTGACCTCAGACAAACAATTACATAAACTTCTCTTCTTTTGAATTACCATCCTAAGAGCGAGAAAGTAAAAACGGTATGCCTTATTTCAATTTTGTTTCTTATTTCCCATTATTTGGAGTGACCTCATGGGAAACAGTTCGAGAATTTGCATACGCTTATAATAATAGTGCCAAGATGCTAAAATGCTTTAAAGCACAATGTTCATGTAAGAATACTTTAGATTAGGATGTGTGATCATCAGATAGGTTTTGAAAGTACTAAGATTTTCTGAGCCATCGAGGAGAAATGTACAACTTTTATTCCTCCTATCCTCAAGAAAATGCGAATTGCTAAGCTAACTGACTTCAAATCTCGTCCCTTTAATTCAGAATACTGTATACTGTTACTTGAGTTGCCGTGGTTTGCAAATAATAAAACTAATATTACCATTAGTCGTAATAATAATAATAATAATAAAACTATAACGATACATTTATTTGCAATAAATTCATGGTGTCTATTATGGTTACACGTAAATGGGAGAATACTTCTTCAAATGGCGAATAGAGAAACAATAAAGGCAATTATTTTCATTTTACAGAATAGATATTTGCTTTCATGAGATTATTGCAATCAAGCTTTCTCAATTAATTCGGGAGGGACATAATCCACCAAATTCAATTTTATTGAAGTCTATTTTTCTGATTTAAATATATTACGTTTTAAACAATTAAAAAAGAAATTCATTCATTAATATATCCTTAAAATGGTAAATGTATATTATTATTGAATAGTTGCAAGTCTATGGTTTGTCGATAACTCATGTACAGAATTTAACTTTTAATATGAGGTAGTGCTTACGTTTACTACACAACAGAATTTTAACTCAAAGAACTTATGTTATTTTATATAAAATTAAACATTCAAGAACAATAAACTAAAAATAGTATTAATTATAAAGTTGTGTTCCCTAGCTCTCAAATTCGATTTTTCATGACACACGACCATTATTACAAAATATATTGCTATTTGCATATCACTAAGACACTCGTACATATATCGCAATGCTTATGATTTTACAAAATTGACGTTATAATTAAAAGTAGCTACCTATTCATTATTTTATTGCAGTTTGTATATTTCATGGTTGATTTCATTCCAAGAATCACACCTAGGAATCGATTTGAAGGAATGGCCTGTGATATGACATGATGCCACTTGACAACACGTTTGATTATTGAATAATTTTATACTTCTTGGTAGGAGGTATATATTAATATATTTATTTATTTACAATTTGTTGTTTCTTCTCAATTAACTAAATCTGTACAATAAAAATGAAACCGTTGAATACGTTCACACAATCCGCACTAGTGAACATTTTTAAAAACCATTAACATGGCCGAACGTGAATTAATACCATTAAGTGCTCGTTTATAATAATTTACTGGCACTACTGAGCACGTGACTAACTAACTTTAACATACCAGTCTTTTTTAGACCGATTTAAAATAAAAAAAGCTTATATTTGACACTAATTACTAAAAACTGTTCGGGACATTTTGTACCACCACGTGAGTATGAACGTATTAAATGAAAAACGTGAGTCTGTCTCTCAATGGGGTGAATTTGGAATTTTTTTAAATTTTATTATTTTATCTATCAAAATTTATGATATACTATAGCAGTCATAGTAGTTAATATAATAGGTATTATACTAATATTTATACTATATAAGAATCAGCATACTCTTTTTTTTTTAATTGTCCATTTGATGATGGCCAACACTCCTTCGTTAAGGCATATAATAGAAAAAGAAGACATATAACACAAATTGAACAGCTTAGATACTGGCAGCAACAATTAGTAGTTAGAACTAGAAAGTTCGAGCTGTTCTGGGAAACTTTGTTCTTTTCCCCGCCCAAGTTCAACTCTCTTAATATGCACTCACATCCACCTACTGGCCATCCAGCACTACCATTCCTTCCTCACATTCAGCACACAGCCACACGCGCAGCCTCCGCCTCCACGGCCACCCTAGCGACGCGCTAATCCATTAGCACTTTAAGCCGATTAGTTGTTTCATCGCTTCCTGGCCATTACTGTACTTGGCGCAAATCGAATTCGCCCGGGGCGCTCAGATCGTTTACTTGTTTAATGAAATCGAGGTTTGCCGGCAGCAGCAGCAGCGGTGGCGGCGGCGGCGGCGGTGGTAGCGGTGGAGGCGGAGGCGTAGAAGGTGGATGTGAGGTGGAGTCGGAGGTAGAAGAAGAGGCGAGGGTGGAGAAGAAGGAATGAGTGGTAACGGATAAAAATGCGAATGTGGTTGACAAGACTGGGGGAGGTAATGATGATATGAAGGGATAAGTGAGGGTGATATAGGCGGAGTTGAAGAAAAAACGATTGAAGGACTGGAGTGACGGAGGAGGAGAAGATGAAGGGGTGGTAACCGAGGTAGTTAGAAGTGGCGGTGGAGTGAAAGAGGGACTGGAGTGGAGGTGGAGGCGCAGACAAAAGCGAAGAGGGTGTCGAGGGTGAGGAGGATGCTACAGGCGGAGGAAAGGAAGGAGCTGAAGAGGAGATGGAAGCGATCGCGGCTACGAAGGGAGAGGTGGAGGAACAGCCAGTAGATGGACAAAAGGAATATGGTTGAAGGAGAAGTGGAGGCGAAGGTGGCAATAAAAAGGGCAGAAGAAAGGAAGCCTGAGAGAGGGGAAGGAACGTGCGAAGGAAAAGGAATTGGAATAAGTAGACGGCGACATAAGAGGAAGTGAAAGAAGATGTAGATGTTTAAGAAGATATGGAAGTGCATGTGGAAGCTGGGTTGGAGATAGAAAAGGTAGAGCAGTAGGGGGAGTCGTGGATCGAGGAAGATGAAGTGGTAGTGAATAGGAAATGAAGGTGTATACGGAAGTGGAAGAAAAGGCAGACAGAAGGCGGTAGTGGAAGTGCAATGGAACTGTATTTATGGAAGTGGAGATGGAAATGTATAAAGAAGTGGAAGCTGACGTGGAAGTGTACCCGGAAGGGCAAATGGAGGTGGTGGTGGAGGCGGCGGCGCGCGAAGCGCAGAGGAGAAGTGGCTACCATGTGCAAACGAGCGGCGCCCGGCGTCGGCGCTCTCTAATTGAGCAGATGCGTCGCGCCGCCCGATCGCCCCCGACGCCCCACGCCGCGACGCTTCGCCGCTCCGCCGCCCTCGCCTCGCCACCGCCCGACACAGAGAGAGAGAGAGAGAGAGAGAGAGAGAGAGGGAGAGAGGAGAGAGAGAAAGGGAGAAAGGGGGAGAGGGAGCTGGGGAGAGAGGGAGAGAAGGGGAGAGAGGGGGAGATAGAGAGGGAGAGAGGAAGAGAGGGAGGGAGAGAGAAAGGTAGAGCATCACCCTCGTCGTGGGCTAAAACCTGTTCTATAATCTGAGGTCATGAAGAAGTATTCTACTGATTTAATGCAAAAAGCATCCAATTTGGATCCATTTCACATCGTGTGTTAACAATTACGATATAATAATTATAGATACTTGGAAAACAAAAGCTGATAAGCACAGGTAATAAGCTAGATTATTAGATGGCCTTATTACATTGCTTATAAAATGTTGTAAATTTGAGTCTAACAGGCACGGGTTCTTATATTTTAAATGTCTTTAAAAATAACGTTCGTTTCCCACAATCTTTTGGTACATAGACCACAGAAATCTGCAAACAAAACGTCATTGTTAATTCTCAAAATATGTATCGGCGCATTCGTATTTCCTATAATGGTTCAATAGTTTATGCGACGGAGAAGAGAAGCAGTCCTAAATGATCATTACCAATAGAGAGACATCAGAGCACTGGTGAGAATTTGCGAGGAGTTGGGAGTAATTCCTGCCGGAACTGCAACGGTTATCGAGTGAAATCGACTTTACCACGACATCGAATCCAGGAGCGTCGGAGAGGTAACCGCGTCGGGAGAATCTCTCGAAATTCAGTTATCGGAAGTGGTCAAGCGGAGACGACGAGGCTAAGTGGAGAGATCTGGATTAACCAGACAGCAACGAGGCGAATAGGTTACGCCGCCTTCACGTCAGGGGCTACGGGTCAAGTAGAAATACCAATTATTTGCTTGGATTAGAATCATAGTAGTTAATCTTTGATGTAAAGGAGATATGAATTTCGCTGTAAGCAAATGTTCAGCGCATTTCACCATTGTACCATTTCGTAAGATTTGCAAGCGGGCACGCAGGAGTTCTACGGATTCCTCCGTCCACTTCCTTTCGCAGAACTGCCGCAGCATTGCTACGCACGATGATGCAATATCATTGCGTCATTTATTGATCACAAAACTAACACCATAATTTTGGTAATTTAAAATTTCAATCAATGCTGTAATTCATTTTAATTCAAAAATAACCATTGTCCTAGTCTTTCATTTGCAATGATTTGAAACATTTGATTTCATTAGTCACAACTCCACGGAGCCGGGAGCGCCCCGCTTGACACAGCGAGCGCTGCCGTGCGAAGGTACTCGTTGCGAATCTGCGCTCAGAGCACCTCGCATCGCCCCAGCGCACGCGTTTGTAACTTCTGTGCAACAACTTGTTAATGCAACTTCTGCTAATTGTGAAATGTACACTCATAGCACACGGCATTGTGTACTTTGTGTATTGCCATTTACATTCTTTAACTGATTCCACATTGCTATATTTATACGCGAGTGTTAGACTGTGTTACTACCTCTGCAGAGTAACCTATTTCTTAATCACTGCAACCGCAATCACCTGAACTGTGTTTGAACTGTGTTTCTAACAATATTTGAACTGTCTATTAGCAATCTCTGAACTGCGTTACTGCCTCTGCAGCGTAACGGCGTTTTGAAACTTTGCAACCGCAATATCTGAAGTGCGTCGCTTAACGTGTAAACTGAGACAATAGAATTTTTATAAACGCAAATTTATTAGTGCCTACAGTGCACAGATGCTTCATTTTATGTTATTAGTAAAGCAGTGACTGGGATCAATCTTTCAATGAGAACACGTAATCCTAAACTTCATGCGCGCAGCAATATCGGCGTACGGCAGGCCTGCCAATCTGTCTTTCAACTTCGCCGGCAACAACGTTCCCTCATCTGGGACACAGGACGTAAAATTGAATACTCTTTCTTTCAGCACTACATGTTATTTTATGTAAATTATTCACAGTTGTGTATTCATTTAATTGTATTTAACTGTTATTTGTCGATCCGGATAGCCGAGATTGCTCAGGTAGTAGTGTTGTGGCGATCTCGGATCGGAGGATCGTTGGTACGAATTCCGCCTCGGACATGTATGCACTTGTGATCGTCCCTTCACCCTTCATTATCATCCTACCATATCATTAAAGAAGGATTAATAATTTCCTGCTCGAGCAAGAGACCTTTGCCCTTAATGCTATGGTCAGTTGGCTAAAAAACAAAAAAAAACTCTTATTTACATGCCTATCAATCATGACACTCATTGCCACTGTTTAATGTCTGGTTTCTTCATTACTAAATTCATTGAAGGATGCTTCTATGCAGCATATTTAACTTATATATTATTTGTAACTGTTCAATTAGTTTAATTATACATCTTAATTCACATTTCTTGTGTTTAATTCTGTGTGATTGTGACTATTTCTCAATCGATGGCCGTTACAGCTAGAAACAAATTTCATGGGTCTTATTCCAGTATGGTCCATCAGAGTTTTGAAAGGAGTGACGGAGAAATGATATGTATTTATATTAAACATCTCTCAACCTAAAGTCTGCTGATTATACCAGTTTTACCTCCGCCAGTTTTTAGTTTAAACTTTTAATTTATATAAAATATAACTTTCTCTCATTGATTCATAAATCATAATGAAATAAGAAATAATTATTTATATAAGTGATGCATCACTGTCCAAAGAAGTAAAACTAGATACATTCGAAGTTCAACGTACCATTTTAAGGGCGTTACAGCTACTGATATCTATTTTCAACCGTCACTTTTGGTACTCACCTGTAACAAAACAGAAACAGAATTATCAATTAATATCATAAACATCCATAAAAACGCATGTGCAACAGATTATTCTTGAAATGATTCATTGCAACTGAATTACAGTACTTGCAGAAATAATATCAGCCGAATGTGGGGCGGTAAAGAAAAGATCGCCCTGATAGTTATTGTAGCTTTGGGATTTTTTCTGCAAAATTTAGTATATAAGAACTTGGTTAAACTCCCAGGTCATTGAAAATACTGAGAATAACAAGACATTGCTTTATTGACGACAGCATACATTTTGTGCAAAATATTGTAGAGGCACCGACACTCTCTAGATCTACTCCTTAGGAAGTTGGTTGCAACCCGGAATAGACTTTACTGGGATAGACTAATGCTGGGATGGTTCCAAACGTCCAAGTCTTTCATCATAAACCTCTCACCTCATAATTCAAGGCTTAACAACCTTGTCTTACAAAGGAATACCGAAAAGCTGATCCCCAAAATGAAACACGTCAATCTCTCTGCAACAAACATGACTGGGTCTCGGAAGTGAATGGTAGCTTGATCAGAAATGGCCGATACAAAAATAATATCAATAATAATAATAGTAATAGAAATAGTAATAATAACAGCAATACCAGTGATAGTAATATTAATAGTAATTATAGTAATAAAAATAAAAATAAAAATAATAATAATAAGAAGAAGAAGAAGTAGAAGAAGAAGAAAAAGGAGAAGAAAAAGGAGAAGAAAGGAGAAGGAACAATGGCAAAAGTCCGATGCCCCCTCCTCCCTGCATCGGTGTGTTCTGCGCGCCCTTACGAGAAAGGCGGAGGGCGCAGACTCCTCGGGGGTGAAGCAAGCGGTTCGCACTGGCTGTGGTGTGGGGACTTGCGTAGTCGTTTCTTAGTTCCGACAAGAGAGGATCAAGGGCCTTCTGCATTCCTCAAAAGATGGTAAGAAATGTGATTTGATTGCCTCTTAACAGAATATATAAAGAGTTGGAGGTCATTACGAGAGGTGAATAGTAGTAATCTGAATTTCTATTTGAAATAGGACGTTTGTGTTCTAATAGGAAATCTATTCTTAACTTTCTATTTTTACTTCACGAAAAAATTGCAGAATTATTTACATTCACATAATATTCCCTAATTTTGGAATAATGTTTTATGTAATTTACTGTGGGAAGCGTTTAAGAATTTACCATTTTTATTCGAAACTGACAGCTGTCAATAATCTAAATTACTAATTATAAATGAGCGCAGAAATCGAAATACAACTATGCATCCTACGACCACGTCAGAGGTACCAATGATTTTGGTAGATATTCTGGATATCGGGAAACATCAAACAACCATCAAACAGTTAGAAACTCTAGTAAAAAATCCAAATATTAAATTGATGCGTTCCACTTTTATCATAGTGCTCGTACTAACCGAAATCTCATAGTCATAGTCTCTCTGCTTTCGGTGTAGCAAACGTCATATGACGCCAAGTCTCCAAGGAAGAGGCCACCTGTCATTAAATACTTATTATTTACAGGTTGCGTGTCGCAAACTTCTTTTTGCATTTTTTGCAGGTATATAACTGCTGTAGTGCATAACCAAATACACTGCACTAAGTACTCGTATTTACAGAATTTATGAATACTGTTTTTGTTAAAATATTTAATCTGTTGCAGTGATCTACGACAGTATTATGTTTGTTTTCCTTGAAAATCGTGCTCGATACTTCCTGAGTAAAAACATTTTGTGCAGCCTTTGCGGTTGCAAGCCTCGTGAAGTGTTTTAATTCCCCGCCACGAAAACATTTCCCGTTCGCATTTCGCGTGTTTGACTGCTCTCTTCTCTCTGAGAGCCAGGCGCGCGCCTCTCCCTCCGTCGCGCTCGCGCCGCTCGCGCCGCGCGCGTCAGCTCGAGAAGCGCAGGCCGGCGATCCCAATCAGCCCACGAGGCGGTCTCCTCGCCCCCTCCTCCCCCCCCCCGCCCCGCGCCCGCGCCCGCCACGTGTTTTGCGCCCGCGCGGCCGCCTCCAGCGCCCTCGCTTCCCGTTATCAGAGCGTCAATATTACGGCGCCCGGCCGCCCCCGTCCCGCCACGCACCGCTCTGCGGAGGCTTCCACTCAGGGCCACTCCCTTGCCCTCAGCAATGGTTCTTGCTCCTCCTTGCGATTCGGCACTCCTCGCTTGGTCCCCACACGCCACGGACTTCTCGCCTGGGTAGCACACTGTGGGTATGCTTTAGTATTTCTCCTTCCTGCAACCTGACATTTCTTTTCTCGTCTCTCCACGCTGGCTCTGTTTTGGTCTTGCTGCTTTCTGCAATCCCGCACTCCTCGCCTCCCCGTCCCGCGACCAGCATCGCCCCTGCTCAGGCTTGGCCTGGCCTCTGCTCTCCTTGCCACGTCCCTCCACGCTGGTTGTGCGTTAGTCTGGTTCCTTCCTGCCACTCGGCTTGCTTTGATATTGCTTATTTTAGCAACCTGGTTTCCCCTTGCAGAATCTGTTTTAGTCCTGCGTCTTGTACGTAACCTAGCCTTCCTAGCTTCGTTTCCTCTTTCCCTCTGGTACAGCTTTAGTCTTTCAAGTTCTTGCAACTCTGTTCTCCTCACCTCGGCCCTCCACGCTGGTTCTGCTTTTTTCTTGTTCCTTCTTGTAACATGGTCCTCCTCGCCATTTCCCCTCACAGACGTTATGCTTCGGGCTTGTTCCATCCTGCATCCTGGCACTCCTTGCCTCAGTTTTAGTTTAGTCTTGTGCCTCTCTTCAGCTCGTCACTCCCTGCACCACGTCGCTTGATCTTGGTCGGAATACATTTACCTCACTCTTCCAACTTTATTCTTTAGTTTTCTTCTTTAATGCAACTAAGCACATCTTGTCCCACTCCGCGCGGTTTCGTTTATCAATCATTTGCTTCAACAGTTCACATAGTTTGCATGACACTACTATCGTTCGGTTCCTTCCGACAACCAGACATTCCACGCTCTGCAGCTCGACTCCCCGCTCCTCCTTGTTTGGCTTTTCTTCACTTGGTCCATGCACGATGTTTCCTGTATACCAGTTTTCTCCTTAAGTGGCGATGCGAGGTGAATTACACTTCGTTCAAAAAAACTTTTGTATCCTTTCCATCTCGTTTCTCCTCACTTCTATATTATTTTCAAGATCTTTCTAGAAACTCGCTGTGCAGCTTCTCACCTCTCAGTACCGAACACTATTAAATCAATCGGCCTCCACTCGTGATTTCCCTCCACATTGGATCCCCTACTCTCCTTCTGATTCGTTCTACAATACGGTACAATGAACGCCCTACATTCTCTTTTTCCACTCCAGTTTGCACACGCATGCTTATCCATCAGTACATGACTAGCCACTCATCAATTGCCACTCCTCATATCTCCACTTCGCGCAAGATAGCATGTCCTAAGAAGTAGGCAGATAATTCAAGAAGCAGTCGCACTTTTACAAGTATTTTATTTGTTTGCCTTTTGGCGCTTGATATTCTCTCTTAAGTATTCTACAACAGTTTTCTCTTCCTTTGGTTTCTTCTTTCTCTTATTTTCACAGCTCGATTCAACTTCCCTATTTTCATTCGTATCTTCTCCTTAGATTGTTTTTTTTTACAGATTTTTCTCTGTGTGTCAAGAAGGAAACATAACATGGACGCAAGAAGAAATGATTAAGATTAGAGGAGGAGTAATATATCGAGGTTCCTCTCCCTATTTGTCCCACATTTTCATGTTCATTCCTGTGTTAACTGTTGCTATAATCGAATTTTCATATTTCATCGTATGCCAAATCCGCTTCTCTATCAGCCTCTTTTTATATTTCTTCTTTTAAATGCCACGATCTCTCATACAACGTCTTTTCTGCAACATTCCTCGGATTCATTTGTTTCTCGTCGTCGCCCTTATTTTCTGACCTTGTATTTTATTAATGTCCGGAAGTATATGACCTCAAATTGTATTATGAGCCTTGTCTATCTATCACAATGCCTTAAGTATCGACTTCCTTCTTCCCATTCATGTCCCAATTTGTTCCCAATTTCTCTGCGTCACCCCGCTACTCTCATATCCGTTTATTTTATTTCATTCCTCTCCTGAGATTGCTAAGCTTTGCATTGCATCATTCTGATATTTCTGCGTTCATATTCCACGCTTCCTCATCCATCAATGCTCTTCTTTGCGTCCGCCCGTCATGCCCATTCTCTCTTTGCCGCTGCGTTTGCTAATCTCAGGAGCCATTCTTACCCCGCACGTATCCGCCGAACTTCACTGTTCTCTCTGCATTGTCTCTCTAACCATAGATATGTTTACTATCTTCACTTCACAACCACATTCGTCAGGGTTCTAGTCTCTCTGCATAACTCCATCCTGTTTCAAGGCAGCGCTCCATGGTTGTTGTCGCTAAGCACCGCATTCTCCTACCATCTCCAGTTCACGCCACCTCATCCTTCAACGCCCCCCTCCTCTGCTGTGGCCCGTCCCCTGCGTCCACGCGCTGCTTCGTTAGCGCCCCTCCGCGGCCCCTCCGCGGCCCCTCCGCGGCCAGGCCGGCGGCGTCGCCATCGCGCCCTCCAGCGCTGGGTCAACGGCTTGGGCTCCTCGCCGAGCCTCCCCCGGCCCCCGCGCCGGCGCTACTGCAGCCCACGGTCACGAGTCGTATCTTTTAAGGCGCTCTTTTATTTAATCAAATCGACTGTATCGACAGAAATCTTGTTAATTTCCATTTTGCAACAATAAATAAAGAAGCTTTTAACTTTTTAGCTTTTAACAGTTAATAAATATTAGATCACTGAATCAAAAGTCGTATGTCCCTGTTTCGGAAAAGTGTGATATCTCTAATTCGATAAAATAAATTCAATAAAATAATTTGTTATCTCTTAAGTCATTCATTCGTTTATTGCAAGTATTGTTTTACGCAAATTGCATCTTTCTGCTGATTTTGATTACATAGTTTGCTCTCCATTGTGAACTACACGTCAACTGGCAATATTTGCGCGTATCCGCTCATAGATACCGCAAAACCGGAGAATACTGCTCCATCCAACTGCTCATTCAAGTGGTTCAGTTAGCTTTAAATTTCTGGAGTTTCTAATAATATTTATATTATTTTCTACATCGTTTAAAAATTAATATTTTTTGTTATATCCTTGAGATAAGACATTCATTTTTTTGATCTATTGAAGGCAAATGTAAAAGCACTATTGCTTAAAATGTCTGAGAATTTTAATCTTGACAAATCTATCGACAATGACAAGAAACGAAACATATCCTTTTCACAGTTTGTCCCATTGTATTATCATCACTATCTTGGGAATGACGAACGTAATGGATAATGTAATAATAGTATCTCACTCACTGTCTGGCAAAGAACGAGTGAGTTTTGGACCATGGTAACCAAAAACCACTATGCAGTATTTTCCAAACAATTTTTACGCAATTTCTATGCCATCAGTCTCTCCTCGTGCAAGAGAAATCCGCAAACGTACAAAGCAAAAGGAAAATAAAATCAATAACATACTGTGACCAACTGCGGTGATCGCAGCAAAGTGCACGATGTACATCAGAAGACAAAATCAAAGCTGCGTTCCAGGAAGAGCAAACACAAGCAGGGGTATGACGTCACAAAATGATGAGCACAAATTCTGCGGGAATGCAAAATTCCTGTTTTTAAAGTCGTTATCATAATCTGAAAACTATTCGATAACAATTTTCACGGAATTTTTAGTTTGATGTTCGACAAATCAATAATGAAACTTTTAAAACAATATTTCCTTATTAGAACTATTCACGTTTTCCGGTGATGGAATTTGGTAATAAAGAAGATCTGACTTTAAAAATGTATTGGGTACAAAAAAGATTTTGTGACTAAAAAGTTTGGAGAAATTTGAAATATGCAGCTGCGTTTTCCAGGTTAATTAATGTCATGTGCCTCACATTATATTGAACCCTACACGTTTACTTGCATTACCAATATACGTTGAGCATTTTATTCGTTTAATAATTTTTTTAACGGAAACAAATTAAGTTTACTTTTATTTATTAATGATATACGGAGAAATTGAAAATTGTTCATGTGATATATTTTAGAATCCGAAACTAGAACATATAAAGTTTTAGTAGCAAATCATTCCACAATGACATTGCATGATGGCATTATCTGATATCAGGAGGTAAATGTGTCTAGTTACCCATCCATTTTCCTGAATAGTTTCCATTTTCCAACAAACGGAATGTGTATAGATTTGTGTAACAATCGAAAATAAATGAGTAGAAGACATGAATTTGGGTAAATCACACTCACGAATTGATAATTACTCTAAGTACAACAAAATATCAAAATCGACATAATAACGTAATCCAGACATTTGAGCCTCAGAAATTCCTAAGACAGATTCTGCAAGGCGATTTGTCCCAAGAGTTACGTGAGATCGATGATCTCAGTATTTCCTTCGTGATAGATTACGCGTCGTGCAGATCAGCTGAAGTGTTCATGGAACGTCGGCGGGAGACAAACTTCTCCGGCCTTCAGTGCGGGCACAAACGCTGCGGTCCGCACCCAAAGCCGATGGCATATTTGCGTTGTGCGCGTGGTCTTACAATTAGCGGTACAAGGTTGACCCATTCATTACCATACTAAAACAACGCTGTCCAATTACCGGTGGATCCGCGCCCATTGCATTGCCGTGACGGTTCCGCCCTACCTCCAGCAAATCGCGCCCCCGCTCCCGCAGACCCGCCGCTCCCACCCCGCCCATCCCTTCCCGCCTTCGCCCCGCCACGCGCCCCCGCCAGCCCGCAAGCACCCGCACACCAAGCGGCCCTTCACCAGCCTGCCGCCCCCGAACGAAACCCGCTACCTCTGCCAGTTGCGCCCGCCGCCTCATCCGTCACCGAGCGCCACTGCGCGCGCAGCCCCGCCGTTCCGCTGCTTCCACCATGAACCCCTGACTTCTGTCCCTGTCCCCAGGCCTTTCGCCGCTGCGCGTTTCCTCCGTCTCCAGCTGCTTTAGGCTTTCAAGTTTCCTCTCCACCCCACCATTCACGCAGTCCCCTCCAACCCCACTCCTGATCCCCTTTCCCACACACCCTCCCCGCAGCCGCAATACCCTGACCGGCCCCGATTTGCGCCACCCACCACCCCGTCACTGCTTAGCGATGCAATTACCGGGAGCGTTATGTGCTCGCTCATAATCACGCCTGCTCCGCAAATACGACCTCCAAGCGCGTGCGTTGTACGGTGCTCTCGGGCGACGGGGCTTCGAGGAAAGTTCAACGCGAGAGCGATCTGGGCGATCGCTTGGGGAAAGATCTGGCCTCATCGCAACAGCTTCATTTGCATTGGACGTGATCCTCACTGCTTCGTAGGTCAAGCTTCAACTCTTGTTTCTATTTGGTCAGAGTACAGTGAAACATGTACGACGCTGTCAAATGTGTAGTTTTGTACCGTACATGTTTGAGAGTTTATACTTGAAATGTCTGTAACCTGCAAGGTATGTAATTGATACGCAAATACGCCAACGTCGAAACGGATGGCTTCATTTGCTAAAATTCAGTGCAAGGGCGAGTTGGGTAGTCGTTAGCAACAAGTCAGCGAGTATTGAAACAAATCCTATGAAATTGCAACTGCTTTATTTAATGACGGTATCACTTTTTTCTCATGTTTATCGCTCTTTATCTACCCTAAGTTTGAGCATTACTATACTTTTAGGAATGTATGACTCAACGTATTACAACCGAGGATACCTACTGAAGGTAGTTTTTAGTCGGTTGACCAAAGAGGTAATCTCCAGTTGGAAGAGCATACTTTCATGGCAAAGTGTGGGCTCGTGCTTTTTACTATCATGTATACGTATATGTATACGTATACGTTCATGTATACGTAGTGTTCATGTATACGTTCATGTATACGTAGTAACCTAAGTAGTATAGAGAAAGTTGTGTAATGCTGCGCGAAAAAACGGCAGATTTTTTGCAGAAAAAAAAATTGTCTAGAACTGATAACGGAAAAGTTGAGAAATTCAATTGCTATATTAAGGAAACAATATCTAACATGTGCTGTAGTCAGAATCCCTGTTTTAGTAGGCCTTGATCCAAAAAAATCAATTGTCAGCAAAATCGCTCGTTTGCCTCCCCCTCTGGCCGTCTGTCAACACTGTTAGCACCTAAACCATACGTAAGATTTTTTCCAAAATGAACACTTCTCGGTCGATCTGATTCCACTCAAGGGACATTTTGAAAAAACTTTCTTCAAAATTGGAGAGTACTTTATATTAAGCAACCCGGACATTTTCAAAATGTTCTGAAAACCGTCTCGAATATTTTCCTTTAAATTTCTTCTAAGAGTTCTTCTACACTTACAAAAAGAGCAGATTTTCACGGTTAATTCTGAATTTACGCCAAATTAGGCATTTTTTGCTGAGCCTTCTTACAATTTCAAAATTGAAGATCGAGACTTACCCTTCAAATAAAATGTATTTTCATTGTAAGTTCTTTCATTAAAGTAGTTTACATTTTTGCGACAATTTAGCAGTTTCCGCGCAATATTACGTGCAATATAAAAAAATTTAAAAACAACAAAACAAGATTTTCCGAAAAACGACTCCTAATTTTTTCTTCAAACTTTTGGTAGAAATATTACTAACTGTACTCTATTAGATAACATAAACATGAGTTTTCTCTATTCTTTTTTTCGAAAATTACAAAAATTTAATTTCTTGACTTGTCTCCCACGTTATTTTTATTTTAATTTCAACAAATTCAGAAAAGCTGAAACGCCATTTTCTCATAAATGGCTTCAAATCATTTGTTACATTTTTTTAAAAGGATAGTGCTAACTGCACTCTTGAACATGACGCAAAGTTCATTTTGAGGACTTTTTGTTTTATTTTTTTAAAATTACGCAAATGTAGGTTTTGTGAAAGATCTCCCACACCGTTAATATACAGATTTCCAGCAATTTATAAACACTATTGTATTTTGTAGTTAATGTGCTTTAAATTACTTTAAATGTAGTTTTTCGAAAATTTACAAATGTTCTATGAAAAAGAGAATCAAATTTCAAATTTAGAGTATCTCTTAAATGCCATTTTCTTTAAAAAATCGAAGATAATTGCAATTTAGGACGATGTTTTACCGTTTTTTAATATTATTATAATAATACTTATGTTCTACAATTTGGAAACCGAAAAATTAAGAAAATTTTTAAAAAAATGTACTTTGCGGGCAATAAATTGTAGCCGGCAAGAGTAAGTGGCAAGTCCGAATAGCTAGCCGAGTCCAAACGAAATAGTAAACTAATGCGAGAATAATCTGTTTCATTCTGGAGCATCGCTAGTGAACTTATGGGCACTTTCGTGTGGTGAAGACGTTAGGTGAAGGTATATTGGTTTTACACCATAATACCAAAGTCTAATGTCTACTGTTGCTTTCTATTAAAGCGTCTTATAATTTTCGCCGTCGCGCAAATCATCAATTTATATGTTTTTAGATTATTTTCAAGTAAATTATAATCGCATAAACGTTGTTGGACTGATTTGTTCGCAATAAGAGAAAGAATATTGTGAAGTTCCTGCGAAAATTCTCACAAAAGCTAACAAAGCTACGAATAGCAGTCTCCAGTAAATTCTTGAGAAATACATGACATTGATTATGGCGTATTGGAGAGTTATATGGAAACTAACAGAGTGAATTGCGCTGAACCTTTCTTTTAGATTATTTGCCTCTGTTGCCAAAAGTGATTAAGAATATATTATAACATCAAAAAATAGCATTTAGATGATGTTATCCGATGGACTTAATACAGCTTATTAGTAATAGTAGTACCTCTACTAGAAAAGCACGTATGTCTCTAAAAATGTGACACATTACACAAAAGATAATTTATAAAATTGTATTGGTTGTGTTGGTATTAGAGCGAGCTATAAAACATTCAAAAGGTCCGCGCAGGCATTAACATTTCGAAAGCCCTAAAAGTCTATTAACAATATCGTTAAGTGTTTTGCTTTATGTCCGTAAAGACATAGTAATGAACAAGTAAACCATTTAAAATAATATTGTTTACTAAAATTTTCATTTTCGAAAGTAAGTTCCTTGCATGAATATGTGGAGATAACACCATCCCTTTCCTTATAACTTGGCCACATATCATAGATGAAAGACGTAAGGGTGGGAAATCCATTCCAAAAGCATTTTATATGAATACTTAAAAAGAAATCTACGAGTCCGTTGAGGAGATATGAAGTTCGGAAGTTTTTAGGCAATCCGCAACACACTTGTGCATTGGAGGTAGTATTCAACTTGGGCGTATCGAACAATCGCCGAGCTGCACCAGGTAATTTGTTCAAACCGTAGGGGAAATCTTTTGAAGCGACAACATAACTTAGCGGAGAAAAGACATAATATTATTTTTTGGGTATTTATGACAGTTTCATAAAAAATGACTGGACCATGACCAATTGGTGGTGACTTCTATCACTCTATGTAAAATCTATCATTTGTTGACTGCATATTATTATGATATTATAATGAAATTTAGCACGGAACTATGCCCTGTTCACTTTTCTTCAATTTTTTATCAGCCCTTCAGAATTTTTGCAATGTTGGGGAGGAAAGTTACTACGGGGAATCAGTTTTTACTTTTCAAAACTATAATCATAGATCTTGTTATATGTATTTCATTTGGCAGAGCAATGAAACACTCATTTTCATAAGCCATCTTAAATTGAAATGAATATAAATGCCTAGTGAGATCAATAATTCTCTGAAGAAGGTGAGTTTTGAATACATTTTCCTTGTAACAAGTCTGATCCTGTTACCTTGTGAAATAACAAAAACGTTATAAAGATGTATGTTCACAAATACACTTCTTAAATCATGGTTGTAACCAATATTTATTTAGATATAGAGACCAGTGTAACAATTTATACCATTATGGAAGAAATAACTGTAAATTCATGGAAATTTAATCAGCTCTCCAACTAATTTGTAAGTATATAAAAAAATATGAGATTTGAAAACTAATTGCAAATGCGAAGAATAAAAATGATTGTGAGGAGCGCCAAAAACATAATGCATAAGCAACAATTAACATTATAATGAAAACAGATAAGAAAGAAAATAGTTTCCAGAAGACAGGTACGTTATTTAGTTAAATAGAATGAGAGCAAAAAAACACATTAAGTCAGAACGATTCCTACAGACTCACATAGACGCGTGACTTGCATACTCTCTTCACAAACGTCTTGCAAATATTGTTTAAAAAGAAAATCTTTGAAATATTATGATGATCCCTCACTAACCAGAATATTTTCAAAGTGCCTGTTGGGTCAGCGCGAAATCTCTCTCTTCGCAAACCGTTGATCTAAATCTGAAAAACCTTAAGACGAAATAATCGACTCTTCGGAACGGTAAATTGCAGTAACACAAATACGGTTTTGTGTTTGGTAAGACACAAAGCCTTACACTCTACGGCTTTGTGAGAACTCTTCAGAAATGTAATACCCGTTTTAAAAAGGTCTAGTTTTCTAGAATACTGGTTAAGAAAGATAATTGAATCGGTTATTTTAAAACCCCGAAAGTCAGAAATGGTAAAGCTGTGGAAAAACAAGAAAATCGTAGTAGTACATAGAGAACTTTTCCTTATTTTTTAATTTATGATGCATAGATCTTGATTTAGAATGCCATGGAGTCATGTAATTTACCTGTGTTAATAGTACAATAGTCTCTGGACTTATCGAAACGTTTATGACTTATGCAATTTCAAAACTAATCAGGAAATATTTACTTAATACGCAAATAAATAAACATTGCACGTACTGTTTGTAGTTTGACTCATTTATTACAATAATATGTGAAATGACACGGTGTATCTACATGAAACATATTTCATATGATAGAAACATTTGCTTGAAACATGTTTCTATGATACTACATAAAAATATTTTCGTAATGAACATCCCTTTTAACCACACTCTCTGTCAATGATATCCCAGTCATACACACTGTACCTACATACATTCACAGTCATACATACCCTGCTTGTCAATGAGAATCAAAACCAAACCCAATATTTGTAGTGTTCTCACAACCTTTTCATTCATCTGATTTACGAGATTTACACGTGAAGCGATCTATCCTGCAGCTTCTACTTACTCACGAAAAGCGACAATGGAAAAGAGAAAAACTTCCGGTGTTTTAAAATTATCTGATTCAAATTCGAGCTCCACCTATTTCCCCCAACGAAATTAGCAAACAAATATCCTTCTTTATACCTGCTTCTTAATACTGAAATCATCATCAAAGGTTTCAAGAAACAAATCGTCTGTTTCATGCAAAATGTGGTAACAGAAAATCTTGTTGCATATAAGAGAACAAGAGATAATTTTACCACAATTTAATCTGATATCCATCAATCATCATAGATAATAAGTTTACACGTTATACCAAAAACAGTTTTGACCTTTCGTTCGACGGCAACTGATGTGTTAGAGATATAACTTATTCCATACAGAAAATGTTGTTTTCAACTAAACATCATAAGAATCTCACATTTTGCATTTTTGAGTTACAACAGTATACCGGAAAAGCGATGGCATGCAACTGACTTGAGGCACCCTCCAAAACGAAAGTTTATGACAAAAATATCTTATTGTGTAAGATAAGGAAAAAATAGTGTATGATATGACCATGAAAACTCCGTTTCAAGTGCTTTCGACGCATAACTTGCGAGCTATGCATGATGATGAAAGTTGGAAGGCATGTGCGCTTGATGTGTTTTTATAAACCAGCAAACGTAATGGGTTTTCCTCTTTAAAATATATTATGCACACTTGGGAGGAAATTCAGTATCCAGAAGTAGCACGCCTGGCTACTGTTATTTCTGATTTTCGTTTTCCTTTTAGAACTTTACTACATGATATAGAGAAAGTTATGTAACGCTACAAGGAAATGAGCAAATGTTTAGAGATAATGACTCATTTTGTGGGATTCTAATATCAAAAACTGCATTTCACTTACTGCTGTACTAGTAGATGACTTGCATAGTACCATCAATACCATCATATACGTACCATCAATACAAATATTTTCCAATGCGTTCTTATTAGTTTTCCTTTTTGGGACAGATATAGAAACATAGAAAATGATGTTTTTGTATTTCTAACATTTTCCTTTGTTCCAACAAAAATGAAATGTCAATAGAGTATGAATTTTTTTCATTTGTTATTTTCTGCATCAATAAATAGCTGTAACAATCATTCTGTGAAAATGAACACGAATATTTTGGTTAGTAGTTGATTTCAATGATACAAAAATATCAAAAGTTCTAAAAGTGTTTGTAAAATAAATAATACGTTAAACCCTTTCGAAAATAGGTTCATGAGATTACAAGAATCCAGAAAAATTCTGAAAAGTTAATTATGGACTCTTCTCGTACGGCTATTACACGTCTATTATCATTTGAAACGACCAGCGCCACATATTTTCGTTCTGTCTAAAAAAAGCAAACAAAAGGCGAAAGCTCTGCGAATGAAAAGGAGCTCCCGAGGCGGCAAGTTCTCGCCGACAGGCCCTAGTTCCGGAAACCGTCGGCGAGTGCGCTGGGGTGGCGCGCTGCAAGTCGAGCGTTGTTCCCCAGAGGCCGATAGCTCCCCTTAACCCGACTGTGTTAAGGGTGTTATTAAATTCTCCCGACGGACACCCCGCACCTGGTCTGCTCCTCCCCCCTCCGGCGGCGGGTGATGCAGCGAGGGGAAGAGTGGAAAAAGCTGGGGAAGGTAGAGGAGGAGGGGGAGACAGAGGAGAAGAGGAATGCGTGCGGAGCGGGAGTGTGTCGGAGGCCTAGACGAGTGGTGCGTTTGACGCACGTGCGTGAGGCTGCGAGTTTCGAAGTCAAGAGTCCGAAAGAGTTGAGGCACGAATGGCGTGGGTTGTTGGAAGAGGACAGTTATGAGAATGAGAATATGAGAGGGATTTCGGGTAGGAATGAAATGAGTAACTAGATAGTGGATTTGTGGGTGAGTGAGTACTGCGTAGACAGTGGTAAAATTGGTGTATCGGTGTGCGAGTGGGTGGGTGGATGTGTGAATGTGTATACGCTTTGGGGAGCAAAAAAGTAGTTATGTTGGTGAGCAGATGATTGTTGGGTGGGTGGGTAGGTGGGTTGGTTTTTCGTTTGAGTGGTGGGTGTTTTGGTAGGAAGATTAATGGGTGAGAGGATGAAATGATGAGAGGGAGAATGAGTGAGAGAGAAGATTGATTTGTTAATTGGTTGATATGTGCGTTGTTTAGTTGGTGCGTTGAAACGTGCGTCAGTGGCTGATAGGCCTAAGGCTGGGTGGGTAAGCATGTTAGTTTAGTGGTTCATTTGCGGGGAGAGATGGGACTGGTGTATGGGCGCGAGAGTTCACGATAATGGGCGCAGTACCTGCTATCACAGTGAGGGTTTATCGCACAGAAAGTAGGTCGGTAGATTGGGAGAACGAAACAAGCAAAAGAGACCAAGAATAAAGCTAAGCGAGGCAACGGCCCGGATAGGCGCGTGTGATGTGGGAGGGGTGCTGAAAGAGGGGGCAGGGCAGAGAGGGCGCGGTCCGGGGGAGGCTAGGCCGTAAACTGGCGTCGGCAGCGGGGAGAGAGGAGGTGGGAGGGGGCTCGCACCTGGCTGGCTGCCGGCGCACCTGGCGCCCCTGGCGTCGGCGGCGCGAACCGCGTTTCGCTGGGTCGAATTTCCTGCCTTCCGCATGGGAATAGTCTCCAAGCGCCGCGCCCATATTCACAAACGCCGAAGGATATTGCGCCCGGGCCGACAGCGCGATCCGCCACGTCGCTGGGAGCCGCGCTCCCCGCTCGAGATATCTATTTAATTAAATGACACCGTGCGCGTGCAAACACGTGAGTTTAGGACAAAATTAGAAAAAAACCGTTTTGTTCTGCACTCTATTTCCACAACACGTATATCCTTCATGTTTATATCTGTAATAGCAGCGCAAGTATTAGTGGTATTGTGGTCATTGCACGTACCGAACCGTTAGTGACAAAATGAAGCTTGGCAACTGGAGAACGCTGCACATCGTAATGCCTACTATAAAAAAAACATGTTCATATAACCAATCCCTGGCAAACACATTTCACATGTTTGTCCTGTTCTAGAATACGGAGTAGTAAACTGCAGACTCTAGAGAGAAGGGGAAATCGAAGCATTAGATAAAATTCAAAGCCTGTCCGAAACGTTTGTGAAACAAGGTGCAGTTGATGGAGGAGAAGTAAGGAGAGTCTTTAGCAATGAGAAGGAGGCGGACGCATTTATATGAATTTTAGAAGGAACCGGCGCGAGAGAAGAAAATGGTAGAATATAAAAGAAGCTGGATTACAAAAGCAGGCTACAGACTTTCAGTATTCATTCTGTATTGCACTATAGTCGATTGTAACAAAATACCTGCAAAAACACTAGAGGTTCTTCCTTGTAATATTGGCAAGTTTAAAAATATGTTTAATTCCTTTTAGAATATTAATATCAAAACTATTAACTATTTAATACTTATTTAAGCTATTAATTATTATTACAAGTCATGTTTTATTCTTATCACAGTAATTACTTATAATTTTGCTAATAAAGTTATATCATGTATGTAGTGAAGTGTTGTTATGTGCAATGGAATTTGGAAAAATCTGTATTTAAAATTACTTCAATGGAGGTGTATTGCAGTGAATTAACGTGAAATAGAGTGGAGGAGAGTGATAAAATAGGTAAGTTATATGTCAAAAAACAGCGAGAACAAAATTTTCATTAGATTTAGATATTAATTAGAATTAATTTTAATTGTAATCATTTTTCCCACCCAGTGACAGCAAAGTAAAATTCAAGACAACTTATCTATCTATCTATCTATCTATCAATCTATATGTCTACCTAGTAAATTTAAGTTTCCGAAAAATTATTCTCGATTAAACTTCGTTTCATTATGAAATACTATAAAAATGAAATATTACACATAACTGTAATAAACATTATAAAATATGTAGACGTACTGTTCTGGGATGGTACAGTGCGTTGGAATATCCTTTTGCAATGGATTATTATTTTTTTGAGGGAATGTGATTGTATAAAAATAGAACAAGGTGGAAACATAAACATGTACGATGGAAAACTGCTTTGGCTCTAGCAGTTGACGAAAGACTTTGACACGACTACAATAGTAGCAGAGAAGATGTTAGATGTGACACAAACGATAGTAAAAGTATAAGAGAGAGCCCAAGGGAAAGCTGAGAATACGTTTTAGTCTGGAACATATGTTATAAAACTTAACTTTAACTTTGACGTTAAATAAGAACAAATAGAGTGTTAGATGTAGTAACTAACGACGATGCTTTTTAGGTATTCTATTGCAGACGTATCGTAGTCATTGTTGTTTTTATTGTGTTATTGTATTGTGTTACTGTTGTTGTCTTGTTTGTTATATAATAGATGTCGTGCTACTCCTTTCGGTGGGATAGTGTTAATACAGTAAAAAATGAAAATTGTGAAATTAAAATTACACAGAAACGGATGAATTGATTTTATCTTTTTTCATCTCTGGGTTTTCTCTCCGAATCTCATTTTTTTCTCTGGATGCTCTTTCAGCCGCCGCTCTGTCTCATATTGTCTCACTGGAGCCACGCGTTCTTTCCTTGGTGTCTAACAAATGTCTGGATCTTGTCACTATCCAAATCCCCTGATCTCCTTCCGCCATGTTGCTTCCAGATTTCTGTTCAATTGGATTCCTTTCGACGGGAGATCCGAAGCCTCCGCCACTCTTCTGCCGCAGTTTCGTCCTTCTCCCCCCCCCCCGGGCCGCCCGTCCCCCCCCCCCTCCTACCGCCCGCCTCCGACGACCCGGAGTAATTCCTCCCGAGCAACAGCTGAAGCGTTCCCAATACGAAGCCAGAGTGTCATTTACGTCGGCGTTATTAATCGTCCAGTGCTAGTGTATAGTCGTGTCTCCTCAGCCGCTTTTTGCGACGGGTCTCTTTCTCTCCACACCGCAAGAGGCCACTCTGCTCCTTGCCTCATTCAAAGCTCTCGCCCAACGACCACAACATTGCCATTTGCCCTTCCCTCCGATCATCACCACCCTTCGCCGCTTGCCCATCATCCATCCTCTGCTTCACCCCCTATATCTTTCTCGACCCTCCCTAACCCAACATTGCCATCCACCTCCCCGGCCCTCAACCCGGCAATCACCCTCATTGCCTGTGCCCTCCCCGCTTTTTGGCGCTATCATATCTCGTCCCCATCATCCATCCCCCTCCCCACTTCCCGTTCTCTCGCTTCTCTTCTCCTCTACCGCGCACTATCGCCATCCACCTCACCCTCACCCCGTCCGTCTCTCACGTCGCCACAACTCCGCTTTCACCTCCACCCTCCCTTCCCCGCGTCTCGTTAAAGGCCGGATGGATTTCTTCTGTGGGTCTCGCAGGCTGCACGCTACGCTTGAAGGAAATAACGTCCATTGTTGCCGATGCCGTGTGTAAGATGGGTTTTCCCACGCAGCCGAGCTGCCGGGGGAGGGGGGAGGGGGCTGCACGAGGCGCGGAGTGCGGGTGGCTGCGGTGACCTGCAACGCGGGAAGGTCGGCCGGCCGACGGCGATGAACTGCTGGCTGAGCAGCGAAGTGCTGCAGGAAAACATGCGTTGTGTTGAGATCCCAACGAGCCAGGCTTCGTGTCTTTTATTTTATGTTCTACCCTTTCAACAAATACAAGTTTTTAGGAGATATCATTCAGATTTGACGATTCATTACCACTTGCTTTTTAATGCAACCGAAAGATCCCATCTGGTACCTGAGAAATTTAGTTTTAAAAGGCAATTTTGAAGACAGAACAAGTTTCTAGATAAATAATTATAAATTTAACCTATTTACTTTTTACACAATTATGGGGGTATAAACCAATCGGATAAAAAATAATTTAATTCTTGAGTCTTAACTCTTCGATTTGACCTAGATTTAAATATTTGACACTGGTTGCTAAAGGAAATAGGTCGAAAAAATGTTCAGTTTGATTTGTTATAAAATCTTTTATGTTAGGAATTTGTTATTCATGATGTATTTGCGTGTTTCAAATTAACCAAGGTGCTTTTACTATTTTTTGTAAGATTGTATTTTGTTTAATTTGTAAATTATTAACATTAATATGTAGTCCGACCATGCCACAACACACAAGCAAACATCAACGCGGGAAGTGAGATTTGAACCCGCGGGCTTTTGAGCAAAAAGATAGTTCCGACGTTTTTGCCTGAACGTGTATTATGTTCACTTAGCATTACATTTTTAAGAGATCGATTTATTTACATACATATGAGATATGGTAATATTTATTATGATTTCCACACGTATGGTTACAGTAATACCTAGAGGAAATTTCTATAAGAGATGTAAGTCTGAAAGCTAAACGCAGAGAAAGGGAACAAGCAAAACATTCCGACCTTACACGCGATTGCATGCAGAGAACACTTTGGTTTTCTTCCAAATGTGTGTATTCACATAGCACACCTCCGACTGGAAAAACGTTTCCGTTGTTGAGTCACTGTTTGTTTGGAAGTGAATCGATATCGTGACGAGTCTTATTCACTGGAGTATAAGCAAATATGTGAAAACTACCACAGTTTTTGAAAACTATACAGCAGTGTCATATTCAGATTGAATTATAATTTCAAGAACCTAAAAATTCGTATTAGGTTTGTTATAAGCACTTAAAATCAAATCACAGCAATAATACCGAAAATTAATATTATGAATTATGAATTAAAATTATGAATGTAAATATAACGAATGGATTTGCTATTTCTAGAATTTTTAATGTTTTTATTTAATGAGAGTGTCTTATTTTGGGGTATACCCAAAGTAAATAACTTTTAATACTGTATTATAGACGTATTAAATATATAAAGCGTTTAAATCCCACCTGTAAAGAATGTTCATTAATTTTACATTTAAAGCCAGAAATATCAAATGCACAAATAAAGCTTTGACGCAAATATTCACTTCTTCGCCCGGCTTCCAAACATTAAACAAAGAAACTAATCATATTTCTACAACACCGCCCCGGAGTGGCCAAGCGCAAAGAAAGAGCCATTTGACGGAACGCTTTCAGCACATTACGCCCGCCGCGAGTTCACACGCTCCGCAGGAACTGCCCGTGTTCTTCTTGCCAGGCTGCACCCAAAAACTGCGCCAACTCCGCCGGCTTCACTCGCTCCCGCCGCCCGCAAAGCTTCTTCTTCTTCTTCTTCCCTTGCCCCGCTCGAGGGTCCGCAGCCGGCGGCGAAGTCTGTCGCGTCAAACAAATGGACGAAGTTGGAGCGCGCCGCGAGCCAGGCGCGGCGGCCGGACTGATGGCGCGGGGCCGGCGAAGGGGCGGGGCGGGGACAGTCATGCGCGGCGGAGGATCAATGAGGGAGCTGGAGGAGAGGAAGGGGAGATGACATCTGACGCGGGGGCGGAATGCCTGGTGGTGGAAGAGTAACGTGGAAGAGAGCTGGAGAGGTGACGATGGAGATGGAGCGGCCGTAGAAGAGAGAGAAACAGAAACGGAAGGAGGCAGAGATGGTAAATAGCGTGAAAGATTGTTTGATGTGATGGAGGGGTGGTAGAAACAACAGAGGCTAGGCACATAGAGCATATCAGCAAGGGACGGAATGGTTGATAAGTGTGCGAAGGGCGTTAGAGATGGCCGCAAGAGCGGAGAGTGCACGAATGGAAACGTTGCACGACCATGGCACGGGCGTCCGGGGATAGGCAGTGGAGGCAGAGGAGGAACGGTCGGAAGAATTGGAGGTAGAAATCATGACGACTGAGGGAAACTAGCGCTCGTTTTGGGTAGGTGACGGCAGTGAACATAGGGTAGCAAAGGCGTCGGAGGTGAAAAGGGCGGCAAACACCCCACGAGCAGGGTGGAAGAACGTAGAGTGTGCTAGGGAGGCTGCAAGCCGGAGAATAGAGGGACAGTAATACAAGCACATAAGCAGAAGAGGAATCAGACAGAACCACTGAGAGTGGATGCCTGCTGAAAGGGCTGTAGTGGAGGGGTGGAGGCGGAGAGCGGGAGAACAGAGAGGAAGAGCCTTGAATTGCGGGTCAAAAAGTGACGCATAGATACGTCGTTAGTGATGCCGACTATCAACGCAATATTTGCAGTCAACTTCAATTGATCTTCTTTAGACGTCACACGTACTAGCCAGAAATTTTATAACTTTTCACACCTCCTGTTTAGTATCTTATATGTTTATATTATATTAATTTTTTTAAAATTAGGAACCAGAAACACCAATTAAATAGATCTAGAAATAAAGACATTTTTTCTCCAGATAATTCAAGAGTCTGAAGACATTATAATGCGAAATTGAATATTTTGCAATGAATATGCCTAAAAGAAACACTTTGACAATAATACAATAGATTTGCAGCAATAGAAGTTATGTTTTGAGGCTTGTTATGAAATTATAACAAAACAATTACGTAAAAATGTTGTGTTAGTACAAATTATATCATTGTTTATATTCCCGAGCAAGCACCAATGGATGGAGGTGAATTACAAAACTAATTTGGAGAAATAGATAAGTAAAAAAATAGAAATTCACAGCGGTACACGTTGTCGCAACCAAAAAATGACCAAAAGATAGAAAGATAAAAGGGAATGAGGTTGGAGGTGTTAGAAAACGTGATAGTGATGGTGTTAGAAAAGTATGTGATAGTAGCTATGAACCCAAACAGCATTCTAGGTTATAAGGGGTTTAAAAGAGTGTATGTAAAGGATTTAACAAATTATTAGAATATTGAAATAAAATATGCAAATTATGTTTGTTCCTTGATTATCGCTGTTTTTAAGATTATTAAGCCCTGAAAATAAAAAACGTATCTCTGGTATAAGCATTCTAGGGAAAAAATGTTAACATTGGTGTCCATAAGCATTTACGATGTAAACTTGTGATGATGAAATTGGTATAATGATAATTTCAACTGGTTGTTTTGAAGGTACGAAGAAATGTTATTTTTATAGTTGGACTTCAGTAACAAAACTGAAGAGGAGTTATGCAATATCCTGCACGAATATAACCAGAGCATTTTTGTTATTGTTTGTAGCATATTTATATTATTCTATATATTCTAAATGAGTGACATTTGTTTCACCAAATAAATATGTTTGCAGGTCAGGACGGAAAAATCAAGCTTTAAATATTAATACGTAAGAAAAAGCATATTGTCTCACCAGGAAAACTATTTTCTCAAAAATAGAAATACAAAAATATTTATGATTTGATGTGATGATACTTTTTTCATTTATGGCCATATGTAAGAAATATATTGCGTTAGCTCGTAGTGTACTAAGAGCATTGTACTCAGAACGAGAGCTGTTTTAGAATCGAGAACCAAAAGTCTTTCTCTCGCCAACTGCTGTCCATTGGAAGCTCCACTTGCAGCATCAAACTCCCTATATTCTGTCTTTCACTGCCTCTCCCCTCGGGCTGATTCTCAACAATCCCACGCCAACTCGGGTATTCGATTCCGAATCGAAACCAGAGAAAGGGTCAACTTCTCCAACTGAAAGCGACGGCATTTTTTTACCAAGTTGATACCGAACTCGGTTTTGGAGGTTCTGTCTCACTTGGAGTGGTTGAAGCTGCGTTTTCAAATTCCTACTATTGTTCCCCTAATTGGTTTAAGAGCTTTAGATCCGAGGGGAGATGCAACTGTGACGCAACTGACGCACTAGAAACGAGACTCTCTCATCTAATTGCGTCTAATAGTACGCTGGACAACTGGAGGTAGAAGCAGAAATGTGTAATTTCCGTGCATCATGTTGATAATAATGGGTGGGTTTTTAAGTTTCAATTACTCCCTAATCTCTTTCACGAGGATATGTAAGTGGACTTTGCATTTTTATCTTTAGTTTCTTGCTGTTAGCACTAAAATGTTGTACAAGTTAATCAAAATCAATTGTTTTTCAGAAAACAAAATATCGGCCGATCAGAAGGGAAAAGGTGCGGCCCTATTTGCTCGAGTAAAAGTGTAGTTCGTTTCCAATATTCGCAACCGGACCCGAATGGACTTCGTAAGTTCGTCTGATTGTACGCAATTTCAGTCCAGTTCTGTTGGCAACAATCCTACCGAATAACCCAGTCGTTGGAATCGTCGTTTTCATTCCGTTATCTCTTCGCGTATTTTGTCATTGTTATTCGAAAAACAGCACTTGACATTCTAATTTTTAGGTGAAGAGGCAGCTATTATCAATGGAGATATTTATTTTGTTTTAAATGTAATTTCGGAAAACAAAAATTATGCAAACAAAAAATATAGTTTTGGCATTTTGCCATTTTTTTCTTTTTGAGTCATTTCGGTTTCCTCTTTTATTTTTTCCGTATACATTTGTGGTATTTATTCTATCTTCTTCTTCTTCTTCTTCTTCTTCTTCTTCTTCTTCTTCTTCTCATCTTTCACCTTGGCAATGTAGTGAAAAATCATGGCAGAAGTTACCAAAAACAAATTGAACGTAAGTGATAAAGTGAAAAAAATAATTTGCAATGTAAGGTACTTAATGACTTTTAACTGTACACTTGAAATCATTTTAATTAATTCATTAATATTTATAAAACAACCTTCTGTTTCATAGTATTAATGTGATTTCAAACCATCAGAGCGATGATGGGATAATCCGATAGGAACCGATACCTTTACTGTCAATAACGAGTTTTGTATATTTCTTATTATGTAAATATTGTGTGTTATATTTACAGATTTCTAGTTAAACAATGTACTTCTATTCATATTCATCCACAGATCTAACGTTCTTAAGGAAATTCTTGTTTTTATTCCACTAATATGTCTGACGTATTTTAATACACATCTTTCAGCAAACAATCTCGTTTTCTTGAAATTGGTTTCTGGGATTTTGTACTGATAGAAAGTAGATATTTGAAATGAAAAGAGGGAATGCAACGCAGATATCTCGTAAAGTGCGAGGCTGTGTAAGGAAGGTGCGTATTAAAACTTCTCCATTCCATGTGCGTAGTTTGCCCAAAAATTGCATTAATATTCATATTTTATTTACATTTAGATGGGCACGAATAACTTTTTTATTTAATATACATATGTGTCTCTTGCGTGAAACCTCGAGGCAGAAGAATAGTTAGAAGCGAAGAATGAGTTTTTACTCGCATCACCCATTCGCTTTTTTCGATCGGATATTCTAAAAATGATGAATCTAATTGTATTTATTACAATAAATTGATTTAAGAAACACTAATGACAATAAGATATTGAAATTGAACTCAATGAACATTTAACGAAAGCATGTATTGAACCAAACAATTACCGAAATTACCTCTCCAAACGATTTTTAAAGCAAAGGCACAAGTAAAAACCCTTGTAAAATATTGTGTTTTTGATTTTCTGTTTCTTTCATTTTTCATTTAATATTTGGGTTTTGATATATATATATATCAATTAAAAAATATTTGATTGTTTTGCAGAAATTACAGTTTCGAATGTTATTGATGCACCTTTCATTGTTTGTGTCTAAGATCAAATACCTAAAACCCGCTTTTCATTCCACTTAAACATAAAACTTTTTGGGGGATTGATTATGTAGCTGTTGTAGATTATGTAGATTATGTAGATTAATGGTTTTCTTATTTTTTCTTTGAGACAATAAATTAATAAAATGCTTAAATGGCGAAGAGGTGTTTATAAATGTCACAAAAGTGAATGTATTTTAAAAGTCACTTCTTTTCGATCTGTTTCATTACAGGACCACTGAGTCTCATGGCCACCGTATTCTTCTAAGCTGCTAAAGATAAATAAAAGGAATGTAACGATAGAAATAGACGGGAAATAAAGAAAAAGGAGAAAAGAGAGAAGTTTAAGAATAAATAGATATGAGTGTTGGTATAGACTGAGGAGAGAGAGAGAGAGAGAGAGAGAGAGAGAGAGAGAGAGAGAGAGAGCTAGTAATAGTTAAGATAAGAAGCGAAGGAAAAAGAAGAAAAACAATTGCAGGGGGAAGTTTGGAACATGGAAGGGAATGGATCAAAAGAGCTGAAAAGAGATGGAAAGAAAGAATGATAAAAATAAAAGGGAAAGAAAAAGTGAAATTGCGAGAGATGAAATGCGAAAACAAAATAATTTCGAAGACGGTGGAACGGAAGACGATGTAAAAGCAGTAGGTGCGCAAAGGGGGACATGGAGGAGAGGTGAGTTGAGAAGGATAGGTGAGGCGCTTTAGAGCGAGTGAATAGCGTTGAAATCGCAGGGGCGGGGTAAGGAGAACGGGGGAAGGCGAGGGCGGCGCCGCGTGTGCGCGCGCGACTGTATCAATCATTCCCCGGCGGCAGCGGCTTCTTAATACGAGTTGGCGCAAGTTTGCGGCGCTTGGTAAGCTGCTTAACTGACGCGCCGCTGGCTTCCCCCTCACCCGACTCCCGCCCCACCCCGCATGCCACGTGCCCACGACCCGTCCTCGCGCCATCCCCGCCACCCCCACCCCGCGGTCCCTCGCCGACCTTGCTTCCGGGCACGTATCCCTATC
>BOPP01000181.1:328926-417980 GCA_017312745.1 Gryllus bimaculatus
ATGTCTTTCAGTGGGTGACGGAGGGGATTATAGACATGAACCAGCGACCAGGGCGCAGCTCGCTGCATTCGGGAAGCTCGGGTTCAATGCCCGCGCCGGCCATCCTGACAGGGCTTTTCGTGGTTTCCCTCTGTCATCCAGGCGAATGCTGGGATGGATCTACTCCAAATCAACGACGCCGAAATCGGCGTCAGTAGTAGAATTTGTGAACAATGTGAAGTCATGAAGGTTATGCGAATTCGAGACACAGCGGAGTCCTGGTTGGGTCACTGACTAGGTTAACCAGGTTCTTACCGCGCCGAGACTAACTGGTCTTTGCGGGACATACAATGGATAAATACAAATACAAAAGTTGTACACCCGACTGGCGAAGACAAGGCAGGAAGAGTGTTCCTCGCCAATTATTGTTCGCTATTGTCTTTTGTGATGAGTAAACACTTGCCAGATAAAGACCTATGTCGAATTAACATGCTGAATACAGCAGTAGCCAGGACTCATCAGCAATTCTCCATGGCTTCTCTCGTCATTACCGTAAAGGACTTAAACAAACAGGCCACGGAGGGAGCGTGATCTTGTTTCTTCCATCTTCTTTTCCTTTTCTGAAGACCGGTTGCGAACTTAGATTTTACCCCTGGCCTTGCTGTGACAGATGTCTATAGGGCAGTAACTACGAAAGCCGACGTGTATGTCGGTGCCGGATATCCTGGTTCAGATGCGATAAACACCGCTATACCCCAGAACTTCACACGCACTGCACCCAAAACCTTTTAATGATCGTTGAAGTTGACAGTCCAAAACAAAACAGAATCAATTAATCTTGCCAGTTTAGACTGACTAACACTGGCAGAGTAGAACGACTTACTGACCTAAAGAGCGTATCAAAACTAGAACTCGTGGTCCTAGAAATTTCTTCGCTATCCATATATTTGGAATCTGAGCTTGCAGTTTCGCTCGAATCGTAATATTAGTGAGAACGGAGTGCCGAGTACAATTTTTTCTTTCTGTCTGTGAAACCAAACAAGAGTTTAGATTTCGATAATGTATATTATAGCACTTAAGTGTAACTTCTTGTTGGTAAAATTTCAGTAATCAGTAATGCGTAAAATATTTTAAATAAACTGGAGTTCAAATACACTTCGTTTCACCATTCAAAATTGAATATTCTTGTGTAAATTACAAATGTTATTTCAATACTGAAAACTGATTTATGTATGTATGTTTCAAACAAATAATAAATAAATTAAATTGCTTACTAAATTAAGTAATCTATTTTTGTGTATCGATTAATTTTAATTTACCTATTTATACTAACAATTAAATTAAAATCATTCTTCAGATGGTAATTTCAACAGAGTGTATTCTCATTTTTTGGATTAATTTAACTAGTTCAGACTTGTTCAATTAACTATGCTATTATTGCGATTGTCATACATGAATTTCTACAATCTCAACACATGGCAAATCTTTTAGAGGATGAAATAGATATGCACATTATATTGTATTTCTTATAATGGGAAAAAATGGGGTTAACGTTCAATTGAAGCGGTTTATGGACATTCGCATGAAATATTTATGTAGTGCTGACTCCTCCATTTCGCCACGCACGCATTAAAATGTTCACGCTCATTTTGCTTTCAAAACAACATTTATTTTAACGTAGGTTAAAATGTTGCATTATTGAACTTTTTAGAGCCATTGTTAATAAGACTACAATGGAGAAAATACTACGCAGTATGTTCAATTTTTGAAAATTGCATGCCTTTATATTTAGTTCACCTTTGGCCATAAAAGAAAATGAATATTAGAACTTAAAAGCTTTGGCGTGTGTGTTTCCAACGAAAAGAACAAAATGTACCATCAGCTATTCCTAGAAAACGGCATCGTCCAATATCTCGGTGCTTAGCATAGGGGGGCGGGTAGAGCGAGAGGAAAGGGGTCAATCTGTCAGCGATTTACACTACGTCTCTGGAGTAGTGAATACACAATCTCGCAACTCCATACGGCACCAAGGGGCTGCTATTAGCTGCTGTTGTTGCTTTGAAATACATTAAGAGCAATTATTAACACGCATTCAAAGTACCTTAAAATACATCATTACAATAACAGGTAAAGGTACGGTGTCGTTTTACGAAAAGTGAGCACAAGATGTTGGTTATTGTGACCTCAGTCGTCATTCCGCGGGGGAAAGCTGAGTAGTGCTCATTTGCGAAGACTGTGCGAGCAAAACACAGAGACACTTATCTGCGCCAAACACCAAAAATAATTTTATAAAAAGCGGAGACAATACGACCATAATGTAACAATATTATGCCTTCGTTAATTTTTGGATTATTATATTACTGTACCTCTATCGTTATTGTGTTTTATTTTTAACATATTTTGTGGACTCATTTGATAATTTTTGTAAGGAAAAAGTGTCCGACCTATGTAATATAAATATTTTTAGTTCCATTATTTAATAATTATGGGGCTTATTTACCCAAAAGCACGTTAAGTACGTGAACAGTATCTTTTTCCTTACTTCTTTGCATTGATAAACAAATTACATCATTGTTAAAATACTATCATTGGTGTCAAGTAAAGGAATTTTGAAGTGTGTAACTAATCAATACGAGAAATGTTTGATATATTAATTGCTTATTCGATAACGTTTTTCACACCGAGAGATAAAACAAGTTTCTCTCTTTTAAAATACATTCCCGTTCTTTTTCTCTGCGGATTAGGTTAGTGGTATGCCGCTAGAACAGCCCTTATGGACTGAGCCTCGTCATAAACGACTAAACAACGAAAATTATTATTATTATTATTATTATTATTATTATTATTATTGTTCTGTAATTATTATTCTTACTATTATTATTAAAGGTGACTTTTAGTTAGGTAAAAGAAATGAATATCTTGGTAACTGGTAAAGATATTTATTCTGCGTTCGCAAGAGAACTAAGTCCACGCAGCCATAAATTCAGCAATATCTTGTACCCCTCAGAGGAGATTGAAGCTACTTGTTATGCAGACTTTGTCACTTCACGACATTGAAGCTGCAAGATTGCAGTTCAAGTTTCTACTTATCTGTTCTTTCGAGCCTGATAGTTTAAGTACTTCAATACAGTTTTCATTAGCTACTAGCATACATTTGAAATACCCTACACATTGAACCTCGTTCATCGTGGGTAACAGAACCTCCCTAAAACATATTTTACAACACAGTTTTCTGTGCGCAAGTTGACGTTTCGACTTGCAAAGAAGAGGTCCCGGAAGTTCCGCCGGGGCGAGAGGGGTCCGGGGCCAGAGAGGGACTGGGGGGGGCGCGCGAAGGGAATCGATAGAGGCCCCGACGTCGACGCCCCTCGCCCAGGCGTCGCCCCGGTGCTCACTTAGCGCCCATTCGATCGTGATAAGGCAAGTGGAACGCCCCGGCCCCAACGCTTCAGCTTTGCAGCGCTCCTCGTGCGAGGTTCACGGCAGCCGACAACTCTTTGGTTTGTTTGTTTATTTAATCATTTAATCGGTAATGATTACACGCACGTAGGTATAATTGCAATAATTTTTAACTCTTCGGATAGGCCGAAGTCCTTACAATACCCACTTCCTATCGCGTTCTAACCTTTCCAATTCTGGTTTACACCTCAAATGGTCTCTCCATCGCATCAACGCGGCGGAAAATAGTCCACAAGGCTCGGCGGAAGAAAAAGGGATCGAAAAGGGAAAGACATGTCATCAAAAGAGAAGTACATGCTATTCTACCAGACTTTTTCTAAACTATTTGTTTCCTCTCGTGGACGTATTCTCCTTCCAGTCTTTGGCCTCAGACCCTGAAAACAAACGGCGCATCAGAAGATCGCCTGAACCATCGCCTCTGCGCTTACTTCTCGGACCAAAAATAGAAACTGTGCTCTTTGCACCTTCACCACTGTATGACTATTTAATGCACAATACTCAATGCAAGCTAGCACCGTGGTAAGAAGCTAAAAACGCGAAGACAGATGTCGCCTGAATTTCCGACTGCCTTTCACACTTTTGTTTACTGTATCTCTCAATTCACGGCTACTGTGTTTCGCTGACGTTTCGATTACTTTATGTTAAATGCGCTTTAGAAAAAGAGTTAAAATTGTATCACAAAGTCAGGTATCTCCAAGAAATATGATGTTTCAGGAAGGACATTTTTCAAAATCAATCTTATACTTCAAAATGATATTCTACAGTTTTTTCGATATAATTTAACACATAATTTTTTTTCAACATTAAAATTAGAATTATGTTAGAGAAGCGTGTTAATATATTGTGACCAACATATTACGAGGTAACAAACGAAAATGAAAGTTCGTTACTTTGAAAGTAAGCATAATTTCATCAGTGTGCCATAATTATTCTGACTGATATTTCCTAAACAATTACTTAATTATAGTTACTTTTTTTTCTCACCTACTCCAAATCAGTTTGTTTCCCTGTTTTAGAACTCGCCAAGTAATGTCCATTCGAATGCTATAAAGCAAGTGGTGCAGTCAAAATGGTCCCTATTGTCGCATTTCTCGAAAGCCTAGTTCTGACTGCGCCTCAGTTGAACTTGACTAGGATATTCTTGCTCTAACTATGATAACAATGCCCAATGAATTGCACACTATTCAGTTCGGTGGTACGATTCAGATATAGTCTTAATTGTTCTTCTAACACTCTTAAATTCCCATCCGTATACACTGTCATCCTAATTCACTAACTTATCAATAATTAATTAATGAATTTCTCTAGAGTGGTACAGAGTTGAGTATGAGAGTGGAGCTGACTGAAATTCTGAAGTTGAAAGTGGAGCTGACTAAACATGTTTTGTGTCCAGTCTCTCTATTCTTTCCTCTATTTCCAACCCTATTTTGGCTCTGCATGTACACCCTTCCCGCCCTTTTGGCTACGAATGTCCTAATACTATCTCCGACAGCTTCAGTATAAATTGCTGCCTTGCAGCGTCTCTTGCGAGACTCATTTACACATCAACACTGTCGCCTCCAGCTTTAGTTTGAACTTTCACCTCTATTAGAGTATTCCAAAGTTGTTTTTTTAATTATTGTCGCCTTCTTCATCTCTTACTTTTATTCGCAATCCCATCTCCCGTCGCTGTGTCTCTCTCTATCCTATTTGTAGTGTACTTTTATATTCTCTCATTGCAACTGCTGAGGTGCCCCAGCAAAACATTCCAGCCGTTGCAGCCGTATCATTTCTGACCGAGAGATCCTGAGGTCCCCTGATACCCTGATCGCTAATCTTCCGCGTTTATTTTCATTTATTCAGGTTGATTTCCTGAGAAGTACCCTAGCAACCTAATCACGAACCTCACATGATCATCTCTTCCGCATGCTTATTTCCCTCCTCTCCACTTGCACATACACACACTCACACTTAGAAAAAGCAATGATGAATGCTGCGTTGACTAGGATAACACTAGAGGGCTTAGCCATCAAAAGAAAAAAGTTGATTCGATCGTTACATCGGTTCTGCTCTACGGTTCACCAGTTTGAGCCACCACAACAGAAAACGAAGAGCTGCGGAGGAAGATGGCGTCAATAAGGCATTTCATAAGGCATTGGGAGACCAGTCGATCCCGGCTGGGACGGTGCCCTGCTGACGGTAAGACCTGAAAGGGGACATATCCGCAAGCCTACGCGCAGACGGAGCAGGAATTATATTTCAGTGTGATAGGAAAACGGCCATCTCCAATCTAAATCTGTAATTTCACGAGATTAAAGACGAATGATGTTGAGACACCCGAAAATACTAAATCTCACTTTTACCATAACAATGAAAAGCTCACATAGATCGAAATCGTCTCTCATACCCCGAAAAAAATCGAAACGAATACCATTTTTCCTTCAAGGTATTTCTGGAAATATATTTTTGTGCATCTGAGATTCATACCACATATTGTTTTGCCTGTAATATTAAATGATAATCGTTTAGTGACACATTTACGTCAGACGTTGATTAACATTATATATTGTTTTCTTATAGCACAGATTTCTGAATCACTTGCACTTTATGTATCACATTCTGAATTCATATTCTTTGTACATTGTACTGAGCACTGTAACCGCTGAACACAAAGATACTTCCCTGTAATCAGTTATAACTCACACCTGACAGACATGAAAAGAGTTGATCGACTGCATGGAATCTATTGGTTTGATTAAAATAAGGGCACTAAATTAGTGTCTAAATTCAAATAATACATACAATACTAATTTTGTTTGGACAGTTTCGGTTCCAGCCCAGCTCATATTAACACAGCTTCTTTTGTAGAAACTAACAATGCCTCTGCAGCGATCTTATGGATTTAATACAGGCTCCAACGGTTTTCATTCTGCTTTTGTTCCTTTTCAGTATTCCTCAAAATATTCAGTTCTATCTGCGATTGAGGAAAGTTCGACCCATGTTGTTAGTCGTTCTGACTGATTTTTCCCCGAAATGTCAATATATTTTTTTTATTTACGCAATATTCAATACTGTGCATACCTATTTTGCAAAGCCGTCTCTAAAAGCTGTGTAAAGTGTGTTTTTTGGATGCACTAATATGTATGCGGTATGTGAAACAATGGAAGGTTGTATACTATTAAATTTGCATGGCCCACTCTTTACACAGTATTTCCACTAGTTAAAACTGTTAATAGGAAAAGCACTAGAATTTTTAATTTTTGTGAATCAGACTTTAACGTAGTTTGTACTCTATACTACGTTAGTATACTACATCACTTTTCATTATTTACAGTTGCTTCAGTCACGTATTAAAGTTTCACCACAATTATTGTATTTTCCTGCAGTTTATATTTTTTCTCTCGATTCCAATGAAAATGGTTATAGGATTTTTCAAAGATTTCTGTGAAGTATAAATATAATCTGCTGGTTTTCACTGAAGAAAGACGAAATATTCATTAATAATATATGTAGTAATATTGATTACGTATTTAAAAATTTGAACAGATAGCATTGCACACTAGAAAAATGATTACCGACAATTGCTGCATCAATAATTATAGCGCTACATAAATGTAATGACGTAATACTTATAATATTGTACTACATTAGCACATTGTACTCAGATACAAACATATCGTCCCTTGTTTCATTTCATTTGGGTATTTTTTTTCTGACAACCCTCTCTTTGCACATGGGTTCATGGAAATAAAATGTCTATTTTGGGTCTGCACTGAAGAGTTTTCGTAGAATCGTTTGTGATGTTTTCCTACTGAATACCTTTCAATGTAATTTACACTGAATGACGTCTATAAACATTAGAGTTTACTTTGGAATTATAAGCGTGACATTGGAATTAATCACTCAAGAGCAAGTTCATTTTCTCTTTTATTAAGGAAATTACTTGTTTTGCTTCCCTTTAGGTGGCGTTACGGTAGTGTTCGCGATCTTTTCAAGACACCAGAATCAATAATCTAGATTAACGAGTTAACGCTCTACACTGTGCGGAAAAAATAAAATGTCAGAGTTAAAATATGTCAAGTTCTCGAGTCACAAATACGTACAGCCGTATATTCTCCAACGTTTCTCACGCATTATTATTTAGATAAAATTATTTCAATTCTTACGATACTTTCTAACACAAGAAATCTCGACTGAACACGACTGTAACAAGCAAATCGTTTTTACCACAAATAGCTACAACACAGCGTGTGTTCGAAATATTATTAATTATTCTATCAGAAACGGTAAAATAAAACATAAATTCTTCTCGCTAATTGTCAAATCTCTCAGAAAATATCAACTGCTTCTCCATTTTCTCGCTGCAATATGCTCTGCTACATTCTCATTTGGAAGGTTTGGTAGTTGGGTACACACTATTCTTCCTTCCTCGCCCCCGCCTCCGGCTGGGCGGCATTCACTCAACGCTCGCGTTCTCTGGGGGCAGCAGCGCTGCTGGAGGGTCTTTATTGAAGATTTCAATGGGCGAATGACGGACGCGGGCATATCGACGTCCCATTCAGGAGCAGAACGACATACGGCGGCACACAAGCGCGTAGATCAATCTCCAACTTCAACAGACTCCGCAGTGGAGGGAAAACATTAAAAGGAATGAAGAACGTCTTTCCTCTCAACTGCCAAATCTGCTACTGTGTTCTTTAAAACTTCTTTTGAATGCAGTGTAAAATTTTTAAAGGGCAGCCACCAAATATTGCATCATAATACGCATTATTTCTTAGAATTACTTTTAGTTCAATTTGATCTACACCGCGTCTAATTCTATTTTTTAGAACATGCATTGGAAATCAATATTTTTATTACGAATCTTCTGTTGTAGATACTTCGTTGGGGAGTTGACGTTCGCTTCAATACATTTCACTTGTTGCTAATAAAATTGGATACGTATTGGATTCGAATCTTTTTCCATCGCGCTTTGGCTCTGTTTTCTTAAACCTTTGTATAAGAAATAACCACGAGGCAGTGAGATGCATACATGATACGGCGTAAATTAATTTACTGATACAGAATAGGTTTCACATATTTAATGCAATTAAAATATCTCATTTCTCCTGTCTTAACAATTTTATATTTTGACACTTGTTTACATATTTAAAAAATAGAAAAAATGCACAAAAGGTAGGTTATAATAACAGTTAAAGAGTCAGAGGTCAATATGTTTCAACCATGATGTTATCGTACGATTAAAAAGACGGGTTAACAATTTACGGTGAAAAATGAATGTGTGATGCAATCATGTAATCCTTCACTGACTCGAATTCAGGGTTTTTGATTCATCACGCGAGTAGGTAATTTGTGTTTTCGTTTTCTCTAGAAACATAATTTGAGAATATTCAAGTATATTTACTGTCTTTTTAATTATTTCACAAAGCCTAAATGTTAATAAAAAAACCAAATTAATTGAGTCCTAAGACCCTTGAGGAAATATTCCTTGTAAATCATTAAGATTAAAAGAAACAAAAAGATTTTAGCATTTCTTTCTTCTGTGAAACACTCTTACACTACGTAATTCCATATACCGCACAATTGCTGCCAATTATCTCATAGTCATACAGTCCTATGAGAAGAAGAAGCAATTCATTAGATTTACCGTTAACATTTCGATAATCACTTAAACTTATGAGATAATCTAACTGTTCATGCTACGTCTCGCTAACATCCCAATAGACTTACTGATAATTTTACGATTTTACCAATTTAAATTTAATTAACATGAGAAATGTATTTTAGCTAGTCAGCCCAATTTACGCAGCCATTTGTGATGGTTTTATATTTAAATAATTAACTTCCACTAATTATGTTGCGAGGTTAATATTACATTTAATACAATAATATACAATTAATATTGCTATTTCAAATATATCTTTGATTTTACAAACCTAGATTCAACATGTAACACTTTGATTTTATTTGATTATTGTATGTGGACGTGCGACTCTGTACAGAGCTGCGATTCCTGGAAGTTCTGCGGTATTATCATTTTATTATACAAAAATTCGTGGCAACATCTACAAATTATCAGCCTTTTTACTTTGTTTGATAATAAAGAACCGACATTTATTCTGCAGATCTACATTTGATTTACTATTGGTCTTTGTGCACATTAATGATTTATCTCTAATTTGTAAAGTCACAAATTGCGTATGGTATTTCTTGTATAAATGTTTGTAAGGAAATGTCTTTATCGCCGGTCTTGAAGAGGTTTTCTGCCCGGATGCCGTCGATGCGATGTGCTCACCATGCTTCTTCTATCGTCGTACATTCAGTCAGCGGGAGAATGTCTGCAATGTTTCCCGAAAATCCTGTTTATAATAATATACTATAATACCTTGTAAATAATGCAGTCCGCAAACTCTTTTCTTCCTGCGCTTAGAAGAAGATCCTTCTCGCGACTGCCAGTCGTTTTACTTAACTTACAGCCCAACTACGAATCTATTCTACATTGATTCCCCACGTACGAAATCTATTTTACATGAATCCCCGAAATCACTAATTACTACCCAAAGTCAGAATGATACCCTCAAATTGTAAATTATATACACGAACAAATTACACAATTAAGATACGTTTCGCGTTTTCTAACATCAAAATAATACCCAACCTAAGTCAGCAAAATTATTACTGTCCACTTCTGTTGCTGCCCTGCGAGAAAATGGCTTATTCTAAATAATTAAGAAACCTCGATTTTCAACGCCGTCTTGTCACTCATTCAACATTTTGTTACGGGGCCAAACCCTCCCAAAAGAATCATGTCTAGACCCTTAACCACGAAACACAAAGTTTGTTGACTCGTTGTCCTGACGACGTGTATTCCTTGGTCTACATTATTGGTATGCATGCAATTCTAGAGCAAACATATGTTCGATGTATATTCCCGTTTATTAAATACCTTGGGGGTATTTCTGGCATGTCACAATGCGGAGACGAAGAAAAATACTTTCTTTTGTACTAAAATCCCATCTAAGGAAAATAATTAAATTCAAATGCAACATGCGAAACTGTCAGTACTCCCCAGGCCACCTGCTACGTTCTGCTCAATCTATATGTATAATAAGACCCAAAAGTTACTTCCCTGATCTCCTCCAGATGTTCTGTGCCGTGCCCTCGGTTCCCAGCGACCTCCTCGGCTCCAACTCGCTAACCTTTACCGTTAACCCCTCGATAGACACTAAACACTATGCGATGAAACAACAATTCTATTTATCGGCATGATCCCGATTCCCTCAAGGAGGCGAATCAAAAGACTTTCTTTTCCCAGCCAACATCTCATTGGGCACTGCGCGCGGGGGGAAAGATCAGACCACATTCGAATGCAACATTCGAAAGTGTCGGTTCCAACTGCTTCGATCTGCTGGATCTTCGTGTATAATAAGCCCCAGCAGCTACTTCTCGGATGTCCTCCAGATGTCCCGTGCGTCGGGGGCGTGGGCGTGGGCGGGGCGTGGGCGGGGGCCGGGTGACGGATGGGCTGCTGTACGTATTGGCAGCTCCCGCATCCGTATGCCGGCGCGCGCGGGATATCGGCGCGCTATAAATAATGCATCGCGCCGCGTAATCCGTCACCGCGCCCAAAAAGCACGCGCGCGCCGCGTATTTCCTTATGGTAATGGGCCGGCCCGGGGGGGGGGCGGTTGTTGTGCACAGGCTGCGAGCGGGGAGGGGGGAGAGCGGGGGGGATCGCACCGGCCCAGCTGCTGGTGCACGCAGGTCACGGGGTCACCGGCGTCGATGGCCCACTAGTCCACGCGCCTGAACCTGGCTCCGCCCAGCCCGGACTGACCTAACCGATCTGCCTGTCCCGTCAGTCTGCACGTCTCGGGCCCACTGTTTACCCAGTCCTTCTCATTTCGTCCGTCCCACCCGCGTCTCTTGTCCCATCCGTGTCTCTTCCCCGACCCATCTTGCTTTAATCTACGCGTCTCGTGTTTTGGCTGTTTCGAACCCACTGTTTTTCTCTGTCCTCCCCATTTCGACCTTCCCTCCGATGCCTATTGTCCTCTCCGTCCGTCATCACCCTTATGTTCAACCTGCTTATCCGTGTCTGTTTTGCCTGTCCTAACCACGGTTGGTTCTCCCGTCCTGCTTATATCGTACATCCCACCCCATTTCTCCCGTCCCGCCCATCTCATAATCACCATCCTAATCCCATCCTGGCCCCATCACATTCCCATCCTTTCTAGAGTCGCCCTCCCAGTCTTCCCATCCAATGAATTAATTATATGTGTCGCCATTGCCCACAATACTGTTTATTAAAAAGCAGCTTTCGATGGCTTAGCCATCAAAAGCTGCTTTTTTAATAAATAATATTGTGGGCAATGACGACGCATATAATTATTTCTTTGGAAATCCAACGATAACTCACCACAATACCTATACTGCCTATCCACACTATGTTGTGTGTACACTCTCTGCCCATACCGCTCAATCAACTCCTCTCGGCCGTTTCAACCGTGTCGACAATCATTCTGTCCCGCGCGTCCACTCTATGACGCCCCAAATTCATCTGCTTCACCTTCTGGCTCCCGCGCCCCTTCTCGCTCAGTTAGTAGATCCCATCTCCCATCAACCCCTGGCCACCTACTCCATCGTTTCTTCTTCCCCTCCTCTCGCGCCCATTCTGTCCCCTCGTCCCCACATCCATTACTCTTCCTCCTTACCCCGTTTCGCGCTTATATCACCAAAGTTCCCATTTACACCCTCCCATCGTTTCAAGTTAAGACGTTTCAAAGTAAACTGTTCCCACATAAGACAAGTGATACAGTTAGTACAAACCAGCGACGTTTTGCAAGAAGCCTCCCGGGCATATTTCAGACACTTTTGAAACCTCTTGGTCACTTCGAAATTTCGCCCTTACGCTCAATGATTATTACACGTTTGGTAAGAATTACCTACTAACGATATAGCTTTTATCGCTCAGGGAAGTGCTGTCCAAGCAGGTGGCTACTCGGTAAATAAAGAAATACTTAAAAGAATATACTTTATTTATGACGAGATTCAGGCCGTTGGACCTGCTCTTCCAACACAGCAATTTCAAAAGTTGAATACAATACATAATAAATATTAGATCTTTAAAATATATTAGAGGCTATGTTTTGTTACAAGTGCCACAAGAATAAAAACAAGGGAGAATGGGGTTGATGAGAGATAAACTAAGGACATTTGTACGAGTATATTTATTAACTTCAAGTCACAGATAAACTTAAAATCAATCTGAAAAATCTAGTTATTACATTTGAATACTCTTCGAGATTGCACCCAAATGGATGACCTGGTCTAGCTGTTGGAAGTGTGCATCGCCGCTTGTCGAGTCAGCGTGACCACAGGGGGGGGGGGCGAGTAGTACGCGGGCAAACGCAGCGAGTCAATGCGAGCAATCTCACTCGAGTTCTTCTATTTAAGCGGGGCTGGTTGGACTCCCACTCATTGAAAGTGAGACTAACTCAGTATTAGAGGCATGCATTTTTTGTTTTAATGATAAATGCGAAAGAAACCAAATTAAAGTTATTTCAAGTTTCCTTCACGAATTAACTTGTTGGTATTCAGAATTCACACTAATTGTACGCAAAACTTTGCGACATAGCACTTTTAAAGCGAAATTAGCGTATTATCACGATCAATGCGATATTCAGTAGAGTTCATGTTCTACTTGCTAACGTAGCTCGTCATGTGAGGAAATGTACCCCAGAGACAATTTCAGAGAGAGTACGATGCCAAGGCCGACTGAAATTCTTGTTCTAGACAATACGTGAAATTATAAATAATGTCAATCTGTGTTATTCTCCTGAAAGTTGATCCAGTCCACTCGAATCGTGCAACGGGAAATGGAGGTGATCGCAAGGGCTGCATGGGCGAGGTGACGGTCGAATCTCTTTGGCATCGCGCACCCAACTATGGGTTGTGAAGATTAGTCGGATTAACTGTTTGGCCATTAAGGAAGTGGTTAATTACCAATGACACCTGTTCTGAAATTTTATTGCTATTGAAATCTACTCTTAAATGTTAAACACATTTTACTGACTATATCTGTCAACTCTAGGATAGAAAACAGTTATTATGAGACCAGTCCATTTCAAATGATTTAATACAGAAGAAGAATATTAAGAAAACACATAATATATAGATGATATTAATATTTCTGAAATATCACTATCGTTTTTAGCATTAAGTTGAACTCTAAAAGAAAAAATCTAGTTATAAGAAACCCACCCATAGCTTTCAGAACGTGCATATAAAAGAAAACAATATAAATAAATCAGATAACCGTATACGAAGTGCTTGTTTAAAGGGATAGGATTGTTCCAAGAGCATTCTCAAAAAATAAAACTTCGCTGAAAATAAAAACTCTTTATTTTCATTTCCGTCACTTGAGATAAGTAGGCAAATTAACAAACCTCAAAAGACACTAATATTGCAAATAAAACTCCTCACGTTTTATTCAGTTATTGTAACAAAAGCGTGAAGTGTACGTAAAATAAAAGTTTGTAATTGTCTTATAAAATGTATTGTGTGAGGTAAGTGAAGTATATTAACGCCGCCTTTAGAATGCGGCTACCAGAATTTCCGCTGTATTGTGTGGTCTTAATTGATTGGCGCCGCAAGCATTGTGTACACTCTGCTGTGGGGGCCAGTACCGCTGTGTTATTTTCGTCCTCCCGCAAACGAAGTTTTGTGAGCCATTAAATAATTTCATCTAAGTTATTAGGAGATTATGAAAAGAGGGATATAACTTTAAAGGTGATAAATATTTTACTAATAATTATGTGAAATCAGTTTCATACAACCAACGGATTTTTTTGCCCATACCAGTATAAAAATTACTAAAATATAGAAGACGTGTATATTTTCGTACATGTACGTATAAACGAAGTATACCATTATACGCAGTTACGTAATATACGAGTAAATCATGCAACGCTACAGAAAATCGGTTCGAGATTGTAACAGACATATATGTTTGGCGGTCCCCAGATATCAAAAAATGTATTTTTTTTAATTGCCAGTCTCTTTCTGTCAGTCTGTCTTTCCGTGCAACTTTATGTCTGTCGTTCGTTGCCCGTGAACCCTTTGAGGTCTGTAGAGTGTTCAACTAATAAATGTTTAGGAAATATTATCAACGTCCAGTATTTAGAACCTTTCTGCTTGCTCTTCAAAATTTCAAGTTCCTGAACATGGGACGTTTCTGTTTTGTAAGATTTATACGTTGTATAATGTTATGAGGCTCATTGTAAGGGAAAAACTGAGATAACACTGAAACGTTATCACGTTGAAAATTAGTTTCAAATATTAATTAGTTTGTTCTATTTAAATTTAGCGTCAAAATTTGTGACGAAAATACCTTCGAATCCAACCATTTTCTTCTGTCTCTTCATTTTTTAGTCTGATACGTACAATAGAAACTGAGAAAACAATAAAACATGAAAAACACTTTTCTTGTTGTATCTCCCCACAAATCGCGCTAGAATGTTAACTTTTTAGAGAAATCAACGTCATTTTTATTCTCTTTCATATGAATATCACGATAATCGTTGTGGTTTGGGGGCAGCTTTCACCTCCTCATTCGGCTATACCCTTTTGAACTTGGAAGGTAATTCAACATTCATTTCAGATGCTCAACATCTGCATATTTCTTTTCAATTGAATTCACACACATTGTATTGCGTTACTAATCTGTTCAATTGTATGTTTTTTTGTTATTTAAGATCTCATCAACTGCAAGGTCATTAGCGGACACATTACTGATTTTAACGTTTCGGTAATCGTAAGAGTAGAGAGTCAGTTGTCAAGAGGACCGCCAGGTGGAATCTCCGCGTGCGTGTCTTTTTAAATGCCCTCCAGCGTCTCTCCCCAGTGGCCAGAATGGGGAAGGAATTAGCACAGTGATGAGGCCTAGGACACTTCACAGGGGTTATTGGCCTGGCTGCCTGACTAGCCCCTGACTAGCCTCACCCTAGCTGCCTGACTGCCTGACTAGCCCGACTAGTTTCGAAGAAGCAGCTAAGCTCGTTTGGTTGCGACAAATTTCACATGTGATTGTGTGGGTCCCCTTGGTCCGGGTCTCCTTGGTGAAATGCAAGCGACTTCGCTCTGAGCTACGAGATGGCATGTCCAATTGTCGTAAATAAATTTAGTTTAACTATATGATTTTTGTTTTCGTTATCATTAGAATACCAACAAAGCTGCTCAGATGCTGTTCATTGTGGTTCGCAGGGAAGAGTTCCGCATACTAAGGGTACGGATGATCGGAAGGCGTGGTCGAATTGTAGCTACTTCAAACATAGAGCCCTCCTCCATTAGTGGGAAATTGCTCGCATCAGCCAGATGGTCACTCCCTTCACTTGTCAATCAATATGGGACGGACTGTTTAGAACTACGACCCTCAGAAGATTGGTGTGTTTGCGCATTTCATCATAAACTATCTGATCAAGTAGGCATTGTCTGAAGAAATTACAGTGATTTACTGGATAATATATTTTGTTGTTTGTATATGGGACATTCCTGAAAATAAAGAAAGCTGTGGGTTGTTGATTAGTTATTTCTAATTTTAAGCAAGTACTGTATTAGTATTTAAGTTGGTTTAGCATAGCTCATTAAACGACATGCCATTCTAATTTGTAGCATCCCTAATAGTTAAGAAACAATCTCTTCAACTATTAAACGAGCTTTTAAAAAAAATTTGTAATAATTAGATTACCTACATAAATAAAATGTAAAATAATTAAAATGACAGATTAGAATAATTTCTGTATGAAAAGGTTTTAAAACCACTTAGATAAATGTTTGTATCTAGAAGGAACCATATAAAATATTATTTTTTGAATGTTTGATTATAAGTAGAAAAATAAAATACGTACGGAAAATGTTAGAACAAAACTACCTAACGTGCTATATGCAAGTTTAAAAGGCTTTTATACATAAGCTGGTTTAAAAGCCTTTTTTACAAAGTGTAATAAACTTGCAATCAAAATTATTTGCGAAGTTGAATTTATTGGGTTTATTTTAAATAAGAATTGTTCTGTTCGATACAATGTTTCTTTTGCCTACACTGACACACGCAACCGAATTACAACAGAAACAAACTAATATCTTTCTATTTACTCTCACAAGTAAATATTAATACCTTACTTAAAATATTTAATTGATTTTTAAATTTTTGTTCTCTAATTCACAAGTTGAATAAGACTTCTTCTTTCGTTTAGAAGCTATAGTTTGACTACAAGTTTACGAAGCAACGGAATTATATCTTGGTTCATTTGAATATTTTCTAGAATTTCAAATAAACCAACGAAGAAGACTATTAATTTGCTTTCTTAGACTAAAAATAATTTACTTGTGTTTCAATTAATTAAATCGATTTCCTTCATTTACTTGGATGCTGTTCTGTAATATTTTGATTTGAATAATGTAGGCACGTGCCGCTTAATTTTATCAGAAATATCTGATAAGCACAGAGCTGATTCCTAGATAATGACGTGACTCCAAAATAATTTTGTTACGTGAGAGTACCAAGTTCTATATTACAGAGGATAACAATATAATGTTGTAATATCCCTCTCCGAAATGAACCCATTTTACTTTATTCAATTATTTTGTGTTGCAATGCCGTCTCAAGAAAGGGTATCTATTAAGCTTGTAAGTCTGAAAGCACCATACAAAAAAGAAGACAGGACCAAACTAAGAATGATACATAGTTTGTAACTAGTTAACAAAGAGTTCAATTAAGAGGTTACAGAAATCAATAATCAACATACTTTACACAATGAAAATTCTCTTGGCTTTTTTCTGGTCAACAAAAGACGCTACGAAAATGACATAAACACAGCACATTCAATGGAAACGCTCACATTCTCTATTTAAAATCGCGATTAGTACTTACGTACGATTAAATATTGTACTGGTGCACCCATAAAATTTTATTTTTCAACATAAAAACTCGTCTTGTGCTTTTAAATAGTGGGTAAGCCGTGTTCCTACATGCAGTGAATTACAAAGTTTTGTGGGTCCTTGTTTCCTAAAAATTGGTTTACATCTTTCAGTCTGTTTCTATGTCTAACCTGCATGTCCTCCCGTGCGTCCGTCCACCTACGTGCCCATCCGTTTGCCCGTCTGTCTGACTGTCCATCCGTCCGTCCGCCTGTATGCCCGTCCGTCAGTCCATCTACGGTCAACACTAGTGACTATACATGACAACGACAGTATCCATTAAGACAATGTTTCCCCACAAATTAAAATTCCCCGATAGATCTGGCTTAACTCAAGGTCATTCAAAATTGATATTGTGATTTTTGGGAGCACTGTAGGTTAACCTTTCAAATACTATCGAAAAATTCTTCAAAATGGCTCCAAATATTTGAATTTTTTCTCGAAGAGACCAAAAGACGCTTATACGACCGTGATCTAAATTTCATTTAACTCTCTATTTTCGATAATTACAAAAGTTCAACATTTTTTCGGTGCCTTCCCATAACTACAATATTAAAGATAGAGTTAAAAAACAATTAAATAACAAAGTGAATAGTTTCCCCGACATTACGAGTTGTTTTGTATGATTTTTAATAAACTATCGGCAAATTTGTAAGTAAATAAGTAAAAATATTTCGAAATAAGATAATATACAATTGTTTTAAAATTTGAGTATTATTCGTTATCAGGGCCCTGAAATTAGAGTTTTTCTGCCAAATATTCGCTGTTTTTTTCGCTCAGCATTGCGTAACCTTCTCTCTACTGCGTAGCGAGGACGTAAAGAGCCGGAGAAGATGGCGAGGAGGGCGAGGAGATGGAGTGGAGGCGTGTTGCATCGACCGCCGCCTCCGCTGCTCTGGAAGCGCCAACGAGTGGTTGAGGCCCGGGGCGGAGCCGGAGAAGAGGGATGGGGTTGGCGGGAGGGAAGGAGCTAGGCTGTTGGCGGATGCAAAGACAGGTGCTGTCGAGGGCGGAAGTTGGAAGCGCAAGAGAACCGGGGTGGAGACGGCTTGTGGCGGAGGCAGGGAAGTGCAAGTAGAGGAGGAAGTGGGGCGGAGAGGGTGGAGAAAGTGAATTTGGAGGTGGAAGAGTATATGGAAGGTGAGGCCGGGTGAAAGAAGATGCGGAAGATTATGGGTAAAGTGGATGCGGAGGCCGTTTGCGTTTTGGGCAGAGAGAAGATGGAAGGGGAATGGAGGCGTGGTGCTGGGGTGTGGGTGGCTTGGGGGTGGTGCTGGGCGTGGGTGGCTGGGGGTGTGGGTGGCTGGGGTGTGGGTGTCTGGGGATTGGGTGGCGGGTGGGGGTGGCGGGTGGGGTGCGGTGGGGCGTGGCGGTTGAAAAACCGGTGAACGCGCGTTCCGCTCCGGGGAAAGAGAATCGCTTCGCTTGGCCGTGCGGAAGCGCCCGCGCTCCTCTGATTGGACTCGTAGGGAGGCCTCCCTCCCCTCCGGCACCGCCGCTTCCGCTTGCGCGCGCCGCGAGACGGGCGCCAAGGAAACAACAGCGCGTGGCAGATCGGGTCGGCTAAACGGTCTGAAACGAACATCGCTCGAATGGGATCTAAACCGCCAGAAGGCCGTTCCACGCTCAGGGTGTGAAATGCGGAGTTAGGGTAGGCCCGCCTCAAAAAATAACAATGTTGCAGCACGTCATTCGGTGTTTTTGACAGCAACTTAATTTAGTATCGAAATCAAAATGTCACTGAGTCCAAAGGTTTCCTGATCAAGAAAGGCCTCTCAAAGAGGGATTTCTCAAGTTACGTGCGTCATGGGCTGTGATATAGTGGGGCGGTTTCGCATTACAAGAATCATTTTTATACACAAAGTTTTGATGAGTTATCTTCCATGTAGGCTATCTTTACTATGATCTCCAGGAGACAAATGTAGCGGGGAGTGGCGTGTGTAGCGGGGAGTGGCTTGTGTAGCGGGGAGTGGCGTATGTAGCGGGGCTGCGGAGAGGAGGGATGGTGGCAGAATACAAAAAGAAGGGACAGAAGTATAGAACATGAAGACAAAACAGTCTGAATGATCACTATATTTGATGCTTCGGAGGTACAAGGATAGCATATCTATCTGTTTCATTAAAGTTCGTGGGTTCAAATTCAATGATGTATAGGGTGAAAAAATCCTTTACACGCCTTACTTCCGAGGGGTAGTAAAGTCGGATGTACCATGATGTAGATTAACTGCATATAAGTCCTCAATCCAAAACAAGACTGAGCTAAATTCAAATTGTTTTGTCACTAGACTAATATCATTCTCATCAGCTAGATAGTGAAAGGAACGAAGTAAAATTTGCGTGATCAGTCGGAGGAGCTGGCTTGATGGTCTGAGTCTCTTCGCGTAAAATTGGGCATGAGGTATGGATCTTAACCACGACGGGTCGTACAATGATCACGGTGATGATCATCAAATGTGAAGCTTTATGAGGACTTAGCCCTTCACCTTTCACTTCAAATGTTTACTTGTTTTGATATGTTATTGGCGTTTTCACCAACAACAGACTTCAGTAAAAAATGTGATTGAATCTGCAGTATTGACCTATTGACCCGGCAGAGCAACCGATAACCCTTGCGCCAGACACACGTGTGGCAGTGCGTGAGCGTGTCAGAAAGGGGCGTGTCGTGGCGGGATCTAGCGACGTTCGAAGTCGCGTGGAGAGGTGTGGCGGGGCGGTTCGTGCTGTGGAGTGGCAGAGTGTGAGGTGGCGTGCCGAGTTGTCACAGGACACCGCGTAGCGAGTCACGGCGACACAGGGCGGGGCGTGACGAAGCGAGGAACGGGGGACGCAGCTTCGGGGGTTGTCCCGGCGTTGCGGCCACGCGTTAAGGGGGACGTGTGGTTAGTACATAGACATCCCAACGCCATAATCTGTTATTTTCAACATGAGTGGTGAGTTTTCTCATCGTCACACAGCAACAGATACTGGAACATTGCAAAGGAAGTAATACTATAATCTTCCCCGACCGGGTACGCTGACCAGTGAGATAGCTATTCGGCAGACGTGGAACGGGCATGATGAAATAACCAGTTCACGCAGATGATCACTCCGCCACAAGAGTGCAATAAATACTCAACGTCGCCCTGAACGTTTTTCCGCTTTACGCATAAAATACGATTAGGCGAGATTTTGATAAATACATTTAAGAACGGTTGTTGTTATTTTTTAATAATACTTTTTTGTTTTATTTTTCAGTGCATATTCTCTTTTTATATGCTATTCCATCAAGTTGGAAAACGGTGGGGTTACTTCTGATAGTTTTTTTTTCTTCGTTTCTATGTTTCCATTGTTGTGTTCAGACCATATTTGTTTTGCGAGTGATTTTTACAGATTATAGTTTGTATGATAAAGTTTTTATTAACCAGTGGTTGCTCAATGTAAAATTTATTTAGTGTTTTGAATTAAATTCGAAAATCTATTAGTGTATAATGAGTGAAAATAGGATGAACGGTGGCCGGGCGGTTCATCCCCAAATTGTAAAAATAATTCAACAACTAATAAAGACACGCCAAAGGGCAACGAATGATAGGTAATTCAGAAAAGCTTTCTTCAAACTAGTGAAATTAGAGAAAATGGTGAAATTAGATTCATGGTGGAAGAGTATTATCTACCTATGTATACACGTCCTATGTACGAGACGCGTGAACACTCTGGGTCAGGATGGTAGCAGACGCAACCTTGTCGCCTCTCTAAATCAAAGGAAACGGCTTCTACTTTTCTTCTGTATACTTTCCTCGAAGCATGCCGCTGCCACCAGTAGGGAACCTTGACATCTCTGGTGAAAACTGTGTGTATTAAGAAGAAATGGATGTTGTAAAACGTCACTGGAAGAGCTACATAGTATTTTCCAAGAACATAACTTAATACAAAAGTGAATATGTTATAAACTTTAATAAATTACCAAAAATGTCGATAATTTGCGAGAGTTCACTTCCGAAGACATTCTTGAAGACGCGCCTGCGGGCACGGTGGATAGGGACAGGAATAGCGGCACGGGGTGTGAAGGGAGAGGATGTGGGGAGCTGGATGAGACGTGAAATGGCATGGCAGAGCTTGGTAGAACCATATCTCTGCTATTTAGTCGACTACATAACGCAAAGAACAGGTCGCTAAAAAACATATATTTTTTAAAGCTTTAATTTATTTTAGCTGCGTGTTGTAATGCACTCCAACCGTGCACTTCAATAATCAGCCCACCACTTGTAATCCAATAATATACATGGGCTCTCGTACTGCTTTTTCTCGTCCCTCAACCGTCCACTGTCCACTCCAGTGCTAAGAATAATACGTTTTTGCACTCATTATTGTGCAGTGGAGGATAAAGGCGCACCATAGCAAGTCTCATAATATTAAATCATTGCTCGCAATTTTTGCAAGTACCTCCTAAATGCCATAATTACTTTTTCTGACACCTTTTGAAGTTTAATTCATTATTACTCCAAGGTATTTTGATTGCCAACCTTCTCTTTCCAACATAAATATTCTCATAACCTGTAAATAAATGTGAGCAATAATTGTGAACTTGTTAATTATGCACATTGTTTACGCACGCACGTGGCTTGCAACCGACCGCGCCGCCCCCTCCCGTCTCTGCCCGGCCGCCGGGACAGCGCCACCCATTCCTCCAGGCGTCTGCCCTTTCTCTTTGGCCACTGGCCTTTCTCTTTAAGGCCATTGTATGATAATCCGTCTCTTTGACACAGCACCGCGGGCCTTGCCACCATCGACTCGGCGCCCTTCAAACTACTTGTCGGAATGTGCGGTTTATGGCCCACATTTGCACCTTCCGCGAATTGCGACCATCCCAGCCAGCGGCTCGGCCCCAACGCACCCCCGGCCTGCGCGGATTCCTTCAAACACTCGTTTGGTAAGAGCAGCTTACCGCAGCTCATTTGCGCCTTCCGCGAAGTGCAGCTTCTCCCAGCCAGTGGCTCGGTCGTAAGTGCACCGCGCGGCCCCGCCCGTGATCTTAAAGGCTTCGACAGCCCTTCCCACGGCGGCCCAGAACACCCCCCTCCGCCACGCCTCGTGGTGGCCACCCCCGCTCCAGGGAGGGGCTATATATTCGTGCGCACAACCACGCCACGTAGAGATTCATTTGAGATGACAGACTCGTAGTTAAACATATGAAGGCGAGGAACGTGAGGACGGGACTTGTGTCAGGAGCGGAGAAGACGTGACATGTTGCATCATTCTGGGCCGCAGGCTGCCCGCGTAACCGATGGTCGAAAACCTAGCCGATCATCTCGGCATTTCTTTGCCCACACCTCATAAATTGGACCACGTCAGCGCGCTCTGCCTGGACATCGTGTCCGGAGAGGCTGCAGCGCTCTCTCAGAGGCGCCCTGTGCGCTCTCTGCGACCTCAGCGCAGCGAGTGCCCCGCCCCGGCAACAATTGGAGTGAATTCAATGGCTTCATAGCAGGTACCAAGCTGCTCAAGCTCAGAACATTTATCGACATCAATAATACCTCATTGGATTTTGGTCATGTTCATTGCATCTTTTTTATGTAAACTACTCTTTAAGTTTTAGATTTAGTTATTAATATTCACCGTTCGGTCCCGGCACGCATTTTGTATGTTGTAGTTTTAGAGGTATGTTTTCTTCTGGTTTTCATGTCCTTTCTTCAATTGTAAGTTTTTATTTATTACTTATTAGAGACAATATAAATTAAATTAACATTTAAGCTATCCGCTTTGCCATTCATTTCGGCCGATCCTCCTATTTCCTCGTAGGAGGTGGTCCACCTGCCCTTCTTTTAGTAGCCCTCTGGCAACATCGCGTGACCTACCGGAGGCCGATATGTGTGTGTGTGCTGTGCGCGTCTATAGCCAACAGTACGGTCCACGCTGTTGGCTCATCATCGTACGTGGCGCTGTGTGAGAGGTGGGTACCAGGTCAGTACTGCGTCTGCACGCGCTCGCACGACACGGACGTGCGGTGCGCAAACACACATTATTCATTTCCCTACGCTTATCAATCAGTCACAGACACCACATAGGAACAAGAACATATCCAAACCCCATCAGGTCAAAAAGTAAGGTTTTACATGCAGAAGAAAAGTTGTATTCAATATTTTTTCGACGTCGTCGTTTCCACAACGTCAGACGAACCGATTAACTTTCAATTCCATTCCACCAATAGATCCAAATTATCTGCGAGATCCGCATGCCATTCATATTTATATTGTCACTTTATTTAGATCACCACAGAGCTGACCTACGTATATAGTTACTGGAATTGAGTAAATGAATATTTCCAAAATTCGAGAATTCGATTTCTGGGTGATAGTTTTATAGCTCCAACTGCGACACATAGTGCTCAATGCTTAGAGAAGACTTGGGTTTTGTCCTGCTTGACATCAAATAGTCTGCCAATTTCAATATTCGTACCCAAGATCTTATAGTCTTTGTAGTTATGTTGGTATAGATAAATACGCTATGAAAGTCGTTACTAATTTACGATACTACTATATTTTGACTACTTTAGAATCAGTCACGAAGAGGACGGTGTCATTTGATACGACTGCATACCCCCGAAATGTAATATTAATGCCGCTTATATCTTTACAACCATACTATCACCGCGCTTTACGAGTACGTTGGTTTTGTTTTGTAGAGGAGAGAGTCCATTACTAGATAACGCATGCAATCAAGGCGCCGTTATTGCATCACGCTTGGCGCAATAGACGTTACATCTAGCATCACGCGAGACGTAATAGCCTTAATAACCAGAGTGACTTTTAAAAAAGAAACTGGCTCACTATGAATAAACAGCAATATGATTGCACTCTTAAAAATTAATTTTCACACTACCAGCATCAGACTTTTCTCGAGTGAGATACGTAATGCAAAAGTTTAAGTTGTGTATTTATTTTTTTCTGCACTCTATCGCCCATACACTCCCTACAGAGCGCACAGGACTCAACTGTGGCTGTTTTTCTGATTCAAGCTATTCATTTTTTACAATTAGACTAATTGATTTACAACAACAGCTCGAGAAAGCTGTTGGGGAGACCTACATCAATTCTCATTGTAAAAGAATATTGGTAATCTGCGTTGGCGGCTTTCGCGTTACAAACTCCTGTGTCCAAATTCGGCAGCGTGCGTTTGACGTGCGCCACCATAGCAATGAGGGCAACTTTGCAAAACGAACGAGCCCACTGCAAATAGAGAGTGAGTATGATTGCAATATTACAACTAAAGCAAGTTGTAACATAGGACACGCTGTAAAATATGTATCTCACGTGTCTTTTTATTATGCGAATGTACTACGTTGTGCATTTGTTTATGACATTTCGGTACTCTGTCAACATATAGCATTTACAGCCCGCTCCCGACAAGGGTTGCGACCCAAATACAGACAATGGAAATTCCTTTTTTGAAAATGAGTATTTACGTATAATAATCAATTTTATTCATTTTAAGAAAAGTTAAAAAATACAGCATATGCACCCAAATGAACAATGAGTAACTGCTTGTCCTCGGATGAATTTTAAGTAAGTTTGTACCGAGAAATAAACTGAGATATGGCACAAAGATAACACGATTCATATCGTTGTATCAGTTCTACAAATTAGCAACCTCACATGCAAGCAGAAAATTACACAAAACATGAGTTGTTAAAAAGAAAAACGAAAAATAGCCCATACTATGTTATGGTATTACAAATTTTAAAAAAATACCAACTAAGGAGGAAAATATTTTAATTAAATATTGGAAGTAAGTGTTTTAGGTGACTTGAAATATATATTTTGATATTTATGGAAAAGAAAGACGAACCAACAACCCGAAAACCATTAAACAGCGTTGGCAGCTTTCGCGCTTCTTAGACGCCCACACCCGACGCTATGCGACTTCGGTTGTATAATGGTGGGCTCGGTCTGTTATACCCACGTTTGTGGGTTCAAACCCAATTACAGCTTTGAATTTCTAAATTTCTCGTACGTCTTCCTCTGGAGGGAAAGTAATGCTGGCTGTTACAAACATTTACTGCATGAAAAGATCCTGAAGATTCAAAATGACTGCGAGCTAAATTCAAAATCGTTCTACTGATTCCTTATTTTTCCGCTAGATGGTGAAAGCCCAAAATTTGCGTGGTCAGATGGAAGAGTAGACCTCAGTCTCACCACGTGTAATTAGACATTGAATTGAATTGGCCCAGCTGCACCGCAAGTCAGAGTGGGTGTGGCTCTTCGCGCTCGGAAGTAAACAGCCATAGAACCTTGCCGTCGAATTAATTTTTCTTTATACTTTTGGAAGGGATAGTGCTAAATGTACTCTACAAGATGACATTAACGCTATATTGCTCTACTCTTCTTTTTCAAAAATTACAAAAATGTACTTTTATGAAAGATCTCTCACGCCGTTAATATGCACATTTCCAGCAATTTGTAATCACTACAGTACGTGTCACTTAAGGATCTTTAAATTACTTCAGATTAAGTTTTCAAAAACTCAAAAATGTTCTCTGTAAAAAAGAGCTTCAAATTACGCATTTTCAGAAAAACTTAAATGCCATTTTCTTAAAACTGCTCCAAACTTTTCAAAGAAAATTTCCATTTAGGGCAGGGTTACTGTTATTTCATATTCTGAAAATAATATTTCCATTCTACATTCAAAAAGTAAGGAATTTAAAAAAAATTTTAAAAAACAATTACTTTGGGCGGCGATAGATGGCTGCAGGCAAGAGTACGTGGCAAGTTTGAATAGCTACCTATGACCAAAGGAAATAGAAAATTAATACGGGAAAATCTGTAGCACCACTAGTAAAAATTTAAAATTCAAATAAAAATAGTTTGTGATGTTTCTATTGTATAGTTAATTTTGTATAAAAAGTTAAAATCATCTTTCTCAAAAATGTTATTGTTGACAGTAAAGGTGAGGTCAAAATTATTTTAGTTTGAGACCTTGCAAATGGTCAATTCACCGCTGGAGGTACCTGGGACGGTAATTCCTCGCTAACCGACATATAGGTCGGTAGCATCTCTCATCATCCAGCGTGGGAAGATCACCGCCACATCTCAGGGAAACACATTCACTGCATTTACGGGAAACGATCTTAGCAGTTGACGCCCTCGGAATTACTAACCAATCAAACCAAGTTCCAAATTCACTGTCGTTGGACGTATCACTGACGTCACTACCACTCCAACCCCCTCGTGTAGAATTGAGCGTCTGCATGGACGAACGCTCCACAGACGCACGAACGAACCGCGCATGCGGTCCACCTATGTACATATCGATGTTTCGCACGTGTGTTGCGAAATGGGGAGGGGCGCGAATCCAGTGAACATCAAAATGGAAATGAACTGCCCACCTACCACTCCGTATCGGTGAATGTCAAGATACAAATGGAAATTAGTCGCAGAAATAATAAATGCTAGTTCAAACAACAGCTATTCAGAAAGTGCAATGAGTTCGTTCCGGTAAATTAGATAGTCAGGGTTGGACCAAGTGAACTAGAACCGTGGTGGCAAAAACACACTTCTTTCCTCCCACAGCGGTAATTCTAGTTAGTTAAAAGCGAAGTACAATATGGCAAATACTCGTTTATTTTAATGTCGTTCCATAACGTCAGTCACTGAAATTCAATTTGCCAGCATTTTGGAAGTGACAATAGCAATTTCAGAAACGCTATAAACATTGTAATTAAAATAATGTCAATCATTTTATTAGCAATGCAAGAGATAAATCATTCCCTCGTAATGAGAAACTTCATTATTCGCCTTTGCCGCCGTTTCAATGGGGATACTGTGTTAGCGTTAATTGCACAGCGGCGGCGGAGTTTACGTGACTGTGGAAAGGTGCCATGAGCGCCAAATGCCGGGAGCGATGCTGGCGTAGACTGGCGGTGGTAACGAGAATCAGATTAACCGTCTTCGTTTTGCGGAGCGAGGGGAGGGGCGGCGGAGCCAATTGGGAAGAAAGAGCGACGTCGCGGACGCCTCCATACGCCAAATACAATGTTGCTGCGCACAAATCCACCACCGCGTAGTATCTTCAGACAAACACCGCCCTCACGTCCGTACAACCGTCCCACCTCTACCGTACTACAGCCTTTCTAATGCCTATCAATATCAAAATCAATATTATAAATAATTCGAAATATATCCTGATATGTATTCTATGCATTTAATTCACAAACTTTCTACGCACACGTAAGAAATAAAAAAATGAGTTTTGGCACATTTGCACTTCACCAACAAAATTTGAAAAGAATGTGTTCATCTGTGAATATGCTATGCTACAACTAATGATCAAATGTGTCTATTTCACGATTTAGTCTGTTATTGTTTGCATTTCCTAAAATGGGAGGAGAAATTTTGATGTAGAAAGAGCTCCGAAGAACACTTCGCAACCATCCAACATGGTATCCAACATGAGGTTTTAGGTGATTATATTACTGTGACAAAGAATAGCCAATATTATGTGATATACAGGAATTAAACTGCTATTAGAATGTTTGTAAACCAGTGAAGAAAAAGGAAATACTTTCGAGTTTCATTGAGACAGTTGTAAATTTCTATATACATGATTCCAACTAATATAATATAATCTCGTCCGAGTGTATCTATTCATGTCCAATGTCAGAATTTATCTATTCATCTTTACTCATTCAGCTTTATGCAAACCATCCAGAAAATATTCAAAACAATCAGCTAATTACCAAATTAGCTACATTTCGGGCTTAAATCGTAACGTGTTCTTTTGATAATGTACTATTTTTTACTTCGATGTAGATATCTCAGGTCTTTAAAGAAACGAAGATAAATTGAAGATGTGTCTTATTTAAATCGTTTCACATCTGTTAGCAAATTAATATTGCTTCACGCCACAATTTGCCAAACGTTTGCTCTCACAAAGAGTAATCACCCGCGGAAAGAACCAAACGAAATAAAGAAAAAAATAACAGAAATAAATTTTCATTTCAACTTTTCGAGATCCGATTACAGGCGATTTTGCGCAGTTTTGCGGACTATTTAAAGCTTCGAATAAATCACGGCAACACTTCCACCGTAACTCGTCTACTCATTAATTTCCCTCATGCACAGCGCCTGGCGGTTAATCTCCGCGGCCGAATGTGCATCGACCCGTCTGCCCACGCGGCCGTTGCCCGACGCAGTCGCGCCACAGGGTCGCACGACGCTGTTTCCTGTTTCCCGTATGACGACACGTGCAAATAAACCCAACCTGCTTTCAACCTGTGCTCATTTTTTCGGGAGGGGGGTTTATTTGGTGTTTGATATCGATACCATCAACAACAAAAATTCTGGAAGATTAATCTATGTAATGAATCTTTTTCACATTTATTGGCATGAATTTCGTTCTTCGCAATTAATATTCATATTTTTATTTCGGGGGCTTTTTTTCAGCTTTTAGAGGATGCCGATTTCGGTTGTTCGCGTCGGGTACCCACTCTCCCTCTTGGGGCACATTACACTAGACACACTTGAACGTAGTAACTTTTCACACTAGACACACTTGTGAGCTCCTCGGTCTGTGCTCAGCAAACTCTCAAGGTCTTTCTCGAAAACACACATACATGAAACGGGACAGGAGACAAACAACCATGCCCATGGCGGGACTTCAACTCGAGCATCGATGCCCTTTGGATATCAAGGTCGGTCGCAATTAAAATGCATGTACGTTTTACATTTTAATATTTTAATATTATTAGAACATAATATTAATACTAAAACATTATCGTTTATTAATATGAATATTACTGTTTTATAATAATTAATGTCTGATGTTATAAACGTAGAAAAATATATTTTGTCTTATACCATACAGAATAACAACATTTTTAACATCAATTAGTTGAGTCAATATCGATATTGATAGTGATTTTGCATCACTACCGTGATTTTATCGATTGGCTATCATTCATACGACCATAACTGAGCTTACCATAGCTGAATTAAACATTCACTTCAAGGAAGATTCAGAATGAAAGGGAAACCGTTTAATTTATTTTTGACAACACCTTAATTTGTGTTTAGAAAGAATAGCAGTTGAAGAATGACATCTATTATATTCGATTTAGTGTATATTTACTCCTTAAGACTAAAATAGTAAATGACATATTCTGTGCGAATTGTGTGGGTCATTTTTATCCTCTACGCTATTTCCTGTATAAAACATTTAGCTACTTGTAAGACAGTAAATAATGGCATTTTATTGATTTTTAATGTGTTCTTTTTGTTATTTAAGGTCGCATCAATTTCTTGATCATTAGACGTCATTATTGCATTTAACGGTATGGTAACCGTGAAGATGGCATATGGTGATGATAGGGTGAGAAAGGACGAACACAAATACAACCATTCTCCAGGCGGGAATCGAACACGAGATCCTTAGGTATGAGACCGCTACGGTACTGCTGCCTGAATAATAAGTTTTGTCTCTATCACACACACACACACACACACACAACAGTACCAACTATTGCTTGCGAAGCTCATCTTTCTTATCTATCTAATATCTACATAAGAAGAGTATTGACACTTAGACCTGAGGATTGTTCATCCTATAATTTTATAGAAATATTATATCAAAACCTGTGAAAGACAGAAATGTCGAGCAGGATTCTTTTTTAAATTCTGAATATTCACAGAATATTTATTTTGGTGGTGTTTCATATGTTAGTGGAGAGCCCATTTATGTTTATGATGAATCAGTGATTTAGTGCAGATAAAGTTGGAATATAGAATAGGTGTACACGTATAACTAACTGTAAAAAGTGTATCTTATGCTCGTTTTTGGAATTTGTGAAATAAATTATTTCGGACAAGTTCAAAAATTATGCTACCATCTGACTAAAGTTGCGCAAGTAGAAAATAATTTTTTTATTTGAGTATTTTCTTTGTGCTTGAGTGCAATTTCTAAATATTAAAAAAGTTCAATATCAAGGTAAACACAATATTGTAAAAATACCTCTTCATTCACAAACAGAAACAACCAAAAGTTCCTCAAGCATTATTTTCCTTAGCTAGAATTAGTTGCAGAATACACTAAAACATAATTACCTCTCCGTAACACGAGCGTACCTGATGGAATAAAGAATTCTCTCGTTGCAGATGGTGGTAAATGCATTTCTGTGATATACGCATAGTTATTTTTACAATGTAAAATAAGTCTCGTTTCCTTCCTCTATTACGGGTAGCATTCAACGTAAAAACTACTGTGAATCCTTTTCAATTATATTCAGGTATTTTGTAAAATGAAGATTTTGTAGAACATGAATATTAAAGTTGGTGGAAAAGAATAATTAAAATATCACAATATTTGCTAAAACTATATAGTTTAAGGCTTATTTCAGTCACACTTTCTTCGGTTTTTAAAAATACGAAATTAAGTTGTTATTAATATTTAACATCGCAATTAAATTCTACGAAATAATGCATGTAAATAAAAAATAATATTTCACATTCGGTAGGTTGTAAATTATTCAAGACGAATTAATTTTCATACTATAACATAGCATGCATTACTAAAAGTATTAAAAAACAAACAAGGGTAAATTTAGTCAGTTAAAATGTGACTCACCAGTAGAGGGGAAGTTCATCAAAAGAGTCACTTACCTGGAAAAGAGAATTTTTAATGAAAGAAACATTCTTGTATATTCGAAATTGTTACGTGTAATTTAATATTGTTATGTCACGTGTCAAAAAGATCACGCTTTGAAAAAAATATCATTTATTTTTGTACAAATTTACAAGTAAATGAATTTCTGAATAAGGAAGGGCGAACACATTGTAATATACACGAACAAAAAGTATAAGATGACACATTTAATATACACAGAGACCATCACAACCACGAAATGTTTATGTCTCGACAATGAAACCTGTTGAAAACAGACCACCATTTCTCCAAGATGCTTCGCCACAAATTTTCACACTCCAGAGGGTAAGCTAATCCACATTAAAGATCTAAATCAGGATCCACTTCTCTCCGAAGGTCATTTCCCACCCACGAAGGCGCGACCTCAACACGAGATTCCCGTGCGATAAACCGAGCACACACATCGCCACCGGGGGCTCGGCCCCTCGCGTAAGCTTTGCTGGCGGCGTAGGAGCAAGAGAAGGAGGGACAGAAGGAAGAGAAGAAAGAGGATGGAGCAAAATTTGCAATGCAGTTGGCGATGAGTGAAACGATGCAGTGCCCGCGAAACTCTGAAGAGAAGGGGCAGATTGTGCAAGAGTCGGGAAGTGACAAGTGCAAAGGGACAGGAATTTAGGTAAAAGAAAAAGAAAGAAAACGAAGGATGAAGCCGAATGAAATGGAGAAAGCAGAAACGGAAAGGCTAAGCTACTGAAAGGGAGGAAAGAGGATTGAGACAGAAATTAACGCGTAGAGAGAGCGAGAGAGAAGCGGAAATATAAAAATTTCAATTCAGGAGATTGAGAAAAAGAAGGAATTTAAAAGACAAGAATTGTCAAAGATGGAGGAAATGAAGGTTGTTATTGTCAAAGTGTAAGAGACAAAGAAGGCCGGAAAATGGGGACGGTTATGGAAGAAGATATCAAGGCAGGGGAAAAGATGAAATTTATGGCAAAAGAGGCGGCCACTGAAGTAAATAAAGAGAAGCAGGCGAATAAACTGTCAAGAAAAGAGGGCGACAGCATGAGGGTTGGTCAACTATGCAGAGATCGATGTGACGGAAATGGTAGCGGGAGCGCAAGCAGTGTGCAGGATGTACTGAAGGAGAAGGAGCCAATGCAAGGCAAGGAGTCAGCTGCGATGGCCAAGGAGAATGAAGAGAGCGGCTACTGCTACGATGACCGGAGTAAAGGTGTGGGCTATTGGTTTCGTCGAAAGCAGAGCGCTGGTGAAGGTGGAGGCGAAGACGCAGAGAGAAGCGGAAGTGAAGGCGGAGCCTGAAGCGAAAACGGAGGTGGAGGCAGAGGCAGAGGCAGAAGCAGAGCAGAGGCGAAGGAGGCGAAGGCAGAGTCAAGAGTCTGCGGCGGATGTGGGGGCGGGGGGGCCGGAGGAGGCGGCGGAATGAAAGCCTGTGGCGCCTGCAGGAGATCCGGGGCGCGGCGCCGCGGGAGGCCGCTGGCTGCCAGCCAAGGCGCGCGTTGAAATACTGCGAAGTGGGTTAGCGGTGCCGACCACAGCGCCGAGGTCACGGTGGCGCCCCGCTGCCCTCGACCCGCGCCGGCCGCCCGGCCAACTAGGCGGCTGCCGCCTCGCTCATTTGGCTTCGCGCCCCCAGGGCGGAATGGAGGGGCTTGTTTGCACGGTCTCCAAGAAACACAATTCTTCGACATCGGAAAGCGTTCGCTTCACCCTTGCACAAGCTGAAGGTAGAATTCAACGAGCGGTTTTTGTATACCTATTAACACGTGAAAAAGGCAAATGTTAATGTAATATTGGCTAGCAAGTCGGAGAAGTGCCCTAAAGATATAGAAAAGTATAGAACAAAAAAGCCGCAAATGGGACTTTCAAAATAAGCACTTCAATTTCTGTCAGCATCTTGTGCTTGTTCTCTGAGATTTCTAACTATTGTTAATATTACTAAATGGGTTTGAACAATAATGTAAAAATATATTGCATGTATTGAAGATAAATTTAAACTTGTAAAAGACGTGTATTTCGAGACACGTAAATTTCGATAGTGAAGTTAATAAAATATGGGTGGCACGAATTTATGCTTCAAAATTTCTCTTTAGAAATTGAACAAAATATATGAATATATATACATATATTCCTTCTTGTCCTCACTTATAACGTCTTTCAGATCTGAAAATCGTTAGAGTGATCGGAAATTAGTAGCACATTTGTGATCAGCTAAGCAACGAGAAAAAATTTTGTCTTTTCTTTCGCTGTTGCTTGCCCATCAGAGGCACATGGACTGGTCACGCGAGCGAGAAGTCTCAACTGCGAGAAAATGTCGCAGTTCCAGATCCGGGTTTCGAAACAAGGCCGCGCAGCTCCGTGAAGGCGCGCAACGGCTTCTGCCTGCAAACGCCCGCGAGCCGGTGCACTGCCTCCGGCGTAAATCACTCAACGCGTTGCGGTTCAAAGTAGGGTACAAATTGAGAACACTTTCATTGAAGATCATGTGGTCTTGGGTGTTAGTATTATACTTCTGGGAACTTTTATATATTCTTCTTCCTCAATACGAGATATACACTTTAGTATCATCAGTAGCTGAATTAAGATTCTGTGTACATAATCTTATATTAACAAATGCTATTTCGGAAGTGCATGTTATCGCTATATAGGGAACAACTATTTAACTGACCAAAACGTTATTTATTTAGGGTCTCAGTGAAACGGTGGCAGATTAAGAGGGTCTCCAATAAACTAGTTAAAAAAACAAAACAAATATACTGGAAGACATGTGAAATAGTTGTTGCATTATTTAACAAGAAAATACAAATGTAATTAAAATGTAACATTTTAAAAAAAACGTACGTATAGTGTTAGAGAGAGTACGTACAAAAAATTACGTTGACATGATTAAACAAACATGCAAAGAGACTTTATTTTGCGTGGAAAAATTCAAGAATTCTTTTCTTAACATGTTTTGTTATAATTCGATAACAACCTGCCTTAAATTTAAGTTATCAAAATGAAGAGTTAATTTAAGAATGCTTTTTTTCTTCCAAAACAATGTTTCACAAAAGTCTCACAAAAAACAACAAAATATTAATTTTTATAGTAGCATCATTTTGTGTTCCTTTTCAACGCAAATTCTGCGCCATGAAAAGTCCACAAAAATTTGTGAGCTTTGAGAATCTTTTGGTTACTTTTGAAGCAAAATACAATAATGTTGACTTTAATAATACCACAAGCTCTGGAAGTTATTTAAAGGTCTTATCAGAAAAGTTTTAAAAAAGTACCCCATTGTGGCAATGGGAGTGCATGTTAAAACTATGAGTTATGTTTTTCTAGAGCTAGGTTTCAATTAAAAATTACGCGCAAATCAAGTTACTAATGTTTTTCGTTTTAATGTATTTCTTTCCTCTTATTTCGATTATTATTCAAACATATATTATACAAAATTATTTAAGATTTTGTACAGTTATCTAACTAGTTCAAATATATTATTAACCATGACTTAATTATTTACTTTAAAGCCATTTCTATTTAGTTTTTTCCCATCTTAATCCGAAAAATACAAATTGCCCAGTTTTAAAGCATTACTATACAACCTCTCTTTAATTCACTCCCTTGTCCGCAACTTTCAATTTTTGCGTTATAAAAAATTCTTCCTATTTTTTCTCCAGTGCTTTTCTTTCTTTAATTTTCATCACCTAACTTTTACTTTCTGCGAAAAACACGATCTCTCGCTCTCGTAGCACTGGGAGGCGTGCGCTTCGCAGGTCATCGTGCCGCCAGGTGGCAGCACATCCGCTTTACAGCTGGCGGCGGCGGCGCGGCGCGGCGCGGCGCGGCGCGGGCTGCCCCGTTCGATACCTCGGGGCGGAACTCATTTTTAAAATGGAACTTTTACGGAGGCGCGGCGGCGCGGAGGCCGGTTGCGGAGGCGGTGGAAGCGGACGCGGTGACTGCGAGACAACGGAACCGCCGCGCTGACAGCTCGGCGCCGCTGATTCGGAAAGTGACGGAGGTCAGGAGTTGCTCTGAGACACGGGAGGGAAGAAGAGAAAGCAAGCATGTCCAAGACATGTCGAACAAGTTGTGGATGCGGAAAGTCTCGGCGAGGAGTTTTCTACAGGGTTGGAAGAGTGAACGTAATGGAGGTGATTCTGTTCAGATGATTGGAAAATATCCACGGTCACACACGCCAGAGATACGAGGTCAGAGGTTAGTCAGAATGGTGAGGAAACTTTACACAGAAGTAATTTCAAATAGTTTATGCGATTATGGTAGAGTAAAAGTTTCGACGGAAATGTCCCAAATTGTGGCGGATTCTATAGATGGTATTAAATCAGTGAAGATAATAGCTTTGTTTGTAAAGATTGCAAAATTCTTTAGTCGGAATTCGATAAGAATGAAGGCGTTGAAAGTTGAGAGTGACGGTGGGCCATGCTATCGGACACAAGATAAAAATATCCTTCCCAACAAAATTTAAATCTTTGAAGAGAGATTTCACTAATTGAAAAACGTGAAAATTATGATGGACAGGAAAATAGAATTGATTAGCAATAAGAGTTGACGTACCTTAACTTGAGAAACCACTGCATGTCCGTATTAAGAATTTGAAAATGAGTTTAATTTACCGACTTTTTACGAAAGTCAATGATGTATTGTAATTTTCTTAACTTTAAATCCTACCGCTTTATTGTAGGAAAATGAACTATAGTCTTGAAGTGACGTGACTGAGAATTTGAATACAGAAATCGGTTCAAAGTGGTAATGCAGCGAAATCAGAAGAAAGAAGTGATATACATTCTATATTCATTTCCATTTGGTCGTCCTTCTGTTGTCATCACCGCATTTCCATATTTAAAATCAGACTTTTCCAGTATAACACCACTCGTATTGCTGTAGTTTGACAATATGAGCGGTTAAATGTTTTTGTCCTTAAAATCTCTACACGAGCGATTAATTTTAGATTCAACTACGTATATAATTAGAACAGATGCTACTATATTCTAATGCAGTAGTTCAAAAGCTTTATATTTGTCTCAAAAGAAAAATTATTGTTTCGGTGGAATCACCTTTGAAACGAGGTCGTTGCAATTTGCGAATCGGAAACTATGGTGAATGGAGTGCATGTGAGCTCACTGTAAACAGTTTTCTAGAAAATGAAGTTCAGTTTCCCTTCCAGAATTACATCAAACGAGCTTCGCAAGCCGTATTAGCCTCCTATCGACCCTAATAATCACAGGTTACGTAATGCCGACTTTCGGGAAACGTTAATCAAGTTGAGTGAAAAGCACCTGCCGGCTGCATCAGACGCCGTCATTACCAATGGCTTTGCAACAGAGTGAAGGAGTCTCCAAATAACTTGTTTACAGTTTCTGGTTTATTCTCATCCTGCAATTGCATTGCAAGAAAGCTGAATCTAGTTTCTTCCGTGGAAAAGCTGTCCACCATTGCATGTTGTCCTTACAGCTACAAAAGGGTAATTTCATTTTATTCCAATTTGAGACTAAAAGAGTCAAAAGTCGTAATACTCGATACTTGGTGCATGAAACCAATGTTGTAATTAGAAACATTACAGTTTATATGATGTAATTGGCAAAAATCTCGTATACAACCACAATCATATTTTAATTTTTTTAAGAAAAGTACATCGAATTTCTTTTTTTTTTAATTTTATGCATATGAGTGTTAATTTTCGTTCATATGCTAAGTTTTTATTCTACGCCTCGGCATTTTCTTCCTCGTAGGAGACACAAATAGAACATTATAAATAAACCTTAAGTGTGTTTTATTCTTATACTTAGCAAAATAATATTTTCAAAATGGCCGTAATATTAAACAATTTAAAACAGATTTTACAAAAGTATACTCTTACATATTTACTGAATTCATGAGTTTTAAAATGACAACCGCTTATTTTGGTAATCTACTGTATGTCTTTTTGAAATATGTGTAAATGGAAGTATATTATAAAACAAATGTCTTCGACATACTTGTAACAATAATCGTAAGCTTAACTATGACTTGAGTTGCAGCCAGATATATTGATACAAACAAAAATTCTGATACTTAAAAGGTATATTGTTAGATTTAAAGGGAGGAAAACAGTGAAATGTTGGGATGCATCAAGTGATAGGTGTTACTTGAATCTTAATCATTTAGGATACGAAGGTGAACATGAAAACAGGGCTAACGAAGAAGATTCGTGAACAATAGTTTGCGATATGTAACACTACGTATAGAAACAACTGATCAATTTAATTCAAAGCGTTTATTAAAATTAATTACTCATCCAAAAAATCTCCATTAAAGATAAGGATTTCCTATAAGTTTATCATTTCAAAAATTTCCACTATTCAACTAGATATTTGTGGTACTCTTGAAAATCACACTTTTATTTCAAAGCAGCATCAATGTCTCGTATATGTGCTGATATATGCACTGGCATAAACAGTTACTGGCGTAACGTATGTAGAGCACCGTAACAACCAAGCATATCGCTTGTGCATGTAGCTGTTGACTTATGTGGTTCCCTTCACTGCGCTCTCTGATGCAGCGATCCTTCTGGCGGGATGTGGCGTCACGGGGTTACCGTGTCTGACCCATCCACGACCGCCGGCGATAGAATGTGTGTGCGATGATTATCCAGTTAAGCGTATGCGCTGGAGACCTGCAAGGCGTGCCACTTGCTCACTCGTACTCGCTCGAGCATTTCAGCCTCGAGCAACCTGTGCTCGCACGCACGGAGCTAGTTCGCCGGCACGCGGCGGCGGCGATTTCCACGCATAGGAGCCTCGGGGTACGCAAGGCGTTCATAGAGGGCCCGGGAGCGAAATGTGATCGGTCGCGTTTACAGTGAGTTTTGGCTTCAAAGAAAATTAAATGGATTGTGAAAGCTTACATTCGCCTGGATATGGCTCCCTAACACGAAGAACACTAACAGAAGAAGAAATCTGAAAAAAATAAGGTTAAGAAGAAGAGGCTTCACACACTGTGAAATCGCAAATAATTTCTTCACATTAGAGAAATTTGAAGATTAGTACGTATACAAACATCTTTTTTTCCACAGGAAAACAAAATAAACCTTCCTTTTTTTCAGATCTTTTTGCAACATTCACTTCTATTATCAGCATACTTGATTTTGAAATATTGGAAAAACAGTAATGGTGACAAGTAAAAAGGAATTTGAAGAAAGGACAGTAATATAATAAAAATATAATCATAATAATTAATAACCTCTAAGAAACTTAATACCGTTTGGAATCTGTAACGAAATTTTAGAGATAGCACTGCAATTAACTTAGACAAATTTGTTGAATAAAGTATTATTTTAATCTTGAAACATTTCTACAACTTAAGTGGTACCAGAAAGATATTTTTACCCTTTAGTATGAGTAACAACACGTCATTACGATACTTTGTCCCAAATGATAAAATAAAATTTAAAAAAAAGTATTTTCACTAGCTATCCTTTTTCACAAATAATCTTGTAAAATAGTGCATTTAATAAACTAACTTTATGTAAAAATTAGTCTGTTCAATTATCGTCTCCTATATTATTTCAGTATTAAACACACCATTTCGTACGCAACAAATCTTGATAAATGAAGTCTCTAAAGCAAAAGAAGTTTTACGTAGACGTGAAAAATTGTACTTTGGCATAAACAATATAAAGGATTTGTTTAAAAAACGCGTCCAAATATTCATGTTAAATGCCACCCGTAGTACTGAATCAGCTATATTGTTAATTACCTCACAAACGAAGCATTCTAGGCCACAAATAAACGTCTCTGACGACGTCATCAGGATCAGAAATTATCAGGATAGGATATTCTAGGATATTCAATTGAATGTGTGCTGGTGCGGCACTTAACGATACTCCCAATGCCACCTATATCTCAACCCTTGGCGATGGTCGCCATACTTGTGACATCGCGCTCTATCTTATAATATTTACGACTTCTGTGTACACCGTGGTTTAAGCGGACTGACGAGATTTATTTGCTTCATTATTACTTGAAGATTCTCTCTCGCAGCAACAATAAGTATTATTAATAGTTGCTTCATGCGGATAAAGATTGTTTCTTATGCATGTAGTGAAAACATTCATTTACTATTTGCTGAGGTTTTCATGTGCTGTGTACCTGATTTTGGAGGAATGTGGGTGTACAGTGAAGGGTGAAGACGTACCTTGTTAGGTTTGAGTAGTGATTTACCTGAACCAGTATTTCCGTAATCATCAGTGATTCGGTGAAACTTTCAAGTCGGCGTGATCAGTCACGTAGCTGTCTCAAGAGTAAAAATTCGACAAAACCTGATCGATATGGGTTCCCATTTCATATCTTTCAATCATATCCTCGGTCTTTAGGTTCTATCTCACTTAATTACTCGATCATACACACGTCTTACTGGGAAAGACGCGATGTCAGTGATGATGAGATTTCTGGTTTCGCAACGACACCTATAGAGCCGTATGCTTGAAATTCACTCCATTTGATAAGTGCAATTCACATCATTTTTCATAATTACTTATCCAGCCAATTATTCGTATATACCACGTGCGCCCTGAAAGGTTAATAACTTCCATCGTAATAAAGAATACATTCACCTGCGATGCTTCCCCAGCAGGCAAACGTGGAGGCGCGAACAGACTTCCCGGCGCTGTGCATGGCGATGGCCGTGGCCAATTCGCCTGAGAGGCTTCCGGGCTCGGGGTTACGCCGGGGCGGCGAGCGCGTTAAGTGGCCGCCGAGTGGGCGATACGAGCGGCGAGGCGCTCGCGCCCGCGGAGACGGGTGGCGCCGGAAGATTTTTGCCGAAAGGCGGAGGCGCTGAAGCCACTCTCGGTGGAAGCGCGTGTTCGGCTGGAGTCGCGTTGGAGCGAATACGAGCGTTTACACCGGCTGCGAAGGCTCAAGGAAACTCGTGTTGCCGTTGAAGCGACTCTCAACAGGACGCCCTAGGATTTGAGTTCTGGGATTGGCGGATTTTGACGGTAAATGCAGTGGTTGGTTGTTAGGATTCCAGGCGCGTCAACTGCTAAAGTCAATAGTCACGTAAGTGTAGTGAATTATTTCCCTCGGAGCGTGGCGGTGATCTTCCTCCGTTCGATGGAGACATCCGACGACGACCTACCGTCAGCTTGTGAGGTTTCCCCTGACCAGGTATCTCCCACTAGTGGGTTACTGCCCCAGCCGGGACAAGCTCCAAGTCTCGACCGGTCTTCCGGAATGTTTGGTAGTGTATTGCATGTTAATGTAAATGTGTGGAAGTAAGGGATGAGGAAAGGTCAAAGATGAGATTGGAATAATTGCGAGCGGTCCGCGACCTATTTGTTAGGGTACTGCTACGGCATTCGCCGGTGTTGTTCGGGGAAAACACGAAAACAAACCAAACAGAGCACTGGCTGTTAGAATTCTTCTCCGAACAGCGACTGAATTCGACCTAGCTGACAAACGAGTGTCGAATATCCCCCACAGACGATAGTCGAACCTAGGACCTCTCGGTCAGAGGCACTGCAGTTACATCAGTCCATGCTATGAGCCACCTCCCCAGGCAGTAGATGCATAGCTAGGAAATATTCGTCTGCGTTAGATAATTCTAGCGGCCGGTTGCGCTGAATGATTTGCCTCGTTTTCGTTTCACCGGGTAACGTTCGCCTGATGATTATTTCTTGTCAACAAAATTTCTCCTTTTCTGCTGGTTTCATTTGTAGGTGTTTCAGGGCAACGTATTACAGCATGTTCTTGAATCCCATTGTACACATTAGTGATGCCATAACAATTTCCGTGCAGCGGGCGGGCGCACTGCTAGAGAAGAGGGTAAACGGGGATCGGACAGGGAAGCGAAGAGGGAAGAGAGATGGGCAACGCGATGATGCGAGTACAATCTATTGTCTGGCCTTCAGATTTCAAGCGAAGGCAAAATGAAAGAAGAGTCGCGCGATCTCTAAGCTTTTGTTTAAAATCCTGTTTCGGCTTTCTCCTGGAACAGTTTCTTGTGCTATTAAGTTCAGTTTTGTGAATTCGTTTATGACTCAAGGAAATAAAAAGGAAGAGTTTTGCTTGAATTATTTTGTTTGTTTAAAAAAACAGACTGGAATCTTAAACTTGTTTAATTTTATATTATGTCACTTTTTGATTATTTACGTACTTAAAAAGTAGGTCAAAATATACATCGTAGAACACTACTACTCAGTATCCTGTCCGTTTATGATTTATTTCCTAAATAGCAAGTGCCTATTAACTTTGGCTGTCACAGTTAATTGTTTATGAAACTCTACATCATGAGAAAATGGACATTGTAATTTTAAAGGAAAAGCAAAGAAATGACACATACTAAGAAATAAAATGAAATCATTGGAGCAAAGTTAGTTTCTAAATTCCAGTCGAGGCATTGTAAAAAATTGGCTTTCAGAAAAAAACTTTACGGAATAATGATACAAACTCTACTACGGTTGAGTATTAGACACACAACAATAAAAACGTACATCTGTTCAACTCAGCTCTGTTTTCAGTCTTCAACTGCCACTTAACGTCAACTCGCAAAATAAAAATATATTACGTTTTACAAGACTTTCTGAACCCCTAATGGATACATTTCATTCCCAAAAATTAGATGTTTTTGAACGTTGATTCTCTGCCATATGGTTGTAGTTGGGAACTTTATATACATTTAATAACAGAAATTTGAAACTAATTTAAATACGTACTTTAATGTCTAATACGTTGGATAAACGTTACTATACATTACTATATCTCAAAGGTTTGTTTTTACTGGTTAATGAACTTTTTGAAAATGAAAAGTAAAAATGCAGCAGATTTAAATCAAACATGCGTCTCGCGTTCGTTATAGTGAGCGTTAGTGATAACCCGTTACAAAATATATCGCATTACCTCTCTCTATTAGCAGTATTATTAAGACTTCATCTCTTTGTAGGCTTTCTTAGAAGGGGCTTTATTTATGTGCCTCAACTAGAAAAAACATACTGCAGGTAGGGCAAAGCGTCACTAATTATGCTTCTGCTGATAAATATAAAAATTCATTACAACTAACCAAAACCAAATAAATTCATATATGCAAGTATAAGACATTAAATATTGCTTACTGACCAATATAGAAGAAAGTTCGATTTACTGTAATAAAATTTGGAGCAAAATGTTTTACAATGGATCATTTGTAGGACATTTTCAACGTTAAAAGATCAAATAAAGTACAAAAATGACAACTAATTCTTCGATAAAAAGGCCATATATTTATGTTGACTGACGTATAGTGATCGTCATCATCTCTTTTTCACCGCCATGTTCTTGAAATTCTATTTGATTGCACATAGAATTGCGCGCTTTATTTAGAGTGGTTTGAGCGTGTGATATGAACCTTGATTTCCGCGCCTCGCCTAACAAAGGACGCGCCATCCTCTCTCCCTGGCGTGACTCCCCTCAACTAGCAACCAGGTGTTGTACATTCACCCTTCATTACTTTGTACTAATTAGTCCAGCAGTACGTAAAGCCAGACAAAAGCTCTTATTCTAACGAACAGGAAACGTGCAGTTCAAACCCGTAGTTAGTTTCTCTCTAGAACGAGTTCTTTTCAAACAGCGTGAAGGTGGCAAATCAATGGATCAGAACTTCTGCATATCGCATTTCTGCTAACCACGCGCTACTGCGAATGGCGAAATTACGGCTGGAGGTTTTAATATCGTTTATTATTTCCCCCTGTGTGAAATAAACCATTTCCCCATTTTTCGCATCACTTGGCGGATTCCGCAATAATTGGAGTCTCTGTGGTTCACAAGGATCAGACATTCCACACAGGCAATTCCGGCGTTAAAGAGAATCTTTTCACCCACATGTTTAAATGATAAAAGAGGAAATGCTTTCAAATAAATTGCGAAAATCCTTATTCTCATGATCATTAATAACGCTAAACGTATAATGCAGAGATATGACATTCCCAATTATTAGATTCCAGTTATTAGTTTCGATAGGTTTGTATCATAGTTCTACATTCTGTATGACAGTTCACATTGCGAGTCGTCACAATTCTATATGGCCACGAAGTATGGTATTACTCTCAAGTTCTATTCAGATTTTGCACTTTTAGTCTTGAGACGTTTTTACTATCTGTTAATAAGAAAGAAGTCACAGTCTTTTTTGCTTATCTTGTGAAGGAAAGCTGGTTAAATAAGGAGTTCTCATATCAAACATTTTTGAACCTGTGGGCGGTTGCTTAAAATTGATGTAGATTTTCGTTATATAAAGTATCAACTACCATTTACATGTCTACAATCTGAAGATTAAACATTTGAATGAGCGTTTTGTTTCGTAAATAAAATGAATAACGTTTTTTACCTTGACTTGTTCAATGAAGTTCAGTAGATTGAATGCTCAGGTAATTGGTGAGAAATAACTATTCAGTGGACTGATTCACAGTTTTACAATTGGGATTACACAAATTCCAGCGTAATATTCAGATTATATTGACAGTATAAATTAAAACATTCATAAAATGTGTTAATTTTTCAAAATCAAATATTATTGACTGGCATACAAACTGAACTGCTCTTATACACAGTCAAGTAACGTCATTGTGACTTCCCGACAAAATCCTCAATATCCCCTTTTGCAGCGCTGACATCTGCGAGACGGGCAGGAACAGAGTCGATGAGGTTCTGGATGGTACCGCCAGATATGTACAGCCGTGTGGACGTCCTGTTGAGGTCAGGTCATGCAAATTCCGGCCTTCGTGGCCGATGAACAGCAGTCAACATGGCGCATGAACAGGCGCCTGCTGCGGAGGCCCATGCGCAGCAACGTAGGCTGAACGTTTGTTGAGAGGAGACGCTGCAAGTAGCCCCTTGGTCCATATGAAAGGTTAGCTGCTCTACAGTTGCAAGTCTATCTGCCCGCACACACCTCCGCAACCGTCGTTGTAGTAACCTCTCATGTTTGGCTTGTGATGCGCAGCAGTTGCCTTGGCGCCGATTTTGGACACCGCAATTTTGCAATGCACTGAATACTTTAACCACGGCGGTACGTGAGCACTTTAGAAACTCGGACCTTTCCGTAATGCTCCCGCTCTTGGCACGAAAGCCAATGATTGTCCTTTTGCACGTCCGATAAATCGCTGTTTCTGCCTGGTTCAACCACTTCACTATTTTCTGCTTCCAGTCGACTCACTTTGTAACGCCTCTACTTTTAGTGCTGCCACCAACAGTCTGCGCGCGGTTATAGCATTTTTTCGTCGGACGTAGTTGGTGGACACATTAATGTTACTGGACTGGGTATATCGCAACTGAAAAAATAATAATATAAAAATACTAATTAGTTTGATAAAATAAACTGATATTTCCGTAAAACTTTGGAAGCAGAATGTTCTACATAATTTCCCGTTTATTACTCAGGTTAAATAAGTCATTGAAATAGGTTGTTATCTCGTAGTAGACAAAAATACAGACAAATAAGACAATAGAAACATTTGCAAAGAATCATTTTATTCGGAATTGACAAATATTTGGAATCGTAAGAAGAGATTGACTGACTTTCAGTCGGTATCTTCCATATTTTAATTTAGGGTAATGTCTGCCTTCGCAAATCAAATTGGTGCGAATACCTCGCAACACCGAGCTACCAAACGAACGCCACAGCAGTACTTTGACAAATGAACCGCGGACCGCCCGCTTTTATCCTTTCCCTCTTTTCTCCCTTTACATACGCACACACATACGCATATACTATCCTACATGCCGAGAGACCAGTCGAGGTTAGAGCTTGTTCCGATTGGGTATGTGTGCCACTGGCGGCAATACCAGTAGAGAGAAAGCCTATAAGTCATTCGGGTAGCTGCCGGACCGCACACTCCAGTAGGAAGGAATGTCGCCTCGTCTATGAATATATAGTAGTGCACTGAGCTTACGGAAATAATGACCTTAGTAGTTGGCGTGCCCCAAACAACACAAACGTAACCCACCATCAACCGAAGAAGCCAAATGCGGCGTGAGAGGGCAAGTGCCGGTGGCTCAGCCCCAAAGGCGCTTGTTGCGCGACGTTCCCGGACCCTGAGCGTTTATGCGCCGCTTTACGGCAACTTAACAGCAGGTGGGCGGCGGCGCCGCGCCGCGCCGCGCTCTGCCGCGGGCCTACAGAAGGGGGCCGCTGGCAACAGGCAACTGCGCCTCGCAACAGGTCCCCACTCGGGAGCTTAGAGCTTGCCCTAGCTGGGGCGGTGCCCCGCCCGTGGGAGATACCTGCATGGAGAAAGCCCCCAAGCAGACGTGCAGGTCAGCACTGAATTTTCTCATCCAGCGAGGGCAGAGCATCGACGTATCCCATGATCAAAACATGCAGTACGCTTACGGGACTACGGCAGTTGACGTGCCCGGGCATGCGAAATAATTCATCAATCGCTACAGGTTCCTACCAAACGCAACATCCGGCCCGGAAGCAGGCGTCCAGAGCGCCTGACTCATCCCAGCTTTGTTTAGGAGCCCTTCGAACTCTGAGATGCGTTTTTAGCCTTTCAACCTCTTCAATACCTTCCGAGAGAAGCTTCACGCGCGTGAGTTTTCACATATCTTTCAACTGCTTCCGGATCGTTTTGAGAAATTTCGCCCCAAAGAAATGAAACGCAGTGTGGGGTCACTGAGACACGAGGCTGTTCGTTTCGTTACTGTTTCTTGCCAGGCAGTTCACAGCTGTTGCACCCCCTATTGCACAGTAAGCGAGTTTACTTCCAATCACTTACACTTGTAGATGTTATTTACATTATTTTATTGTCTGTAGTACATTAATTAATTTTAGTTTTCTCTTCTCATGTTGTTTAGGACCTCTCTTTATATAAACGTTGAAATAAACTCGTATTTATTGAAGAAAATCAATATTGTATTTACTATTTTTTCTAATATTACTGCGGACTCACTGAGTTAGCTCAATTGGTAATGAAAATTTACACGCCTTCTGGCGTAATAGCGAAGCTGCCCGTGTGCAGGTACCATTCTGGTGCCATTTCTAACTCTCTTTTAGGCTTGAGGGTTGGTACATACTATTCAGTTTACGGTGTATATGTGCAAAAGAAAACATGCTATTACGTTCTAACAACGTGCGTTAATAACACTGCGGAAACAACAAACCAACGAAATCATTACAACGAAACCTAATCGCTCCGCGGGCCGGACAGAACTGCGAATCCTACTGACTCCGAAAATATCTACAATGCCATTCCAATTCCAGGAACAAAACAGTAAGGAGAAAGAAATAACTTCCTCAATAAGTAGACTATTCCATTAATTTATAAACATATTTCACTCACTACAAACAACACCAACTCTCTCACTACTGATGGCAGTACTAACAGCTATTAAGGCAGGTGAGTACAGACGTTTGGACGCCAGTTGATTTCATGCAGTTTGGTGCATTTCAGAAATATGTCGGTCTATTTTATATATGAAGAAGTTGTTTTAACGATCTTATTGAATAATAAAGTAGAAAACAGTTCGTAAAACTGACTAAATAGATCCGGTGTGTGCTATTATTTATAAAGAATCTGTTATCAACAAAATCATAACTCTGCATGGTCATTGATAATGTTCCTTTACCTCCAAAGAGGACATGCAAACAATTTATTTTATAAATTTATCTTTCGATTAGCTACACTTCTCACGATGTATCCACATTAACACGTAATTCACCATTCAAAACTAAACGTTAAATTTTAAGCATTATTTTCAACTAAAGCACAAAAAGGTTTTCACAGTTAATTTGTACCAGAGATAATTCACTTTCATCCTTTTTTCATAATCCTTTGTATTGAGATTTCATTTGTACTCTAAGCTATTTTTCACCAAAAGTCACTATAAAAAGGATAATATTGCACCGGAAATCCCTCGCAATAAAACAACCGCTCCGGGTACCATCAACCATTAAATCTACCTTTCGGGAGTCAAACGTTGGACAGCGCTTCGGGACTGTATCCAAATGGCGCCATTCGGTTCACAAGCTGCGCTTTTTTCGCGACCGCATGGAGTCGCTGCGGAGAGAATAGAACGCGGTGGCGCCGCCCGCCACCCGGCGCAATTGTAACCCAGCGCTCGCCCGCATCGGGACCGCTGCTCGTCCGCACACAAGTTCACAAACGCACCGGGCCTGGGGTTTTTGTTCGCGAGGCGACGCGACGAGAGCCAGCCAAGCGCCAAACAGCGAAAAGTTTTGACGCCACCTGAGAGTGCCCTGGTGTATCGACCAGGCGGCCGGTGAGTGGAAATGTTTGGGCGGGAAGGCACGTAAGTAAATAGCGGCTGCAGTGGGGGTGACTCACTTACCCCAACGCACATTGTATCATGTTTTATTATTTCCTAATTCGTTTTCAATTTCGATATACAATGTTGTTTATATTTGACTATCTGACAAATATTATTAAAAATTTCATTTTTTGGCAAATAAGTCTTATTACATTCAAAATTGATGAATCTTTCATCATCTTAGTATCGTGTTATATTACTGTTATTTAAAGCTATGTTTACGTCCGAAGTGTGTAAGCATGTTATTACGGACTCGTGTTATGTGAACTTACACCAACCGGATAAAATGAAACAACTAAAATGAATGTTTAAACTCCTTAACTAAAACCATATTTCTGCATTTATAGTCAAAATATTTACCATCAGGTAACATCGTTATCCCCTTGGTAAACCAATGACGAAAAAAACTGATAGTGGAAGGATAAAGGTAACGTAAGGTGAACTAGGGACTAGGCGAACAAAAGAGATGAAGCTGGAATCGTGAATCTATACTTATGTGAGTCGAATGTCTATACTTATGTGATCCATAGTTTCATTTTGAATTATAACATATCATCAGTCACTCCTTAAGATAATACTTACTATTATCCAAACAGGGGAAAGCTAAGAAAAGTCGGCTGGTGATCGACACCCCTCTCCTAGTCGCTGAATAACGTAGTCACACTTATTGATAAGCATTCAAAATCAACGTTGTTTTAGGAAGGATATGTAAGGGCTGTTGTTGGAATAAGTTCATGATAGTGTCCTAGTATTAGTGTTAGAATTGGAGAGACAGAATGGCGGAAGTAAGAAGGCAGATTGATGGTTGCGGAAGGTTAGTAAGAGACACAAGTGGTGTATGGGGTAAGAGGTATGAGTACTACGGTAGACAGGAAGTACGAGTGGAACAGAGGATGGAAGATATGGGTGGTTCAGTGAATACAAGATACGGGTAGTTTGGTAGTCGGGAGCTAAGGGTACTGCTGTGGCCGGGAGTTACGTATGGTACAATGCATAGGAGACACGGCTGGTATGGTGGGCAGAATGTACGCGTGGTACGGTCGGTAGGAGGTATGGGTAGTATGGTTGGAGAGAAGAATGAGTGTTACAATCAACCGGAGCGAGGACTGGTAGGCGGGTAGGCGGGAGGGGCGTTCAGTGACGCTAGTAGTTCGTCATCTGATGGGCATAACAACAGACGACAGGTTGGATTGTGGGTTGCGACGTAGTGTCAATGGGTCGAGCAGAAGCTGAGTGGGCGGCCGGGCCAAGCGCGGATCTACCCAGCAGCAGCCCGCGATTTGGTCGACTCACCGCAAATGCAAACCTATGGATCTGAATTTGCCCTCTATGACGCTTTTCTGATATGCGAGCTTTCAGTAATCATTCGTTCGCTAATTTTGCTCTCAGAAGCGCGAATGCCCGCGCGCGTATGCTCTGATTGCACGCGCTGCGGCGCTTTCAACGATCTATGTCGATCGTGAATATGGAATATTACGGTGGGTGCCGCAAATAAGCTTGAAAGGGCTCGGTGTTGTTTGTCAATATACATCAAAAGCGTAACATCGAAATTTTTCGAATATTTATAGCTTTCTGGCGCATTGAAAAGAAATTGAATGTTGAGAGTGATGGAGGTGTTAACATGTTAAAGTTTATCTCCGTCATTTTATTTTTTTCTCTTTATATGATCAAAACAATTTTTAAATGTGCAAAGAGAAAGTGTTACTAACCAAGTTCTAAACGAATGCTTTTTATAAAAGATTTACTTTTCTTCACAATAGTTTTAAATAATTTTGTTTCTACATTTTGTTTTTTATGAAATATTTAAAAATAAGATATTCTTCATATGACGTGAAAAAGATTTAATATTTGACATACAACGCTACAGTATAGTACTATTTTAATAATTTGAGCAGACCATAGGTGACAAACCCCAAGCACAAGATAACGTCGCTGAAATGATTAACATCATGAAGTGCAAACTCGTTCGTAGCAAGAATTATTTTTTGACACTACCAAATGCAAGAAAAATAAGAACATAATTTACTAGAATACATATTTGCAGCGTTTTAGGATCACTTTTAATTACCAATCAAAAATTTTAAATACCAACTGAAAGTAAGGGTACTCACGAGTTACCGACTTTTATCACAGTAAATGCCAAAATGAACTTCTTTGGAATGCTTCTCGGCAAAAACTTCTGGCACTAACCTAAAAACGTTTTCCTGACGTATGATGTATTTGGGTTAATAAACGCTTCTCAATTTCATTATTGCAAAAATTACAAAAAACTACATATCTTATTGGTCCCGAGAAGTTCAAAGAGTCATAAAATAAACGTTGACGTCCCATTATATTCTGGAGTGATCGAATGAATAATATATGCCACTGTTGCTTCTCCTCAAGTAAAGAGATTATGTGCGATAATATACATCCTGCTTTCTCGGTTCTTCTTATCAACAAACTTATATAACCCAAACTGAACTGTAATATTTACATTTAAGGATTATAATGCACCGAAAAATTATAGTGCGACGAAAATGAACGCTTTTTTTTAAAATTTTCATAATCTGGAAAAATGGAAGTGCCAGATTTAAATAGTTTATCAAGCTCATTTTGAGATATTACAAGACAATGGTTTCAATACGACCTTCCACGCCACTCCTCTCTGTTGAAACAATCCATCTTTCCGCAGAGATATTTGGAACACCAGTAACACAATACTTACACAAAATATAAAAAAGCATATGGAGACTGTACTAGTAGCATCATTGACTTAACTTTGCCTGAATTTGAGAAAAGAATATCTGGAGACATACAGAGTTATGGCAATCTTAAGAATAGTATGTGAAGCAAACAGTGTTGCTTTCAACTTCTTCCTAACACTAAAACGAGACACACAAAGGTACTCGCATAGACCGTATAGCCTTCTGATCAACAGTATATGTGCTAATACAGAAAATGGAGGTCAATAGTTTTGGTACTTGGAAACGTCCATGGCCTGCGCCCTCCGCGTCATCTTCCTGCTTCCCACCAGCTGCGTTCCTCCGCCGCTCCCGAAGCGCCCGCGCCCGCCCGCGCCCGCCCCCGCCGCCGATTGTTCCGCGAGCGGAAGCTAGGGCGGGGGCAGGGCAGGGGCGGTCTGGAACTTCCATTACTTCCGCCAGATGGCCGGCGCGGCGCGGCGCTCAATCTCCTGGCGGCCGCCTTAATTAATTCGAGGAACGTGCTCGGACCGCCGAACGCCTAGCCGACCCCAATCCGGCCGCCCTCCCCTCCCCCCCCCCCCGCCCCCGCGTCTCGGCCGCCTTTCCGATAGCACCGCCCACGCTGCGCCGGGCATTTCCACCGCCCTAGGCTTCACTGTCCCTCCCCCTCGTGCCCGCTTCTCCCGTACGTACTTCTGGTCTGGATGGCCTTCCTAGTCCTCCTCACCCAGTTCTACTCCACGCCCCCGCCGCCCCTGACGTCCCTCCCCCCCCCCGCCTCCCTCGCCGTCCCCGCCCCGTTAAGAGCCGGCGCTATCGCCACCCTCCGCCGCCCTCGGTCCAATTTTCCCACCTTCGTTTATCCAGCTGACATTTATCCATCCTCCGTAGTCTCAGCAAACCCTCGCCGTGACCGCCACCATACGTCCTTGTCCTCACCAACCACGCGCACACTGCCCCCTGGTCATCTCACCGACGTCCTCGATGGCGTTGCCGCACCGTCTTATCCGTCTCGTGGCCTTCGGCAGCCCTCCTTCCTCACCATTCCCATTCTGCCTGCCACACCTAGTCCCACCGTAGCCTTAGCTGTCCTCATCACTCTGTCTCTCCACTGTGAAGGCTTTTTCATTCCTTCAGGCCGTTCGAATGGAGGGGTCTCCGCGATTCCCTTTCCCGGCCACCGATGACGTCATTGATCCCCCCACCGCCGATGCCCACTCCAAACTCGATATTCACCATCGCCATGTTTGGAAGATCGAGCCCAGAGCTTCTTTCAGACTTGCTCGGGACTAGTATCTACTAACAACGGAACTATTTCTTTTATTTACACGATTTTTTAAAATAATGAGTGTTAATTATAATAATAAAATATTTCTAAGTAAATTAATATAATTTCAATGGCTTTCCAAATTGAATTAATAACAGGATTGAAAAAATTATAATTTAGGTAATTAGTATTTCAAGAGCTAAATTTTATAACAGAGCACAGAGATGTGAAAAATCCATAAAGTAAAAAGAGGACTCATCAATCGTTTGAAATTAATTACATTTACAATCCCCTCTGTAGTCAATACGCTGAGTGAAGATGAGAATTATTTCCCTTTAATAAGAAACCATGGATACAAAATTTCGTAAGTGTATTACTGTTACAACGGGAATTGCTTCTCTCGTTTGCGTCAAACTAATTTAAGACGAAAAATAGAACTTGTCTGATTATGGAATGTTAGAAATATCATACGTTCATGCAACCCGTCATAAATCATTACTCCACCACCTACTTTACCATCGTGCATAACTCAGAAACTCTTTCAAACCGTTTCATTAAGAGACACAAAAAGTTAAATTTTTATATCGTAATTTGGTGGTTCCGTCACTGCGTAGCTAGGGATCCTAACACAGTTGAACATTGGATACCAGTGTGAATCAATTTTAACTTTTATAAAAATAATTACGTTTACGTCAGAAAACGTTTCTTCTTAAATTTGAAAAACGTGCTTTTTATTGTTTGCATATTTTAAAAAAATTCTTGTGGCACTTCATTTGCAATTTTTGATATTTCATCTGTCGGCGGTCTTTAGCAATTACGGTATTTTTTAAACAACCTTACTTCAAAAAGTGAGATTTTAAGATACTAGAACTATTGTTAGATCTTGATAGCAGACATTTGCTGACTGTGTTGTGGTGAACAAAATCAGCTTCTGACAATAGATATTTGGTCCATCTTTGATAAAAGAACCATAGTATTTTGTGGTATCAGAGTCGCAGACCTTTAATTGTAAGTTTTCCCCTCAAGCATAGCTTATCTTAATCTGCAAGAGGAGATGATGTTTGTTTTGTGAATATAGTTATTCCGCATAACCAGTATTTTTGATCTGGAAGATTGGTGATAATGTATAACCTGTTCTTAGGGCATACATCTCCTTTCTGTTGGGTATCTGCGCAAGCAAGGGAGAATATAACAGATAAGAAATGTATTGTACGTCAGATATAGAAAGAACGGAGTGGAAGCGACGTAAATCAAAGAAAAAGAGGAAAGAGAATGTAGTAAGAGCAAAGAAGGTTAAAGAAGACGTACATTTTAATCCCAAATAAATCTTCAGAAGATATGTAAATATTTAAAGTCATCAGCAGATTTGTATCTAAATTTGTTATCAGTGGCAGATGCCAACATGAAAAAAGAAAACGCTGATAATGGTAGCACCAGTGGTGAAGAACAATCAGTCGGTCAGTAATACTCCAAATTAAGTAATTGCATTAGCTCTTGCATTATTCCTTCAAATATTGTAATATTACTGCAGCAAATAAATTATTTTGATACATGAACTTTCCATTTTTTTTATAAAACACCATAGCTTATACATACTGCACTTCATTCAATAAGTTACACACTACAGTTCGAGCTTGAACAACACTTAAGTGTTCATCAGTATTTTCAAATGCTTGAGAAAGTACTCAACATTTTTCGTGCAACAAATGCCTACTAATTACGTCATGAAAGATTTTTTCGTTTTGATAAAAATTTGTGGTTTGAGAATGTGGGTGTGTAAAAAAAACTTCAATTCAGAACTTTCCACTTCAACACGCAGTGGGGTCACTGCACTACATGCCTTCGCAGATTTGTTGAAAGTATTTTGAATCAAAAAAGCACTTGAATAAACATTTTTTTTAATTTTCAGTTTAATATGCGAGAAAATGTGGTAAATATGCGTGAAAGATTTCGAAACACATTTGAGGTAACATTCAAGGAATTATTGAGAAAGAATTTTGGAAAATATTTGGACTAATAATTGAGGGAAAAGTTTGGAGAAGGTTTGGGAGAACGTGTGTAAGATATTAATGTAAAAATGTTTCAAATTACCTTCATTAAAATATTATATGTAGTCAATATTTTCCTAAGTGTCAGAATAGTAACAACTATTTAATTTTTAAATTTGGCGTTCGTGAGTTTCGTCCATAAAAAACTATACGTTTTATGCAGTCTCATTGAATTACGTTTTGTATTGTACATAATTAATCATAATGCTTTAATTACCACAGTTTCCATTGCAGTAAGTTTAGGCTTAAATGTGAATATTCCATTATCAAAAGGAGAGTTCCCAGAATTGTAATTTGTTATACGGAATTACATGTGAATAAAATGAAAAAGGAAATACAGGTGAATTATCAAAACACGCGAACAGTTGTTCTCAAGGATAACGTGTTGTACGAATGAAGGGAAAGTGAGACAGAGCCTTACAGCAAAACTATAAATAAGTATCCGTTGCATGAGTCGACAAAACACCAATAGAGTTTCTCTAAACAACGAACAGTTAACAAGGGACCAAAAATGACGCCGTTTTGTAGAAAGTCTTCCTGGAGTTGTATGTATTTGTTGATTGGAAGCATGTGCCTCATCACGGATCAGACGTTTACATCTTTTCTTTCTTGAACTTCACAAGACAAATAATTTGTAATAAAATCGAATTTGTTTTGCATCTAAAAATGAAGATGAAACGGTTCATATTAAACTGTTGAGCACAACTCTTCTTCCCCTTTCTCTGACACTAGAACTCTGCAATGTAGCAGTGCCACGGTTCTGAGTGGGCTTTAACGTAACATTCGCGATATGATCGGGGGTAATTTGCTAGATGTGTTCAGGCATAGCCTCACCGAAAGTCCTTGGAGGGATGAAAGAGCGAAGGATGCTGAAGGAAACATCACGCGTCACCCGTTGTTCAAGCCACTACTCCGGAATCCACCTGATCTGACCCGACCTAAGGGTACGACATATAGCCGATCAGAGCAGACATGCCGTCGGCAGACATCACGTCGAGATCGGTCTCGACCAGATATTTAGCCGATGTCGATAATACACAACCACTTCTTTAGGTCACGAATTTAGGAGCTCTGTTTGCACGGCTGTAGTTGTTGACTCACAAATCCAAACGTTAATATCTATAGAAAGGTTTTCTCTAGTTAGATTCATGTTCTGTTACTTCCAGTAATGTAGATTGCACCTACAACATATATCGTCGTGGTGCCTACAAAACCGATTACGTGGCTTCTTTTTACAAACATTAGCGATATAGATTGCAAGGAGAAAGAAATTGCGCACTATTGTACTTAGAAATATTTCCTGAATTGAATCCAAAAGATACATTGCAAAAACTTTAATTATATATTAACATGCATACTCGGAGAAATTAATTCAGTGTGTTTTGTATCTCTCCCGAAACATGATATTTCGCATGGTCTTTTGTGCAGGCCCAATGGGCGGTATAAAACAAGTAGAGAATAGGAACGGAACGACCTTACAGTTGCATTTCAGTACAAATATAAAAATGTTTGAAAATTATGAACTAAATTGTGTTCGAAAGAGGAATTTATCTATCAATTTCAAGAAACAGAACAACAGTAAAAACAATGAAAAATATAAGTTTATTCATATTTTTCATTCAAAAAGTTTTGAAGTATTAATGATAAATAAATAATAAATTGATAAAATATACTTCAATAGAAACTGAAAAAATATATCTAATGTGATAATGATGTTTTGTATAGTTGTTATATTTAATAACACAAATTATGGGATAGTTATTACTTCTCGGAAAGAAAATTTTCATTTATAAACAGCAACTATTCTTTGCGTCCAAAATTATTTTGATATAGAGGTACGTTGGGAATTTATTTTAAAACTTTTCTTTATAAGTGATTTACTGACAATCATCAAGCCAATTACGGACTTTTCTTAGGTTACTTCTGCAATGTTCAGTTTTAACAAACGTGAAAACAGCTCTGTAAACAACCCAAGAGGCGTCATAAGCCATTAACTTTCCAGAAGTTGCAATCGAGTTCGGTTCGCAAACATAAGGCACTTCGCGGTATTTCAGCGTTTACAGAAGCCAAATGCAAAGAAGGATTTCCAGGAAAAGAGTCACTTTGCCCGACTCCAGCCAACGCGGCCTCGAGCGGGTCGGAGAGTCGAGTCAACAGATCAGGTGTCGGCGGTCGGAATGCTTGGGGAACAGTAAGAACAGCGGAGCGAAACGGCAACATTGGAAGTGGAGATCTAGAAATGGTAGTCGAAGTAAACGCATACATATTTTGGTCGCTACGAAATATTCAGGCAGACATTTTTCGGTGGTTTAGAGAGTCTTCAGTAGTTGTGTGTTATTAAAATATAGTAATTGTGAACACAATAAAACTAGTGTTAAGTTACTAAATATTTGAGTATGTAACTAATAATTACTATATGAATATCTTGATTACATCCCGACTAATTTATAAAGTGAATAATGCCATCTGTGATTTGAAAATAAAAATATGTATTTATAAATATTTTTAATAAAAAGATTACTGTATTTTATGTGAAATATATTTTAAATTGCAATTTAAATGACTTTATTACAGGGAACGCTATTGTCTCCTCTTTGTTGAATATTATTATCCCCTCTATTCCGAACAATTTTGGAGGTTTGCAACATGGCTTAGTACAGGATTGATGTGCAAGTATCAATGTAACATTCACAAGCAACAATAACTCACATGATTTTTAAAATAGGAATATAGAGAGAGCGGGAATTTGCTGAAGTATTCCCAATTTGAAGTTGAACAGCGATGTCATTAAAAGATAATTTGATGGAACTCCGAACAACGTTATTTTATTTGCAAAATTGACAATTAAAGCGAAGAGGGTGGCGTGACATTAATTTTTATTTTGGTCAGTTCTACATAATAAATTAATTTTTGTTACATATTTCAGGGTGTTATATATATATTATCAATTTAGGGCAATAAAATTACAGAAACACATTTACAAACAATTAAGAAAATGAACCCCTTCAGGGACCTGAAGAAAGAATGTGAAAGTGAAGTATATATACTTATGGTTCGAATAAATTTGCTGACATGCTATTCAATAAATAACAGGTACACAAGCTACTATTTTGAATCATATAGCCACTTTCATTCGGAAATGATATTGCAAATAGAAACACTCATTGAACTGTAATATCATACTCGAGCAAAATTTAATTTGTTTACATCGACTGTCCTAAATGCATCAATGCTAATTTGCTTTAATTATGAAAATTAATGTATGTTAAAAATTAAACACAACACCCAAAGTAAATTCCATTAACTTTTTTTCTAGAGCTTTTATCCAGCTGACAGCTGGCTCCTCTTCGCGTACCGCATGCAGGTCCATCCACTAGTCATCATCGTATTTGAGGTCTCCGCGTATTTGGGGGCAGCAGAACACGACGCTCTCCGCGAGAACACACGCAAAGACAAGGAACAAACAACCATACCCAAGGTGGGACTCGAACCCACGACCCTTCGGACCTAAATGCTGAGTTATGCAGGATCTTAAATTTTATTAATAAAACTGAAAATATATGTAAAATTATTGACAGTACCTATAATGACGAATTAGTTAATTAAATGAATGAAAATCGCCTTAAGAAAATTCTCAATCATAAAAAATGGATATGTAAAAGGGATGTGAAAAAAGTTGAACTCAGACCTCAAAAGAGTTGAAGCAGTTCTTGGAAACGTAGAAAGATGAATTAATGCCGGAATTTTGTCATATTTATAAGCACACTTCGGTGCATCTGAGCAAACATTTTAGTAAAACCTTTAAAAATGTTATAAAAATAACAATCTAGCAGAAGCTTTATTTATTACAGTGTCTGCAAATATTTCAATATTCGTTTTGTATTTGTAGCCCTAAAAGTTAGGATGTCAGTTTGTGAAAAAAATGGTTTAAGCGCTAGTGATGTTTACAGGACTGAAGTTTGGAATCAATCCCTTGTTTGTTTTTGGTGAGTTCTATACATATTTTTTCCGATGGTCATTGGAGCCACTATCAAAATATACTTCAATTATCGGGGTGTCACCCCGAGAGTATTCTTTAAAGCAAAATAAAATTCATTAAAACATTGGTTTATACCTGAAAGTCACGAACATTGCAAATACACGATTGTCTGATATTCTAGTTTGAAGTTGCTTGAAAATAATATATAAGAGTAATAGTAAATCATAGGGAAAATTACAAAAAGAAAGAAAATCATTTTATTACTATCTCAATTTTAAATCATATTAATAGTAAATGTCCTAATCAAGTGGTTTCAAAACTAAGTCTATTGGACTTGAATATGTATGATTGAATGAATTTCAAACTCGTTTTAAATTAGGAAACCTAGTTAACGCGTTCCCAGAAAGTGCAACGACGTAGCGACCGAAGATGTCCGCGTACGAAGCGAGGGCTGAGCAACCGCGGCGCGGAAGAACCGTCGTCCCAGGCTGCGATGAAGGGAGGGGCGAGGGGCGGTTGACGGGCGCGCTGCCCTATCGGAAGCCACGCGGCGTCGAAGGCAGGCGGTCAGCGCCCCTCGCCCTGCGCTCGGCCAAGAAGACCTACGGCGCGGCGCGGCGGTGGGGGCGATTCGGCGATGCAGCGGGGGGGGGGCGCGAAGGCGAAGACGAATGCGGCGGCGGGCCGTGTGATTAAGGTTAGCCTGGAGGCCATGGAGGTGGAGGGGAACTGCGGACGGGGAGAGCGGGGACGACGTCGGTGGCGATGGATGAAGCGAGGGTAGCAATAGCGAGCAGGGCCGTGAAGAGGAGTCAGGTGAAGAAAAATCCGAGGTGGAATCCAGGGTGAGGGTGGTGGGAGGTGAACGTAGTGGTGAGGACAAACACGAAGGAGGGATGGGGCTGAGCTTAGTGCCGGGATGGAGAGGGAAGAGCGCGGCAAAGCGGTGGTGGGGAGAGGGAGACGGACGGCGACCTCGCGCTGAATGCTAGATTCCAGAAGCGGGCGCGCGGCGGCCGCGTGGTTTGGCGAGGAATATCCACTTTTCTGGCGGGCGGCGAGCGGGGATCCTGGCGGCGATCGATATGGGAAACGCCGCCGCCGCCCCCACCAGCCCCGGCACCCGGGAGCGTTCGCTCAGCGCCCGCCCCCCTTCGCCACTCGCAGCTCCGTTGTACCGCCCTCCACCCCACCCACCTCAGACCCCCGGCCCTACACCCCGGATTCAGACCCCTGACCCAGACCAGGGCCCCAACTCTGACTCTGGACCTAGAATCCCGGACCCAGACACGAACGCACCCCCACCTAGCCTCGGCAACGGTCCCCTCAGCCCCCGCTCTACTCTGCCTATATCCCCGCCCCCTGTCCCGCTCCCCCCAGCCCAACCTCCACTTCTGTCCTTGCCTCCCATCCCTCTCCTCATCCCCACACGCACCTCCATCGCCGGGATTTTCTCAGCCAACTTCTCTCATGTCTACTACAGAATGGGTGGTAATTTGGAAGCCATGGCCAGTTTGCGGTTTTCACCTAGTGAAAATACACAGTTCATGGACTTCAAGTCAATTGGAATGTATGATTGGGTTTTCAAAAATAAACATGTCTAATAATAAACAAATTATATGCAATATAAACGAATGATTTAGAACTGGCTAGAAGGTTATAACGATTAACCTAACAAATAAGACATTTTTTCTTTGTACACTCATATCTTGTACGTAAAAATTACCATAGATATCACTAAACCAACATAATACACTATCACTAAACGAATTTGTAAAGAGGAAATAATCTTATTTATATCCTGAATGTTTTGAAATCATATTATTTACTTTTCCTGTGTAAATAGACATAAAGACAAATCAAAACTACGCAATCACTGCCAAGCCATTCTGGTTCTATTTTTCGTTTCCTTTGATACTTCTTTTTGTATACTATATACCTGAATATAGAACAGGAAATTTTATCCGATGTCAACATTTTAGATTAAGCATTGTATTCCAAAATTCTATACATACACAAAGGGTTATTTTGTGTAGTTCATATTTTTATCGTTACTTTAATTTTATAATGTAAACATTGCGTATTATGATGATGTACAATATTGACGACTATAGATAAAGTCACATATAATTAGGCTATTTATTGATATAAACAGTATTCCAGCCTCCAGTTTTAATATAAAAGCATAATAATCTAGTATCGTAGAAGAAAACAAAATACTTACGTCTGAACAACAACGTACATTGTACGTATGTATCATAGTATCCAAGAAAGCGACTTGTATGATTTAAAATGAAAGTAACTAACGCTATCTAAAAATAGTGTACGACACAAAAATAGTGTACGCACACAGACAAAAATTATTTTATTTTTCTCGTAGGATTGCACCATTCTGCCTACCAACCTAGTGTCGTGACCTTTTCTATTCGCAAAATAAAATTTCACTTTTATCATTCGTACCATAAAGAAGTATCTTAGAACTGTGCGTTAGGAAAAACCTATTGCAATGACAAGAATTTTGTACTCTCAGATTTGAAACGACGTTATACGAATTCATCATGATAAATTAGTAAGTCCGGGCGCGTCAACTGCGAAAACCATTCGTCCCGCAAATGTGGTTCATTTTTTATCGTGAGAGATAGTGATGATCATCGCCTGGAAGGCGATATCCGGCCCCGACAATGGCTGCTTGCGGGGTGTTCCCCAAAGAAGTTCCCCCACCAGCGGGGCACCGCCCCAGCCCAGCGAGCTCTATGCGAGACATATCGAAGCACCGAACTGATCTCTCGGAGTGTGTGGTAGTACAGTGCATGTAAGTTTAAGTGAGTGTAAGTAAGAGGTGACGATAGAACAAGGAAGGGGAAGGAAAGATCTCGCGCGATCGCCATCCAGTTCCTTAGGCAAAAGTCCCAGCATACGCCAGTTGTCCTTCACAGAAAACTACAGATTAGTGCAGCTACCTGATGGAATCCTCGTTCAGACAGCGACCCAACTCAACCTGACTAGCTAGTGACAAAACCATGCCACAGACGGGACTCGAACCGTAGGGTCTCCTTGTCAGAAAGACTGCGGTTACACCAAGTGATGACCTGAGCCACCTACTCCGGTGTAATTGCATATTTTTAATTGTATATTACTTGTGTACGTAAGCTTCCGCGGCTCGAATTCATGAATTCTCGGCACCCCATCCAACGACGCGGCGTCTCCCGGACAGCCGAGAATTCATGTATATTACTTTTCTAGAACTGTGAAAGGAGAAAAAAGGTTATTCAATGGTAATACTAATGAATTGACAGCTATCAAATATCGCCTTCATTCTAATTCTCCCTGTATTTACTTTGGTTTCAGATTGGCCTTTTTTATATATTTTTACTGCATTTACAGAGATGGCCCACTGCAGGGTGTGTTGCTCGGCCATTGATCGGCACCGGGCTCTCTCGTTTTGGGGCGTCCCCAGAACGCCGCGCTAATTTCCAATATTGACTGAGCGTCCCATGTGTTGCCTGAAGGAACGTGGCCGGCCCGTCACCATCAAATGATACGTTCGGTAATTACACGCGAGTGCGAATGTGTGCCCAGCTATTTGTGCTCGTTCTCAAGATGACTCTTAGCATTTGAATTACACGCGATGGCTTCCAGTAATTGCGTGGGATCTTTTGCAAAGCGAGGTATTTCACTTTGCAGAATACGCCATTAAGTAATAGAGTGATTGATATCGCAACGAAATTGAATCTGAATCACTGCTTCAAACACTGAGTAAGAACGTTTTTCAATAACGATACAAACTGTAGTAAAATGAATTGTATAAGAATTTATACTAGCCTGGTGATCATGTTCATTAATGCATAAATGGTTATTTAAAGCTGTACAAGAAGTAAACCTAAGGATCTTATGTAACCAACAAAAAAATTTGACATTTGACATTGTGATATAATTTGACTCATTTCTTTTGGGGCCTGTCATGCATATTACAACATATACTTTTATTGTATAACAAACTCTTTTTAAGAAAATGATGAATCAAATAAAAGGTATTTACTTCACATATATTTTAGTACACTTTCTTTTTTGTTAGAAATTCAATACTATAAACTTTGAAATTCACATACTAGCAATTCAATAGTCAATATTTTTCCAATGTAATGAAAAATACACTGAAAAACTCAGAATATATATATATCCAATATATAATTTCATGACGTTTCTAAATGTTCGCTCCGAGATACATCTGCTCTTTTAAAAAATTACTAATTATTTCTCATGAACATTGCGTCTACAGTTTATTGATCTTTTAAATAATATTTTTCTTTTCTCATTCAAATAGATTTTATAACACTGAATTTTTAACAAATAACTAATTTATCTTTTCTCAAAGTCATTGTGTTTACAGTTGATCGATTTCATGCTCATCAAAATCCATTTCTACGAGCTCTCGCTCAGGCTCTGTAACACAACGCTTAGTCCACCGAGCGTCACATGAGGGACGATTCTCACTAAGGCGCGCGGGCGAGGACGTGTGAGCGCAGAGCGGCGGCGCGCGTGGCGACTCCTCGGCTTCTTACGAGTGTCTCGCGTGTCAAGTGCAACTTGCCCAATACGCGCGTGCGGAGGCGAGACGCGGCGTCGGCGGCAGAAGGGACTTCTCCGGAACAACGTTCACAGATGATTAAATGGGTATCAACATTCAAATATCCTGCTACTTTTAACCAAAGTCCTGACCACAATGACAATTTATTTTAATTATTGTCCATAGTATAGCCATTTAAGGCGCACTGAAATTTCGTTAAAATTACCTCGATTTCGAATCCTTTTATACCGATAATCTAAATGGAACACTAAGGCGTTCTATTATTTCACTTCTACTTTTCTACGAAAGTAAGTAGTATACAAAGACCACCCAATGTTATCCTTGAAGATTTTAGTGTTTACACTAGTATCCTAGTTCTTTGTATTGGTGTTAGTTTTAAATAATAGAATAAGAAATATTATATGAATCTTAAAGAGTACATCTTCAATTACCATCGAAATTAAACCCAATATTTAAACGACTCAGACATACTCATCCTGGTACATTGTACATTCAATAAAATCCTGGTAAAATACCATGATCCTGGTACTTGTGGCTCCGCTGCGGAGCGGTGTGACGGGCGCTGGCGCCCGCGGTAGCGACTACGAGCACCAAGAAGGCACCGTCGAGGGCAATGCACAGCGCCCCTCCGGCAACATAGACGGCGATGCAGCCAGCAGGTTAGACTATGTTGGAACGTATATCAGGTGCGATAGCTAGGAGGCATCATTGTTCCTTCTAGATCTTTAGTAGGCAACATTGTCGCTTCCACGTTTCCTGGGAAGTTTTATGGTTTGACGATGAAACAAAGGAAATCATATTATCAATTTAGTTGACAAAATGTTGGTTGGTTTCAATTATTATTTCATCCTTGAATAATGTGAACAACATCTCACCAGGATTCCTACAATTTTATGATTGAAGCCCCGACGTCCCAACGGTTTCTTGATATTTGTTACGGTTGCATCGAACTCAACCATGCGTGCGAGAGAAGACGTGTACATTTATCGTTTACGTGTTCGGTTTAGTTTTGGTTTATGATTCATCCCTGAATGATATTACACACTGACGCGTGAATAAGTGTTATTATGAGATTTTAAACTTTTGAAAAATTATATCGAGGTCATTTTTCATGCCGCTCCAACTAACCTTAAAGTGGATATTTAACATTTAAGAACATCTTAAATGTCTTGTTCAGTTTCGCTCATTATCGAGCAAATAATATATTAAATAGAGAGGCTATATTGCTTCCTGGCTCGTCGACTAGAGCTTTTTAGTCCCTTGAGTGTACTGCATTTTATTTTCTGGCAGATATTGGTGTTTCTCTCCCGCTGGGCGTATGACTATCAACCTCCATTCTCCATGTATCTTCGCCCGCGGGGCGCCACCCACGTGGGGGCAAGATTTGTGTTTCGAAATTATCTCCGCCATGTGTGGTAGGGCAGTACATTGAAGTGCAAGTATGTGTAAGGAAAAAGGAGTGGTCGAGAATTGGAAGCCGAGACCTCGTGCGGTCCGTGGCCCGTTTATGAGGGAACTACGCCGACACCTGCCTGGTTTTATCGAAAAAACCTGTCAAAACTACGGATCAAAGCAGCGACCCACTACAATATTCTTCTAGGTAGTGGTTGAATTCGACCAAGCCTTGTATCTAGTCTCAAAATTCTAATACCATTTGAATTCGAACATCGGTGCCTCGCGGTGAACGATAGTGCAGAAGCAAAGGAATTGGCATTGATTTATCGGAATTGGTTTTGTATTTGAAATAGTGATTTACAATGATGAGTGTAACAGTGCATTTGGTGTGAATATCAATACAAATTTTCTGTTAGGTGAAAAAAATATCTTACTTCAATACGTTTCAATGTGCAGTACATCGAAATCTATATTTCTAATTTCCAATGCGGACACAATTTGAAGGGAAGCTATTTAGCTTCAGGCCATGTAATAGTCTATGATTTCTTTGAACACCAATACTCTTTTATGGTATTTTTTTAATACCGTTAAAACCCGAAAACATTGAAACAGTTTCAAGTTTGACTAAAAAATGCAAATAATTGAAGGTGTTATTTCCCCTATTCTCAAAGTAAGCAAGCAAAGTAAGTTATTATTTCACTTCTTACGTCACCGCTGACGTCATGCAAGTGAAAGGAATATTATTTTTAAATAAAGTACTGTTGTATATTTTAAAAACAGTTTTTGTTAAAATATTTAATTAATGCTGTATTATTCGATAATCTATTTTTTATGTTATTCGCGGACAGTCTTATGTGCTTGTTTTGAGCACCATATTTGGTGCTTCAGGCCACAAGTTTAATGTTACTTGTGTGGCACATTTTTCTATTTAAAAGATAAGGAGAACTTTCATGCTTTGAAATAAAAAAAATTATTTACAATTATAAAAGTAAAGACAATAATAGCTTTTCTTCTTAGTGCCAGTTTTGTTTTCATTATTAGAGAAATAATATTCAGTGACCGTAATTAGTGAATGACCAATTAGTAATGAAACCAATAAAAAAGAGTAGGGTAATATATATTTAAAAAAATATATTTCTTTGTAAAAACAGCAGAAATTAAATTACAATGCTTCGGTAGATTAAACATCTATCGTTTGTTTTCTCCTCGTTGCTATCTTTCCCACCGCAGAACGAAGCAAGTGAAAGCAAGCGCAAGGGGCCAGGCCGCGCGGGGGTCAGCCGCCAGGGCGCGCGGCAGAGGCGACGTCGCGCGGGATCTCGCAGCGCTCCGCGCGCCTCTGGCGGCGGCGGGCGGAAACGCCGAGCTGCGCAGCATGAAATGCGCTTTGCGGTTCTCTACTCCACCTGTTCATTCCGGAATTACTAAAACCTTGCTGCCTTGGGTAGGCGAGGCAGTGGAGGTGGCATACGAGGTTAAAACACATCAGATTTCGTGCAATAAACTTCAATTGAAAGGAATGGGGCAATAACGAAATAAACCGCACTAACCACAGTAAGATTCTCGCTATTCATAAATGTTAGTAACTTAATGTTATTCAATTTATAATATCAATATTTATTGTAATATTGTAAAGTAATATCAATTTATCAGTTATTCACCTTCTGATTTATTGTATTCCGAAGTACTACGTAACAGTTGTACTATGACTAGGACAGGAAGCCCACATTCCTTTTTCTAGTGTTCTTTGACACTGCGCTCGACCAAGCCACTTTGATCATTAAATTAAACATGATAACACTGAGCCGTGTTTCTTCTCAAAATGGATTTAATTATCAGTTCTTTTTTAACGTAACATTGCATTTTATAATTCTACTAACCCTATTGGGTTAGTAGCTTTGGTTGCTTTTTTGTTAAAATATTAATTAACTAGAGACCAAACACGAATTATGCATTAATATACGCTTTTTAGATAGTCAATTCGATATAAGAAAAATATAATATATAAACACGAAAATAAAATCTAATACTGACTAAATTAATTATAAAAATCGGTCAAATTTGAAACATTATAGTATTTTAAAAAAACGAAAAAATCAATTGAGATTGTTTCGTGTCACATAATAAACTCACCTCTTTACTCTTATATTTCGATAACTCAGTTATTACTTTGGCATTTCCTGTTGCTTATTGAAAGGTATATGGCAACAAAAACTGCCGTAAAACTAAAAGTGATTTAAGTCATCTTCATAAATAAGTTTCAAAGAAAATGTGAGTGAATGTATTGGAGAGAATGCTGAGCGTCATTTTTTGTACAGAAACAAATCGGCAATAATTTTTTGTATCTAATTCAATGAAACACAAATTAAAATCTCCATAATTTCAACAAAGAGTGATAATCGGATACGAATAAAGTACATGCAAAATCGTTACCTTAACTTCAAAGCCCCAAACACATTCTTTTAACGTCATCATAACGATCAAAGCAGAAGAGTTGCTTCCAATTAGTGGCTGCATAATTAGGCCTGCGGCGTCGGTGAACGAGTCAGAGGATTTTGCAAACACATCTGAGCCACTGGATTGCAGAAAAATCATATTAAGTTGCACGTAGAGCATTGGACATCCCCTTTAAGTTCATACATTTCGCCGTGTCCAATTTCCTGGTCCGTTTATAAATTCTTCTTTTGTTTCATCAGTCTTACGACTACATTAAAGATGATTTTATATTCGTATAAACTAACTAATCTAAACAACTTCAGATGTAGCTTACTTTTACTATTTACACACAAAATTTTTTCAAAGGCAATTTTGATGAGAGCACAAAATCTACTTGACCCGCAAGTACGGGATTAACAATGTGGTTTCCGGAAAAGTAGAATCTGTGCGGGACTTATTTTTAACTTAAAAGCAGTAATGACCTGTTAAAGATATGTAATTGCTCTTACTGACTGCAAGAAAGCATATGACTCAATTGTCAGGGAAACTTCATTTAAATGTCTTAATGAATTTGGCTGAGATACTGAAACAGCAAATCTAATTAGGCCAAATGCTAACAAATACTTCTTCGAAAGTGAAATTTGGAGGTGAAGTATCTAAACGTTTTGAGATCAAAACAGGAGTTTGGCAAGGGGATGAGTTTTCACCACTGCTCTTGAACTGTGTCTTGGAAACAGTTATAAGAGAATGGAGGCAGATACTGGAAGAACATCATATCAATAACAGGATACGACTCGACAATACGAGAGACATCCTATCAATGTACAACCTGGCTTTCGCATATCTACTAGCAGTATTATCAGACTCGGTAGAAATAGCTATTCAGAAAGTTGAGTGTTTGAAAGAACATGCCATGAAAGTAGGCCTACAAATTTCTTGACAAAACCAAATTTATGACAAATATTAAGACATCCCCTACAACAATGAAGACAAAATTTAGTGTAATATGCAAAACTCAAAAAAATCAAGTATCTTGAAAGAAATGTTGAGGAATAGAAATCGTAAAGAGAATCTCTTAAATCTATTATTAACAAACTAAAGTTAACTTCAAAGTTAATTAAAGATGTTTATAATAAGCAATCAATTTACATCAATGCAAATCTTTGGCATATTGATATAAGATATTGAGTTTAAGCCATGCCAACTTTTGCATAATCACGAGATCTATCACGGTCTACTGACTACGATTTATCCTATTATTCAGTTCTAAGATGGGACTAAAATGCATAAAAGGCAGACATGAAAGGCAGATTATAGCAGTTGGTCTCAGTAGCTGTAGCACTGACTCATTTCCTCCCAGATACTGAGCTAGTGACATATATTCGCTCCAGATCGTACTGAAATCTCAAATAAGTTTTACGAAGCATTTGAATTGCTTACACTCTCGGTTTTTTGCAATGGTTTCGAAAACGGTGGAAATCGACGAAATCCTTTCGTAATTTTTGGAACATCACGAAATGTCTTAATAAAGGTTTTTGATTAATTTTTACTGATGTGTAATTAGTATCAAAATATTTTAAGGTTAAATGTAAAAATTGGTTCCGACCTATTCCCAAAACATCTCGATTCACATCTATCTTATTTATTTTTTATTCCGTACCGCCTGACAATTCGTTTGCCTACATTCCAGATGGACTCATTAAACAGAATGAACTGTGAAGTCACATTGGATACAAATGAAACTAATCTGACTTTGCCTTTGTCTAATAGTCAATTATTTCAATTACAAATGAAAGATAAAGATTCTCCCAAAAGCATTATATTGCTTTAACCCTTAGCTACTGGTATGCAATCTACAGCACTTACATTACTCTGATTCAATAAAATAATGTACTTTGTTTGGTTTTGGGGTGTTTTAGGGTATTTAATACTACATATAATGTAGAAATGCACATAACAATAACAATAGTAACATTTACATAACAAAAGAGTAAGCGTTAATTGACACTTTGTTCATCTGCCTAATTTACTACACCGCGTATGGCAAGTGTACACTCGAACTCTCGTACAATTTCGTAAAGAGCTACAATTTGTAGCTTCTGCAGAGGTCTTTTGGGTTCATCAATTTTCTTAGTCTTGTGAATAGTAGGAATAACTACAGATCGTTATATGGCTAGACCATAGCGTTAGTTTCACCTCTTTTGTAAAGCGAAAGTGTCTTGAGTTTACCTCTCTTTTTTTTTCTTGGCAATAATTGCAATAGTGTCCGGTTTGTTCTTACGCAATGTTCCAAAAGTGGTCAATTGTGCTTTAACCCAACAAAAGCAGTATTCACCTCTAGCCTAAAATGAGACGTGAAGGCTCAGTTATTGCTAAGGCGCCCGCTCGCACTTCTGCCGTATGGAAGTGCACCGGAACACTAACGCCGGCGTCGGGTCAGAAACCGATACATCAACGCCATTTTGCATCGCACGCTCTGTAGAGGAACGTTTTCAGAAGAGATTATATGGCATCCGCATCATCGGTAGCTCTCCGAGTTCTTGGCAAATAAAAAAAGACTCGGCGACAGTAGTTAAGGATTAATTTTTAAATACCGTACATGAAAACCAATGCACAAATAAGGCTTCTTATTCCAACTGACAGGTCGGACAATATCGGCTATGCCAGATAGTCGAATTTATTCGCTATATTTTACGTGAAAATTCTTACGTGAATTTTTCTTTATATTACAAGAATTTCGAAATGAATTAGTTAGCGGAATCGGCGATTGCAAGATGAACGCGTCGTAAAAGCGTCGTTTCGAAGGGTTGGGGTTTAAAATCCCGGCTCGTCCACAAATGCTTGCTTGCGTGTATGGTGTATAATAGGGCTCTCCCAACCACCAAGTATCACTTTTCACCACTATTCCTTCCATTCCGTCGACCTGGATGGAGAAGATGCTTTCGGATCCAAGTGTGCGCAATATTCTTATGTGAATTTGAATCTCATGTATAGAACTGACTGTGTATTGCGATCAGCCATCCCTCGTATCCCAGTTTCCACTACCATTGCAGCCATTTCTTCTAGATACCTTCTCTGAATATCTTTAAAAAATTATTCTACCATTCCTCTCTGAATCTATTTTTCTTACTTCTTATAGAAACAACTTTGCTGAACCACCTCCCAAAAACAAGACTTATCACGAGTTCATTTTTAGATACTATACAACACAAGTAAATAGTTTTTAATTTTGTAATTTATTTTTGTGATGTGTTCCATTTTTTGTTCGCGCTCCTTCGCGACAGTGGCTCTCGCTGGCGGCGGAGAAGGTGGAGCCGGAGGCTGCGAGGGGAGAGGGAACGGTGATGGATACTTGCGTATCCAGGAGACTGCCCGCTCCTAGAGTTTACGTTTGGGTTGTCGGGCTACGAAATTTATCCCGGCGAATCACCGTCAGAATGGAATTTGGCCCTCAAGAGGGTAGCTACTGACTCCGCCGGAAGAAGCCTGCACTTTGAGGAAATGATTTTTAGGAAGTCGGATGCGGACGTAATTGGGACGCTCATTATAATTGGGGCAATGGTGGTCAAAGTAGGAATTTTAGAGGTGTGATAGTCTTCTTATTGTTATAGTTACTGGATATTGTACGCATGGTAAATTCAATGACGATTGTAATATTTCTGTACTTTTAGCAGCAATACAAATCATTTAAATGGGGTCAATGGCAACGTTGTGATTGATTATCTTGTTGTTGTAGTTATTGTTGTTGTTGGTGGTGTAGTGGTGGTGGTGGTGATGGTAGAATAATGTGTGAAGAAACCGAAATAGTTCCCTGCGTATGCACATTCTCCCCCACAAAGTCCCCATGTATTTCCTTCACAAATTCCAGGTGTAGCGGTAGAAGAACAATCTGACAATTACAGCACTAGAAGCTGGGATGTAATTTCATTAGCAATGAAAGAGGTGGATACGACGCGTACGATTTGCCCCGCAGTCGCCCGCTGCAGGATGTCTGCGACTAGTGCACACCAGCCACCGCGCACCGCGCTCGCCATGTTGCTCTTCCGTGGGCGGCGGCGGCGGCGGCGGCTGCGAAGGCAGAGGCCGTGGCGTAATGAGCTGTGTAAACAGCGCGGGGGCGGCACCGGGGGCGGCACGGAGGGCTGGGGGAGCACTCCCGGGTGACCGCCGCCCTCGGCTCTCCGCTCCGCCCCGCGCTCGGCCAACTCAGCAAGGGCGGTGCGCCCTGCGCCCTCCCCCCCCCTCCAGCGCATGTGGCCACTCTCCTCATGCACGCGATCCGGTTAGGTAGCGCAGGGCATCAACCGATGTCAACGGGAAGCCCTAGGGTTCGAATATCGGCGATGGCTTTATTTTCGATTCCAGGGAGAAAGCTAAGTCAAATTCAGCAGTGTATGCAGAAGAATTCTAGAGGTCGGCTAGTCTGGATGGTTTTGTTTTCGTGGTTTCTCTAGTCAACACTAAATGCCTGCCGGTGCAGTTCCCTAATACACGGGCCACGAACCGCGCGCGCGATATTTCCTTCCTTTGCCTAGTGTCATCTATCTCTCTCAACTGCACATAAACGAACTTGCATGGCACTTTCTCACATACCGGGAGGCCAGTCGGAGGCTTAGAGCGTGGTCCCGCTGAGGCACTGCTGATGGGAAATAATTGAATGTGGACACCCTTCAAAGTCAACCTTGGCGTGTAGGTCAGCGCCGGATCTCACCCCCTAGAGGGCGAAGAGGGCCACCGTCAACTCTCGTAATAAAAACATACAATACACTTACGGGAATAATGACCATAACAATTGACGCAACGGAAATACGAAATAATCAGTCAACTCAATCCAGTACATGACAAATGTTGAATTACAATCATTACTCTTATACAATTACTTTTAAAATTGCCTACCTTTATAGTAGCCTGTCTTGGTATATGAAAAAACGTTGAAAATTCAAAATTTTAGATTAGTAAACCCAACATACTCAACATATTCATCTATTTATTTTCTACCTTTCTGTAAGGTCTGAAGTCTACACTGTTTTTGCTTGAAATACGAATGGAATTTTTAATTTATCTCGTTGTTTTCTCTTTCTTTCTCTTAAATTCCATGTATTCCAAAATGCACTTACTGGTAATGACCCATTTGTATTCTCATACTCCATGTGCAGATATCTCACAAATACACGCACGAGACTAAGTTCATTTCCAAGGAGGTGTGAGGGCAACGCGAATAGAAAGAGACATTGAAAGAGCGTTAAAAAAACTTGTATTACAACATGAAACATATCTGCATAAGCGTTTGGTCTAATAGAGGAAGATAATTATTTTTGTTTTATTGTGAGATTTTTTTGTAATTTCCAAGAGTTTTTATCACATACAATGTTACTGAACACCAATGTCACTATCAAAGTCTGCAACTAAAGACATATCAGCAACTAACGTAACCTAAATAAGTTTATAACTTAATCTTTCACAGAATAATAGTAGAAAAGAAAACTTCAGATACCTTTCTTTCGTTTATTGCACCAGCCATTCTCCAGCAGATTAAAACCTTGCAATAGCCACTCTCCTTTCGTATCACCCATGTAGATGCGTTGAACTTTTCCCTACTTGCAAGACAAGCTCAGACTTCTTGATACCTTTCTGCTCATGCTGATAAATCACTAGACTTACAATTCTTATAGTAATTTTAAAATCTCGATTACATCTAATCTTAAAGATTAACAAAATTCAGGTCTCCGAATACCAGTGTGCTAATTATTAACTGAAAGATGTTTTTAAATATATAAGAAAAATAAAGTATAATAGTAATTTTGTAACAAACATACATTCTTATACAACAGTATTCGTTCGTTAAAGTACATTTGAAACCAGAGTTTAACGATCTGCAACTTATTTTCACAACAAAATTATACTGACTCACAAACGCTAAATAAAGAAATATTTGGAATGGCAAGGGTAGCTGTTGTAAATAATTATTTCTAAAAAGATAAACATATTTCTCTTGAAGTGTGTTTCTTACAAAACAATTTTTACTAAATGAATCGTTTCTTTTATATAAATATATTATTATTTTAGTGACAGAAAGAAAATTTGAAGATTACTTGTATCGTGCTAAACTTATGACAAATCATAGTTATAAATTGCAGTATTGTCGGCAAGGTGAAATATAAGGAAGAAAAGTATTCCATGTATGCAATAAATATATTACTGACGCGCGTTCAAAATAACCAATGCAGAGTTCAGGATAAAGTCTTTGAACATGATTGACGGCTTCCATAATTTCGTAAGGCTGTAGCGTCCATGTCAATCATTATATACTCGATATTCCAAAGTAAAATTAGAAAGTGATTCATTTTCGTTTTATGTACTCTGATGTATTATAAAGACACAGCATTACTTCCGCAGCAGACCAATGGATAATAATAATAATAATAATAATAATAATAATAATAATAATAATGATTCTCAATTAATTTCGGTTGTTAAATGGGCTATTAAATAAATACTACCAAAAGATGATATTTGACTAAGTTTACAAGTATGAAAGCATTGCATGTTGAAGGTAGAATGATGCTCTCAATCGGATCTTGAGTAAAATACAGAGAACTGAATGACATTTCAGTTAGAGGATGACAGAAATATGTTTTTGAAATGTATGAACCGATTTAGAGCATTATTTTGTCTTAAATATGCTACTAGTATATGTCTTGTTGCATACTCTGACACACACACACACACACACACTTGTATCATGTGTGTATATCATATTACAAACATAATGATGAAACATCTCTGTGCAGGAATTTAACTAACATCCCCCATATATGTGTAACTTTTTTAACCGTTCTTCCTAGATAGGCAACTGCACTCCGACAGCCCTCAACAAGAAAGTTGCGCTTCCGGCTGCCTACCGGATCGGCCGAAATCGGAACCTGCCCAAGTCCCTTGGAGAAGCAAACGGACTTTGCCGAAGAGAAGAGTCGGCCGCAAGCCACGAAAATCCTCGTCGAGATAGGACTCCGGGAGTATCCAAGCGGATACGAAGGTTACACATATTTTATATAAGTTACCTCGACGAAAGAAACTTTAGAAGGATAAGGCCGGGATTGACGGTGGCGACCGCGCTCGTGCAGGGAAGCTCTGAGGGCGGGCTCTGAGGGCGGGCTCTGAGGGCGGGCTCTGAGGGCGGGCTTGTGATCAGTTGGAAGTAACTGGTTTTAAAGTTTTTAACTGAACCTCGGAATGTGCAGGAAGTGCTAGCAATCTAACCTAAAAGACCTGTCTAACAGGAAACAAATGTGTCTGAAAACAAATGTGTCTCCGTGAGCGCAGTCGATTTCACAAAATTGTAAACATATTTGATTAATGTTAAAAGTGAATGTAACTACGCAAATCATTCTCACACTCTCTGTGCTTTTTCAGTAATATTTAATGAAGGTGGCCAATACATTTTTCACATACTACCTTCTACAATTTAAATATTGTAGCTAGTGTCTGCCAATTTTGATCACCTTTAGCAATGGTTTTTTGAAGATTTTAAATTTAATTCATTTCTTAAAGTATTTAAGAATATAGTACAGCCAAGGTAGAAAAATTGCGAGCAAATGTAAAGAATATGCAACATTGAAGTTATAACATTTTTTGGGGATTAACGAAATTATGGAAGTAAATATCCGCAAATAAAATCGTATCTGCAAATTCAAACTTTCCTAATTTTCTTCTCTCTTTCTTTTCACACTCACACATACTCACATTTCCATGCACTACACTAACATGCATTATAAAAAACATTTTTAAGGCCTGTGTCACGCAAGCATTTTGTTGACGCACGTTTGTTGCGCGATAAGAAACCCGCGTCGAAGATTAACATTGTGCTCGCATTGTATGCCGAACGGCCAAAGCGGCCGTGTGCCGTTTCGCGTATGGAACAGTATGATTACACGACGCGAGTTATGAAACGCGCGTCAAAGCAGCGCTCGTTTTAGGGGGCCTTAACAGCTCTCTCGATTTGAAGTATGTATTTCTGAGCAGGAAAATCGAATTCGTAATTAATGTTTTAAAATTATAAATTGATAACATTAATTCAGAAGATATTACGTTCGATATATCGTTTACCTATTGACTTAAACGACAGTGTACCGCGTGTAACAGTTCGATGCGCTGTTGCCACTCATTACTACGCTAATGACACCACGTACGTGATAACGTAAACGAAATCCCAAAACGTTTAACCTACAGGCGATGACACGTCTTGATATCATGCTCATAACATCCGCCACAGCCGAACCTCATTGTCTCCGAGACTTTGTGTGAGTCAGATGAGCGTCAACGCTCAACCCTGGCTGTCAGAAAGTAAACAAACCCTCGCAAATTGATTGCTTCAGAACAGGTCACATGTACCACAGCACGTGGCAAGAGAACCGTCAGAGTCGCTTGTATGGGCGTTCTCGCTACCTCTGCAGAGACTCTGGCCCTAGAGTTCGAGCCCTGACAAAGGCGGATTTTCAGTACTGGCTACTAGGTTGAATTCTGCTGCTTTTTGGAGACGAATTCTAACAGCCAGGTGATGTGATAAGTATTGTCTTATGGCTTCTATTATCAATGCTAGGTCAAAGCTTCGAGAAGTTTGTTTAAAAATGGACCACGGACAGCGAGCGAAGTTTCCTTCCTCTTCTATGTCTTATTCTCGCTCTTTACACACACACACACATATATATTCACTACACTCCCATATATTTTGGGTAACCCGTGTGGAACATAATGAAAGCTTGTCCAGAGTGGGGTGGTGTCCCGCAGGTGAGAGGTATATGAAGAGACAAACCCCCACCCGCCGCCACGTAGGGCGGCACCGGCCTCTATTTAGCTCAAGAGGATCACCGACACCCCCTTAAATAAAAATGCCACTACTCTAATGGGAGTAATGACCATAGAAGTTGACGTGCCCAGAAACATTCAATTAATGAATAATTTTCTCAACTTAGAGGCACAATAGCCTATCGATTTATCTCCTTGGTCAGCGTGATCGCTTTCCATGACTCGACCCCGGGTTCGATTCTTGGTCAGGCGAGAGTATAGTGCGCGTTTTCCTTAAAAATGTACCAGTACATGTTACTGTATGATGACGTAGAAAATTCACATCTCGGTTTGTGAAAACCAGAATACGGCATGGGAATGTCTTCTTGCCAACCTCATGTACCCCCTTAACGCATCGCCGCGAGGCGGGGACGCCGCTGGTAGACCATGGCTCGTGTGTGAATATTAACGGTTTAGAAATCATAAAAATATTAAGGTACCAAAAAACGTGTAAGACAGTATTATTTGTCTTGAAACGATCTTAATGTAATGAAATTAAAAATATATGTATGCAATAAGTATTCCAAATATGCACACTTAAGTAATAAGTACTATTTGTATTAAAAGAGGACGGTCGTTAACTAAAAAAATTGTATAAATAGAGTTTTTAAGTAAACTCGCACGTTGTTGTAGTGAAGAGATATCAATCCTCCCCACACTTCCATTCCAGTAAAAAAGGCTTAATGCAAACTGACCACTCTTCATTGTCGTAGCGGTTTCAGTTATCCATTTACAGCGATACTCAGAACACGAGTAAATGCAAGCTACACAACGGGCCGGCGAGTTTGTGGCACAACAAAGAACATAGTAAGAAAGAAGACACGTTGGTTTGAATATCATGCAAATGTGTACGGGGTAAATTTATCTCCGGAGTTCCAGGGATGAGGCTAGATGCTCCTGTGGAACCCACCTCCTTCCCTCCTCTTCCCAGTCGCCTCTCGCCCAGCGGCAGCTTATGCAAATCTTCTCCGAGATACGTAACGAAATTTTCGAAAATATCTTTGCTATGTAAATGAAAATACACTTGATAACTTTACGTTCAATAAAATACTCTTATTCTGAGATTTATTTAAATGATTTAACATTCAATTACGCTCATGTAATTGTAACTTTTGGGGAAGGCGAAAATTTTATGCGTTCTGTTTTATTTCGGAAGGGAAATGCCAGAGCTTCGCTCGCAGAATGCGTGGAATTACTCTCGTATATTCACGTTGAAATAAGACCAGGCTTGACCTACTTCTTCAAATTAAAGGATATTGTAGTCGAGACGCCATTCACTACTCGTGGAAATGCTAATACATATTTTAGCTCCGAATAAACGAGTAATAAACTGGAACCAATAATGAACCTTTTTTACGGATGGAGTCTGACTGATTGCGTCAAAGAACGTATCAGCCAATTGGAAATCTCCCCTGATTGGCCGTTCTTTAATAAAACGTGTCAGTTATGTCGTTTATATCTTGCCCTGTAGCTGGCGATTGCCACTCGGAAATTATTCTTAATTAATTACGTAGGAGATTCGATTGGCCCATATCACTAAAACTGTGGGAAAGCGTCAATCTCGCACAGAAAGGCTGCAGTTTCGAAACTTTCTTGGACATGGGATGTTTACCCTAGAGTCGAGGAATGGGTGTGCTCCCACCCCTCACGCATTATATCGTAACTTCGTCTCATCGTTCCTGGTATTACAGAGTGACGCATCAGATGACGCGTCTCACGACTTTAACTGTTGCCACTGCAGAGCCTCTGACCGGGAAGTTGTAGGGTTCGCGTCCCGACGGTTGCAGGATTTCGGAAATTAGCTACATATCTAGCTGACTTAGGCTGATATGATCTACACGGACACACATATAGGGAGTTCTTTAAACTATTCCCGACTTAGTCGGTCCCTTTCCGAAGGACCGACCTGGATGTAGGAAACATCTCGCTAGCTGACGTGTAGGTCTGCGTCAAATTTCACCGGTCGACAGAGAAAGAACACCACCATCTTCCGTAATAAAATTGTATTACACTTACGGGACTAATGGCCACAGCAGTAGTCGCCTCTAAAACCACGAAGGAATTAACCCATTGACGCAGGAGCATATGTGAGACATATACACGTTGCACTTGCAAAGTGTATCATTCCTAGAGAGCCTGTCTCTCCGCTGGTGAGTGTCTTATCAGTTCAGGTAGGTGACGTACGCATGGGACTTCATGTCACTGCTGCTACGTAGGTGCGGCAATACTTTATATATTCTGTCAAAAATCATACAAAATTACTAGGGACCGACGAGTCACGCTTCTAAGGTAGTACAGCAAGAGCGCACTCAAAACATATTGGCTCCCTCAGAGATCCAGAGGTGAAAATTTGGATACTATGGTGGGCACACGTGGAGCGTGAGTAGTTGGAAAATTATTGCGTACAACAGAAGCTACAGTTCCCTCCTAAAATTTCAAAGATAAACTATATACATTAACTACGTACATGTACATTTGTTTGTTCAGAGTTCCGTCCTTTTAATGGAAATCCATTGTAAGTGAAAACACAAAATGCATAATAAATATATAAAAATATAACTTTGTAATTATTTAAAAAATATGTTTTTGTTAACAAAATGTTCATCCGTCTGTCTGTCATTATGGATCATATAAAAACAATTTCCCTCACAAAATGGCTTTAATTTTTTAAACTTATGTACACATAGTAGTAAATGCTCTCAATAAAACGCCATCAAAGTAATTTTAATATATTATTTTGATTTCTAACAAATTATACTACTGTACGTTTTTGAAATACATCTCACGTAGTAAGAAATTGCATTATTGCATTTTTTGTACGTTATTGCTTTTGTGAGTACAATTGCTTGAAATGCTGCCTAATGAAGTTTCTAAAAAACTTCAAAAGTGTTTTGTAAAAATGAGCTGAAAACTGAGATTTTTGAAAAAAAGTTGAAGAATGATTATCAAGAACTGCTACAAACTCTCCAATAAAAATATGTACAAATGACTATTTTGAAATCCTATAATATTCCCAAAGTCATAATTCATTTTTAATTTTAGGAGACCGAAAAAGTGATAATTTATGCGAAAATGTTTTAGGCACCGATAGGTAGCAGCTAGAAAGAGGATGGGAGAATAATAAAATGCTACCCGGGGCTAAAGAGATTAGAACATTCGTTTGCGCGTGAAAGTCTGTGCCAGTCTGCAACACCGCGAGTTACTGGTGTTTTGACAGAAGATAATAAGTTTAATGAAGGCGACAACAATCGATTCTGCAGTTGGGAATGGCAAACTCAACTGCAAATGTATAAGGCACCAGGGAACTGCATATCGGCCCCGGCAATTCTTGCTGCGATTCGTGGATGCCCAACAGCGACTATTCACGTAAAAGCCGAAGAACATTATGCTGGAAACGGCACTCAGGGTTGCCAGATGGGAGAATTTTGTCCCCAAATTTGGATTTTGGGGAAATTATTTTCGTCCGAAGTAGAGATAGAAATATTATTATCTCAATTATTATGAACAAAAAATAGACAATAGAAGTTATTCTTTCTCATGTTTATGCATCAAAAAGAGAAAATTAACGACAGGCGTAGAGAAAGAAAACATGATAAAAAGAAAGGTATAGGCATGGAGCTAGGAATAGCTACATGGCTTCGAGCAGCTCAAAAGACGATGATTGGCTGATTTGAATTAAAAGGGGACAACGAAAGGAATTGTCAAGGACAGCTCATGTCGTTTGTGCATAATTTGGGGAATACGTGTCGTTTCAAAGTTGGGGAATTTTCTTTCATTGGAGAGGTTATTTGGGGAAATTCGCTGCTAGTGGTAGGAGAAGAGTTCGCCACACATCTGGCAACCCTGCGGCAATCCGTGCTGAGGCGGAGACGACACCGGCAAAGGAGGGGCACTTTATTTGAATATTTTTCTCTCTCTGGCGCGTCACCGCGTTCCTTTGGCTGCCTGCTGGGGCTCACTAGGGCTTCCGCGAAAGGACTTTTCATAACGTTTCTTCGGCGGCGAAACGATGACGGCTGAGCAGAATGAAAAGCGATTTCGACGGGTATTGCATTCGAGCGGGTGAGTAATGAAGACGTGACGAACCTGCTACCAATATACGCCATGTACTTAGGTCATTCAAATATGAACCGGAATTTGTAACACAAAGTTATTGGCGATGTATAAAAATACAAATGGAGCCCCTTATTTCCAGCATAGTTTCCGTGGACAGAAATACATTTTCTCCATCGCATATATAACTTTCTGATTCTTCCATGGAGGAAAGAAAACGGCTGTAGCCGTCTTGTGACGCAGTAGCAAAATTTCGGACGTACGTTTGACCGCATCGTTGTCTTCAAATATTTTGCCACATAATGCCTCCTTTAGTAGACCAAACATATAGTAGTCACATGGGAATAAGTCGGAAAGCGGGAATAAGTTCCTGGGAGTTATAGAAGTAGGCAGTGAGATTTCGTAAATTTATCATGAGTCAGAACTAGTGCATGCGACTGTGTGTTGTCACGCAGGATGACATCGTGAATCGGTAGCCACCATCGGATTCGTCTGCCGCTTGCCGCCGGGATTTGCCGTCCGATACAATGGCATGGACACTTACACCCACCTCTGATGCACAACATGATGGACAACATCAATGCGACGACTGCCTTCAACAAGGTCACGCACTGCTTGAATATTGACTTCATTCTGGCTGGTCGCCGGACGCCGTTTATGGCATTCATTTTCCACTTTATCACGACAGTTTCGATATTTCTCCACCCAATGGAACACTTGGTTCTCACTCAGAGAAGCGTGCTCGAACCATTCTCTGAGTCTCTTCAAATATTCATTGACATTTACACCTACGTTGGCGAGAAAACGAATAATTACACTGATACTTTCAGTTCATTCAAGTAATCCTGCAATGGCAGATCCTGCAATGGAAGATGGCAATGAGTATGAGGGCCGCGAGCAGAGCTCTCTCTTCTCTATTTTTTCGCTACAGATTCGTGAGGCTGCCACGCTCATCACATAAAAATATGTGAGAGAACTAAACAAAGTTCCCTTTTATTTTAAATGACCAGCGAATAATAATGACAAAATGCATAATGGATATAAAATTTTGCGAAAAAAACGACAGATGACCACTTTATATATCGCATTGAAATTGATCAGTTTAATGTCCTCGTTTTTTACTCAAATTCATTTCTATTATGTTGCGAAGTCTTTTATAAGAAGATGGACTTGTAATTAGAATTATGGTTATGCTTAATTCTAAATTATTGATGTCATCGAGAATAATAAACAAGAGTATGTGTAGGTATCTCGTCAGTTAGTGTTTGTATGTCATACCTTGCAGGTTAGACGAAAACACAAAATATGGAGGACATAAGTAAATGTCAAATTATAAATAAATGAGAAGAACCTTTTTGTCATCCAAGAAAAGTACAAAGCTGCCACTCGCTCGTGAATACATCCTCATAAAAGGTGTTGGACCTGAAAGAAGCTGGATTCATTCAGTGCGCTGCAGTTGCTGAATAATTAAATTACCATCGTAGTAGCAATGTGTGTGCCTCATGGACGTTGTTGTGACTGTGGGAGGAGCCAGATTCTTTTTTTCCAGTTCCTGTACTATTATATTGTTTGAATATGAAATAGAATAGTTGATAGTTGTTCGTTATATGCAGGAACAATTACATGTATCCAAGTACAAATTCAGAGTTCAGGTGCATACAGTTTAACTCTTTTGAAGTAAATATTACGGCAACAATATCTTAGAAAGACTGTGTCGTTTCAAAATCAGTAATTAATTTTAAATCTTAAAAACTAAAATGCCATTCTGTTAAATGAAATTCAAAAAATAATTAAGTATATCGACCTTTCTTGGAAATATTAATACTATTGTACTGTAAAAATGGCAGCTGACAGAGGATACACATTACAAAGCCATTATTCACATTCTGCTAATATTTTGATTTTTCGTAGTTGTTTTTTTTCATTTTACTCCTCCGAACACAGAAGGAGAATGAAAACGAGCGCCAATGATTAGTCAGATCTGAAATCCAAGCGCAAATAATTATTTCTGGTGCGGCCATGACCCCTTTCAATTTATTCAGTGTCTAAAATCGTACATCCATGAAACTGTGGATGCTCCTCTATGGCAGATAACTTCTAATAAATAGAACTGTTGGAAGACACTATAAACAAAGATAAATTCCATGGTGGCCACGAAGATATTGTGGTCATCAATATTGATTAGTAAGGACACAATAAACAACAACCACAAAGAATTTTAATAATATATTTAATATTATAAATAATTATCTACACATTACGCCATATTCCATCTTCCAGTGACACTGCAGAGAACAGAATGAACAAATCAAGTTTAATTAACGTATTTATTTAAACTAACTTAAATATTCAAATAAATGAAGGAAATACAAAAATTGAAAATTGCAATTTTAACAATGCACAATGAGCAGAATTATGAACAATGTTATAGTATGTGTTTAACCCACAATCCGTACTAACCATAACATATATATTTTATAACACGTTTTTATGGTCAAAGTTATTGAAAACCATTATTTAAGGAACGTGCATAATATTGTTTACAGAATACTCTTTCAAGTTGATATTTCAAGGTGATAAATGTACATTGAGAGAAAAAAGGAATGTCAGATTATAGTCGTGTAGAGCTTTGTAAACTAAACCGAAATTTAGTAGACCGAAGATAGAATGTATAACCAAATAACATTCTTTCTACCATTAATGTGCAATTCAGCAGTATAAATAATACGTTTCCCAATTGAAAACAAAACTTTTATCTAAAAAGTAACATGTTTTATAAGTCTTGTGTATAATTCTTCAAGACCACACTTCCTACGTTCTATCATGACAAGCTATCACTGTCAACCCAGTTTTACGACTAGGCAATATTTCATTCCGAGCGAAGCAGTCATGGCTCTGCAGAAGGTTCACATCAACTGCTCTTCGAACGTTTGTGTTGTGTTTGGGACGGCGAGAGTTGCGTTAAGCAAAAAAACCAACACAGTTTTTGTCATGTTGCTCGTACGAAAAGTCAATACTTTCTCCCTTCGCTTTCATCTCAAAGACGTTGGTCGACGATTACATCAGTAAATTTACGTGTCTTGATAAAAGTGTGTTGTTAAAAGTAGTTTTGTAAATGTTTTAAAATTTAATTTATTTCATTTAGATTTTTGTATTGTTCGAGATAAAGTAAGGGTTTTTGTGAACACTGAATAAAAATGATTTGGAAAATATGCATTGGCCATACTTAAGGAAGTTTAACATAAATAGAAAAAGTGAAAAACTCGAAAGCTCCAAAATGCGTAGCAAAGCGTCAGACACACTAAAATATAGTAGTGAAGTTAGATGCAATCGTGTGAATTGAAATTTACGACTGGGATAAAGATGCTCCAGACATCACCGCTTGTCTCTCACTAGCCTTTCAGTAGTTTGATTCCTCTGAACCCGTATTATCTGCTATTTCTCTTTAATGTCATATGCTTAACTCACCCTAGTAATTTTGAGTCAGCTGATGTCTACTTCATCCTGCTGATAGCCCATGTATGCTACAAAGCAGATTCTGCTTTCTATTTTTTTCATCCATTTTTGTAATAAGAGCATTAGCAGGGTAATCTATACCTTCATATTTAGTCGCTCTGTCTCTGATATTATTCGCACAACTTTTCTTGACAGACGAACTTACCTCCTCCGTTCTGGCAAAATAAACAGTTGAAGGCAAAAACTCGCAGCGAGAACTGATGACAACAATTCAAATTATGGAGAAAGTTGCAAAGGCATGATTGATTCTTGAGAGATTGACATTGCTCCATAAAATCCAGTGGCCGATTTCGTAACTCATACTTCTACACTACCAGTCATCAGTCAAGAAAATTTGTTCACATAATATCTAATTGGTCTCCACTGTGTTTGCTTAAGAATCTTACACCTCAATTCTCAATAACTCAATGGTAAATTATGGTCAAAGATTTTCACCGTGAAACAATTGACGGATGATATCAAAAAACTTCATGACGTTATGGAATCATACTTTTTGACAAATTGCTGCGGAGTAAGAAAGCATTTCTCAACAAAATGTACGAAAAAACATTTGTTCATCTCATTGGGACAAACACTCTCGTGTGTTCTCGATGTAAATCACAATACACATTCATTTTACAATACATTTAAATTCAAATTAACATAAAAAGTAAAAACCTTACGTACTTTACACACGTACACAAAGCGAGAAAAATGTGTTTATATAACTGTAAACTCCATTATATCTATTCACCCTTTTCGCCCCATCCTTTTGAAGGAAGGCAATATTTTAACAGCACTCGCTCAGAGCCAAGCCAGCGCGGTCGCGGCACGCGCAATACTAACGAGCGGCACATAAAGGGGAACTCATTTAATGAATGCGACAAAGGGACGAGCCTTTGCGTGGACGTAATTTTCACACGGGTGTCGCGAGAAAACAATGGAAAGTGCGTAGAGTTGTTCGCACTCGGCTTCAGGGGAAGTTACGAGTGTATCCGGAAGATAACGCTCTTCACAAGTTGTTTATGATAAAGTGCAAGGAAAATGTTTAAGCTACATTTAAATCTGCAGAAAAAAATAATTTTCGCAGGAATAATTGGAAATAAGTACAAGGTTCAAAAGCAGTTTGAAAAAATGTAACACGTACAGTAGAATATACTATGTAAGTACCTCAGGCCTGGCTGAATACCAGGCTTACTTAACTATTGGACATCATTAAAAGGTTCAAGGGAAGTTTGATAAAAATGCAGTAAAACCTAATACATGAGGACCCCAGATTTACTGAGTATTAAATGTACGGCCATTCAGTTTAAATAAAAATTAATTTTGTGTCAAATTACAATTAACAAATTATCTGGAGCAACACAAGTGATGTTAACGAAAACCACACAAAATGTTTTTGCCAGTATTGAAAAAATTGCTGTTCCAAAACTCAACAGATGAATAGCAATTATTTAATGGTGAGCGGCCTCTTTCATGGAACTTTGATATCTCATATGAGCTGCGTCGTAAGCAGTTACGAACTCAGTTTGGGAATGTAGTAGATAGAAACCGTGTAAAAATATTCAGAATGACTCAGTCAAATATTTTCATTTATAGAAAAATTAAAACTGTTTCAGTGCTTTTGAATGTCTCTCAAATTCCGGAGCATCTAATGAAACTGCAGACATCTTGCTAATTGTCGAATATTACATTGCTTTCGTCAATTTCATTAAGCTTTGATAATTGACAATGTAGTAAATATAGTACTGTGTATTAGAGAATTGTTGTTCTGTTAATTATATTAATGGTAATATAGTAAACATATTCAAAATTACCTTTTATTCTTCTAAAATATTTTTCGTGATTAGTTGACAGGGACAGGATTTAGTTCCTTCAAGTCCATACAATCAAGAGTCGGTTGTAATCAGAATCTACTATTGCACATTTAGTAGCTTAGTTTAAGTGCATGTGTTCTAAAACAATTTCCAGACTAATAATCATTATAATAGTTTTGAATAAACGTTCGTTTGAAAACTAACTGAACTGAAGCAAACGATCTAATTATTTGATTTATTGAGTTTTCGGCCACTGATCTGATAGTACCACTGGTCATGTATGTGTAACCACTGGCCATGTGAATCACGTGTCTGTCAACAATTCTCCAAAATGGCGCAGTGACCTTGGGAATTCAGTACGCATATTTTTCCTGCTGCCGCAGGAGCGCATAAATTTTATTTTTTCCATTAAAACCTGGAATAAATGATTTGACGGCTGGTTGATGATTCAGACAATATTATTTGAATGATAGATCAGAGGGAAGAAAAGAAGGGAGAACGGGAGAAGCGTCCGAACCGCCGCCGCAACCCCGCTCTATCTCCTCATAGATCGGGAGAGAATTGAACCCCAGTAGCCAGAGGCAGAAAGTTGGTGCTCACGCCGCTAGGCCGCAGGTCAGTTGCGGGGGCGCGTAGACGCGGGAGCAGTCTGAGCTCTCTGCATCGGGGCCGGGGGCGCATGAGTAATGAGGCAGGCGATAAATTAAAAGCTAAACACTCTTCCGACGGCTGGTCCGCGTAATTCATTGGGGAGCCCCGCTTCCCAGGAGGCCGGGCGGCGACTCGCTCCGCGGGAGCCACGTGAGACGGCGATCCCAGCGCACGGAAGGGCGGAAGCGCCACAAAGAGGAGGAGGAGGAGGAGGGGAATCGCGAGGATGAGGACGCCGAATTAATCGCCGGAACTCTTGCATGTGCTTTGTGCGTTCGCAGTCAACTGGGACGGTGACTTGTTCTCCTTCCTCTCCCACCTTTTACTTTCTCCCCCTCGTAGGCTGGAGTGTCCTGCCCCATGGAGAGTAAATCAACCTGCTGCTCAGTACAGTGAAGTGGATACGAAGGTAGAAGGAATCTTTTGGAAGGTAAAAAGAACGATAACGTGAAGATAACAGCGATTGGGTAGAAAAGGGGAAAACCAAAATTCCGTAGCAGCAAATTGATCAATAAGTTATATCAAAATATACATTTAAAAACAGAGGTTGTAGTGTCATAAAAATAATGAATTCAAAAACAGCAGAATAAAATGGCTAAAGTGTATTTTTACCTTGGAAACATATTCATTGCAATGGAAAGGGGGAATGATCAGTAGGTGTAAGTTCCAAAGCAATGGAATTTCTTGATTAATAATTGATAAGAGTTTCCGCGTGGGTATATGGCTAAGGTTATTACTCCTGTAAGAGTAGTGCATGTCTTACCGCTGGAAATGGCGGTGATCACCCTCCGCTGGATGGTGAGAACCGGTGCCAACCTACACGTCAAGTAACGGCATTTCCTCCAACCATGTATCTCTCACCATCGGGGAACTGCCTGTGCCAGGACCAAATCTTAGAGTTGTACTAGTGTTCCGGCGAGTGTTGTATGTAAGCGTAGGGGCGAGGATAGGGCAAGGAATAGGAAGGAAAGATCGCGCGCAATCCGTAGCCTGGTTGTTAGAATATTACTTCGATATTCACCTGGTGTTGATCAGCGAAAAAACGGAAACCTACCAATCAGAGCAACCCCCAGCAAGAATGTTCCTCCTGGCAACGGATAAATTCAACATAGCTAGGTATCTAGTGTCGAAAACCAAGTCACCGTCGGGACTCGAACCCTAAGACCTCCCAGTCAGAAGTACTGTGGTAGCGTAGTGCAGGAGAAAGCCTCCGAGCGAGAGGTGCGTCGCGGGACATCGCGCCGCGGGAGGCGACGGCTGTAGAGGGAGGAGGCGATGGGGAACAAGATAGGGGCGGCGGGGGGTAGAGGGATTTTGAATCGAAGTAAAAATGAACGATGATAAGTGACGGATGGGAATGGAATGGAGAGAAAAAGGGTGAGCGAGAAGTGCGAGGGCGAGATTCAGTATCTGATATGACTATTAAGGGCCGTGGCCGAATGAGAGTAAATGTAGAAGGATTAGAAGTGTGGAAAGCGGGGGACGGTTGCGGAGCGAGAGTAAGAGAGTATGGCGAGAGCTGTGGCCGTGAAAGGCTTAGGATGACCAGCGTAGGGGTAAGGGAAAGCGATAGGCAAACGAGGCGATGCCGAGGGGGCGTTCAAGGGGCGAGGAGCGCAGGCGGGGGAACGCGAGGGACTCCGCAGGGATGGGGAGGCGGCGTGCACGCGCATTTACGCCTCTAATCCGTGTCTGGTGCCCCCCACCTCATCTATCACTCTGCCCGCACCACGAGGCAGCGCGTGTTCTCTAGAAGGAAAAGCCACTTCTCTCTGGTTACTGTAGGTTTTTGCAGGTCAGAAATAGTCATTATGCATTACCGTAGCTCTTCTGCCATGTAAGCAAGGGGCCTAACTTGATTACACTACCGTTTCATTTTGTTATAGCAACATTATAGAGGTTCGTGTCCTAAAACCACAGCAAGTTCTGAGAGTATTCATCATTTACGTTTTGTCTTTTGCTTCATCTGACTGGATAATTAGAACTATTATAAAGATAGATAGGATCAACTTAGCTACAATTCACTCATTTCAATTTAGCTACAATTTACATACAAAATGAAATAATTAAAATATGATTGCATTTAACTGGATCATACGGGAATTTTATCTTAACTTATTACCTTTCGATTCCCCGCTTGAAATTCTTGAGCGTCGCTTGATATTCTGACTTTATTTGCATATATTGTAGAAAAGGTGATCCGCAAATACGAATCGTTAGAAGTCAGACATCTAAGCTTGGGAACTCGTGGCCGGAAGGTGCACTCACGCGCCAGTGGCAATGGGGGGGGGGGTCGAGGCGTCCCGGACAGTGGGCAGGAAATAACGGGTGTCCTCAGTGGTGTAATGTTTCCATCTAGCCGCTGATATTTTAGGAGCGGAATATTTTTTTTAAATGGATCACCAATGTGTAACAAATATTTCGCTGTTATTTGTTATAATATTTGCTTAGTTCAGATAATTTGAATGCTTATATTAATTATGATGGCCTTAGTGCGTGAAAAACTATTTATTTTTCGCACAGCTGATAAGAATAAAACGTTCACCTAATATATTTCGCGATAATGCAGTAACTCTCCAAATAATTGTATTAGGTTTTTGTAGAAGAATCTTTCTAAGAAATATGAAAGGTGCTCCTATTTCAATTAATTTTACACTTTTCACATGGCCTATTGTCTCTTATTTGTTTTTCTTCAAACCCATGAACTAAAATGAATCACAACCTACACACTGATAGTGTCCACTGCAACCATACTGGGCATAAAGTTAGAATGAGAGAAGAGTTACGATTCATCCTTTTGGGAGAATTTCTACAAATCCATCAATATTTTGATTAAAACAGACAATCGCATCAATACATTTCTTACACTAGCTGCGCCAGAGAGTTAATGCCGTGATTTATATGTATTGTTTGCGTGAGAGAATTCGCGGATTTTCGTCTCGGTGGAATGTTATTCAGAGGTCGTGAGCAAATTCACAGAATCCCGCAGCGTTTCTGTCACCCAATTCCCAAAGAGCAATCATTCTCTCAAAATAATGGTGCCAGAGTTTCTTGCATTTATCGATAAGCCTATTGAATATTTTTTTTCATTTTATATAAGTTGTGGAAAGTAAAAATAATTAAAAAGCAAATATACCGAAATACATTTTTTAGACACTGAATTTGCTTTTGACATATCTAACAATGTTTTCATTCTGGTGAATTAAATAATGCAAATATGGTAGCAAGTAAGAAGGATTTAGAGAAAACTGTAAGAATGTCTTTTTATCCATTTTCAGTATATTGCTTAAGCGTCTCGGCTTACTTCTTTTCACTATATGAGTATTATTCAGTGGAGGCCACAAATTCATGACGTACTTAAATGTGTGGTGGATTAATATGTTATATTATGAATGCAATGGAATTTGTCGGCCAAATATAATATAGAAATATTGCGTAACAATTTGAGCATCAATTGTAGGCGAAAATCACCTAGCTTCAAGAAGCTTCCTATCTCCAGACCAGTGATATATCGCGGTCAATATTCAAACCCGAAAATGTTGAAAAAAAGTAATTATTATTTTATATTTATATAATTCTGTTTTATTATAATTACGTTTAATTTGTTTGTTGTATTTGTCATGATTTTGTTATAATTATTATAAAAGTATTTTGGAAGGGCCTAGTTGGTTACCTCAGACTTTAACCATCATCAGTTGAGCGGTGCGTCATTCTCTTCAGACGAATACTGTATGCAATCGAATGAAATTGGGCGCAGAAATTAATTAAATAAGACAAAATACAAAGAAAGCAGACGGTATGACGGATACTAATAGGCTCTTGGTCTCACATATCCTTGCATTCCCTACCCTTCTGGGTGGTAAATTTTGATTACGGTTTTAAATTCGTATTTTCTACATTAGACGTTTTAGTGGAATATATTTGCCAACGTCTACTCAGAACAATACACTTGCTTTTTTTTGTTTTTTTTAATGATCGACGGTCTTTTTATTATTATTAATGGCAAATAAGCGTTACATAATGTAAATGTTTAGGGTTTAAACAAATTGTTCATGGTAACGGCCAGGACGTCCTCCTCAATGCAATGCAGATGAATCGCGGCCTGCGCCGGTGAACCTGTGCGGCTCGTGTGAGCGAGGACCGGGCGGCAGAGGCGTTGGCCGTCGGCGTTGAAAGGCTCCCGTGATTGGAGCTGCGTTGGGGCGCGGCAGGCGCTTGCACCTCTCGGCCGCCTTTCCAGCCTCCGCCCCCGCCCCCACTCATTCGCGACACGGGCACCCAATCTAAGCACTCATTATTTTGTTCCAGGGAGCGTCAGTACTATGGTCATTAGTCCCGTAAACATAATGCATGTTTTATCACGAGATGTGGTGGAGGTGGGGGATGATGAGATCCGGCGACGAGTATACGTCCGCCGTTTTCACCATGTATATGAGGGGGAAGCAGTACGGTGGCGGGGAGAGAATGGGGCGAGGGCGGGCGAGGGCGAGCAAG
>BOPP01000181.1:418005-447733 GCA_017312745.1 Gryllus bimaculatus
ACACCTGCCTCTCAGGGAAGTTACGACGTCGCGTATCCGGGAAAGATCAACTTACACTCTTCCTCGCGACTACAATGAACGACACAACGCGTCTAGCCTCACCATCCTAAGACTTGACGCGCGCGCAAACACAAACTACACCGACGCGCCAAACATCCCTCGACAACCTACATCCACAACGTTCCAACAAGCATCTCTGAAAATGCCAAAAGCCTCCGCCTAAACTTACTCCCGAAGTACCTGAGCCTGGCTGAAATACCAGGGCTTACTTAACTATTGGACATCATTAAAAGTTTCAAGGGAGTGGATAAAAATGCAGTAAAAACCTAATACATGAGGACCCCAGATTAGCTGAAGATATTAAATGTACGGCCATTTCAGTTTAATAAATTAATTTTTGTGTCAAATTACAATTAGACAAATTATCCTGAGCAACCACAAGTATATTAACGAAAACCAGCACAAAAGTTTTGCCAGTATTGAAAAAAATTGCTTTGTTCCAAAACTCCAACATATGAATAGCAATTATTTAAGGGTGAGCGGCCCCTTTCATGGAACTTGTATTCTCATATGAGCTGCCGTCGTAAAGCAGTTACGAACTCAGTTTGGAATGTAGTAGATAGAAACCGTGTAAAAATATCAGACATGACTCAGTCAAATATTTTCATTTATAGAAAAAATTAAACTGTTTCAGTGCTTTTGAATGTCTCTCAAATTCCGGAGCATCTAAATAAACTGCAGACATCTTGCTAAATTGTCGAATATTACATGCTTTCGTCAATTTCATTAAGCTTTGATAATTGACAATGTAGTAAATATAGTACTAGTCGTATTTAGAGAATTGTTGTTCTGTTAATTTATATTAATGGTAATATAGTAAACATATTCAAAATTACCTTATTCTTCTAAAAATATTTCGTGATTAGTTGACGAGGACAGGATTTATTCCTTCAAGTCCATACAATCAAGAGTCGGTTTGTATCAGAATCTACTATTGCCAACATTTATAGTTAGTTTAAGTGCATTGTGTTCTAAAAACACTTTCCAGAACTAAATAATCATTATAATAGTTTGAAAAAACGTTCGTTTGAAAAACCTAACTGAACTGAAGCAAACGATCTAATATTTGATTTAATGAGTTTTCGCCACTGATCTGAATAGTACACTGGTCATGTATGTGTAAACACTCGGCCATGTGAATCACGTGTCTGTCCAACAATTCTCCAAAATGCGCAGTTGACCTTGGGAATTCAGTACGCATATTTTTCCTGCTGCGCAGGAGCGATAAATTCTTTATTTTTTCACATTAAAACCTTGGAATAATGATTTGACGGCTGGTTATGATTCAGACAATATTATTGAATGATAGATTCAGAGGAGAAGAAAAGAAGGGAGAAACGGGGACGAAGGTCCGGAACCGGCCGCCGCAACCCCGTCTATCTCCTGCATAGATCGGAGAGGAATTGAAACCCCCAGTAGCCAGAGCAGAAAGTTGTGCTCACGCCGCTAGCCGCAGGTCAGTTGCGGGCGCGTAGGCACGCGGGAGCAGTCTGAGCTCTCTGCATCGGGGCCGGGCCCATGATAATGAGCAGGCGATAAATTAAAAGCGAAACACTCTTCGACGGCTTCCGCTTAATTCACTTGGGGAGCCCCGCTTCCCAGCGAGGCCGGCGGCGACTCCGCTGCCGCGGGGAGCACGTGAACGGCATCCCACGCACGGAAGGGCGGGAAGCGCCACAAAGAGGAGGAGGACGAGCGAGGGGAATCGCCTGAGGATGAGGACGCCGAATTAAATCGCCGGAACTCTTGCAATGTGCTGTGTGCGTTCGCAAAGTCAACTGGAACGGTGTGACTTTCTCCTTCCTCTCCCACCTTTTACTTTCTCCCCCCTCGTAGGCTGGAGTGTCCTCCCCATGGAGAGTAAATCAACCTGCTGCCTAGTACAGTGAAGTGGCATACAAGTAGGAAGAATCTTTTGAAGTAAAAAGAACGATAACGTTGAAGATAACAGCGGATGGGGTTAGAAAAGACGGCAAACCAAAATTCCTAAGCCACAAAATTGATCAATAAGTTATATCAAAATATACATTTAAAAACAGAGGTTTAGTGTGTCATAAAAATAATAATTCAAAAACAGCAGAATGAAAATGGCCTAAAGGAGTGATTTTTACCTTGGAAACCATATTCATTGCAATGGAAAGGGAATGATCAGTAAGTGATTCCAAAGCAATGAATTCTTGATTAATAATTGAAAGAGTTCCGTTGGTTATGATGCTAAAGGTTATTACCCTTAAGAGTAGTGCATGTCTTACGCTGAAATCGTATCACCCCTCCGCTGGATGGTGAGAACCGGTGCCAACCACACGTCAAGTAACGCATTTCTCCAACAGTATCTCTCACCATCGGGGACATCTGCCCTGTGCCAGACAAATCTAGGAGTTGTTATAGTGTTCCGGCCGAGTGTTGTATGTAAAGCGTAGGGCAGTAATAGGGCAACGGAATCGGAAAGAAATTCGCGCGCAATCCGTAGCCTGGTTGTTAGAATATTACTTCGATATTCACCTGTGTGATCCATGCGAAAAACGGAACCTACAATCAGAGGCAACCCCCAGCAAGAATGTTCCCTGGCACGAATAAATTCAAACATAGCTAGGTATCTAGTGTCGAAGAACCAATCACCGTCGGACTCGAACCTAAGACCTCCCAGTCAGAAGTACTGTTGTAGCGTAGTGCAGGAGAAAAGCCTCGAAGCGAGTAGGTGCGTCGCGGGACCATTCGCGCCAGCGGGAGGCGACGGCTGTAGAGGGAGGAGGCGATGGGGAACAAGATGAGGGCGGCGGGCCCGGTTAGGAGGATTTTTGAATCGAAGTAAAAATGAACGATGATAAGTGACGGTATGGGGGATGGAATGGAGAGAAAAAGCTGAGCGAGAATGTCGAGGGCGAGATTCAGTATCTGATATGGACGTATAAGGCTCGTGGCCGAATGAGAGTAGTAATGCTAGAAGATTAGAAGTCTGGAAAGCGGGGACGGTCTGCCCGAGCGAGATAAGAGAGATATGGCGAAGACTGTGCCATCTGTGAAAGGCTTAGGATGACCAGCGTAAGGGGTAAGGGAAAGCTGATAGCAAACCAGCGATGCCGAGGGTGCGTTCAAGGGGCGAGGAGCGCAGGCGCACAGGGAACGCGAGGGGCTCCGCGGGATGGGGAGGCGGCCGTGCACGCGCATTTACCCTCTAATCCGCTGTCTGGTGCCCCCCACCTCATCTATCACTCTGCCCGCACCACAGGCAGCGCTTCGTGTTCTCTAGAAGGAAAAAGCCACCCTCTCTGGTTACGGTAGGTTTTGCCACGTGTCAGAAATAGTCATTATGCATACCGTAGCTCTTCTGCCATGTTAAGCAAGGGGCCTAACTTTGATTACATACCGTTCATTTTTATAGCAACATTATAAGAGGTTCGTGTCCTAAAACCACAGAAGTTCTGAGAGTATTCATCATTTACGTCCTTTGTCTTTTGCTTCATCTGACTGGTAATTAGAACTATTATAAGATAGATAGGATCAACTTAGCTAACAATTCAGCTCATTCAATTTAGCCTTAAATTTACATACAAAATGAAATAATTAAATATGATGGGCACTTTAAACTCGATCAATACGGAATTTTATCTTAACTTATTACCTTTCGATTCCCCGCTGAAATTCTTGAGCGTCGCTGATATTTCTGACTTTATGGCATAATTGTAGAAAGGTGATCCGCAAATCGAATCGTTAGGAACGTCAACATCTAAGCTTGGAACTCGTGGCCGGGAAGTGCACTCACGCGCCAGTGCAACTGGAGCGGGGGGGTCGAGGCGTCCGTATGACACGTGGGCAGGAAATAAACGGGTTTGTCCTCAGGGTAATGTTTCCATCTAGGCGCGGATATTTTAGAGCGGGAATATTTTTTTAAAGGATCACCAATGTGTAACAAATATTTCCGCTGTTATTTATAAATATTTGCTTAGTTCAGATATTTGAATGCTTATATTAATTATGATGGCCTTAGTGCGTGAAAACTATTTATTTTTCGCACAGCTGATAAGAATAAACGTTCACCTAATAGATTTCCGATAATGCAGGTAACTCATCCAAATATGTATTAGTTTTGTAAGAAAATCTTTCTAAAGATAATATGAAAGTGCTCCGATTCCAATTTAATTTTACACCTTTTCACATGGCCTATTGTTCTCCTTATTGTTTCTTCAAACCATGCAACTAAAATGAGATTCACAACCACACACGGATAGGTCCACTGCAACCATACTGGGCATAAAGTTTAGAATGAGAGAAGAGTACGATTCATCCTTTTGGAGAATTGTCTACAAACCATCAATATTTTGGGATTAAAACAGACACATCGCATCAATACATTTCTTACACTAGCTTGCGCCAGAGAGTTAATGCCGTGGATTTATATTATTTTTGCGTGAGAGAATCTGCCGGGATTTCGTCTCCGGCTGGAATGTTATTCAGAGGTCGCGAGCAAAAATCTCACAGATCCCCGCGCAGCTCTGTCAGCCCAATCCAAAGAGCAATCAGTTCGTGCTCAAAATTTAATTGTGCCAGAGTTTCTTGCATGTTAGCAAGCCTATGAAATTTGTTTCATTTATAAGTTGTGAAAGTAAAAATAATAAGAAAGCAAAGTATGTTATACCGAAATACATTTTTTAGACACTGAATTTGCTTTTTACATTATCTAACAGATATCATGTTTCATTCTGCGTGAATTAAATAATGCAAATACCCGGTAGCCAAGTAAGAAGGATTTAGAGAAAACTGTAAAATGTCTTTTATCATTTTCAGTATATTGCCTTAACGTCTCTGCTTACTTCTTTCACTATATGAGTATATTCATTGGAGGCAGCAAATTCTTGACGTACTAACATGTGTGGTGGGATTATTATGTTATATTATAATGCAATGGAATTTGTCGGCTCACAATATCAATATAGATAATGTATTGCGTACACAATTGAGCATCAATTGTAGGCGCAAAATCACCTTTGAGCTTCAAGCAGCTTCCTACACTCCAGACCATATACATATCCCCGGTCAATAGTCAAACGCCAAAATGTTGAAAAAAAGTTAATTATTATTTATATCTTATATAATTCTGTTTATTAGAATTACGTTTAATTTGTTTGTTGTATTGTCAATGATTTTGTGTATAATTTATAAACAGTATTTGGAAGGCTAGTTGGTACCTCAGGACTTTAACCATCATCAGTGAGCGTGCGTCATTCTCTTCCAGTACGAATACTGTATGCAATTCGATGAATTGGGCGCAGAAATTAATAAATAAGACAAAATACAAAAGAAAGCAGAACGTTGACGGATACGTAATTAGGCTCTTTGGTCCACATATCCTTGATTCTCCCTTACTGAGGGTGGTAAATTTCGATTCACGGTTTTAAATTCGTATTTTCTACATTAGACGTTTTAGTGGAATAATGGCCAACGTCTAACTCAGAACAACTACACTCTGCTTTTTCTTTTTTTAATGATCGACGATACGTTTTATTATTATTAATGGCAACATAAGCGTTACTAATGTAAATGTTTAGGGTTTAAAACAAATTGTTCATAGGACGGGCCAGAACGTACCTCCTCAATGCAAGCAGATGAATCGCGGCCTGCCGCCCGGTGAACCTGTGCGGCCGTGTGAGCGAGGACCGGGCGGCTAGCAGGCGTTGGCCGTCGGATTCAACCGTTTTTTGAAAGCTCCGTGATTGGAGTGCGTTGGGCCGCAGGGCCGCTTGCACCTCCGGCCGCCTTTCCAGCCGTCCCCCTCCGCCCCACTTCATTCGCGAACACGGGCACCCCAAATCTAAGCACTCGAATTTATTCTTGTTCGCAGGGAGCAGTCAGACTTATGGGGGTCATCTATCCCGTAAACATAATGCGATTGTTTTATCCCACGAGATGTGTGGTGGACGTGTGGGAGATATCCGGCGACGAAGTTATACGTCGCGCCCGTTTTTCACCTGTATATGAGGGGACACTAGTACGGGTGCGGAGGGAGAGAAAATGGCGACCGAGGCGGGCCAGGGCCGTAGCCCCGCCCAGAGAGGGCGGGCGAGGGCGCGGAGGCGGCGAGGCGGGCGAAGTGCGGTGTGCGCGAGCGGGCGAGACGGGCGAGGGCCGGGCGAGACGGGCCGAGGCGGGCGAACAGGAGGAGGGGCGGGCTGGGGCGGGCGAGGGCTGGCGAGGCGGGCCGAGGCGGGGCGAGGGCGGGCGAAGGCGGGCGAGAGCGGGCGATGGGCGGGCGAGGGCGGGCGAGGCGGGAGAGAGCCGGAACGAAGAGGAGCATGTGAGGACGTCGGTCGCAGGCACGAAGGCGCCGCGAGGGCTGGACGATGACGGGGCGAGAGCGCGGGCCCAAAGGCGACGAGAGGTGAGCGGTGGAGCGTGGACGAGGGCGGGGTGAGGGGGAGGGTGAGGGCGGAGTGAGGGTGGGGCGAGACGAGGGTCAGGGCGAGAGAGGGGCGACGGCGAGAAGAGCGCGGGAAGAGGGCGCGGCGTCCAATTAGGCAGGCTCGTGCTCGAGGGCCGCCCGCGCCTGCACCACTCCACGAGGGGTCGCGCGCGGCGCGGCGCGACGCAATGCACGGTTGCGTATCGCAGGGGCCGCCAGAGGTTGGATTGAAACGGCGTCGTGGGAGGTGTGCATCTGTTTGTCTAGTATTTATTAATGTATGCATTTCTTTAACTACAATGAGAAAAGTTCTAGGTTGTTAAGGTTAAGTTTCGTCTACACTGCAGAAAGAAAGAAAGTGAAAACGGCCAACAAGGTACTGTTGTGACCATGTGACTGTTTATTACACAGCTGCACACACAATTCACTAAATCTGAACGTCGTCCTTAATACGTTTTACCTACAAGTTTTCATGTCAAGTATTTAAACATTGTTGCGAATTGTATTATGTTTTTCTCAATGTGTCTGATTATGTATATATCAATTTATTTATTTACAAGCTATTCCTTAAGCAACGACCTTGTTTGTCAGCCTGTCTGTCTCAGCTACAGAGCATAGTGCCCCGTAAGAGCATAAACGCTACTGTCGAGGGCGTGGAAAATAGACCCTGGCGTCGCAAAAAGATGATTCTTCTGAAAGGCCAATCGTCATAGCTGAACCTTCTTTATTCCTCATCATGTGACGTTAGCTTTGTTGTAAGAAGTGGCTCACTGAGTACAAAAACGACGTCGTACGTTTGCTAGTCAAAATCGAAGATATTTAATTGTTTTAATATATTCTCAAGCTTGATCAGCATGTAACGATGCCATTATTGCAACTCATTTGACCAGACGCAGCTTATATTTTCCATCATTTAAAGCATATGCAGGTTTTCGGAGAATATGTGTTACAGGCTTTTATACATATAGAGGATATTAAAATAATTATGTGGCGGGAGATTTCAATTAAGTAAATTAAACTTATGCCACTTGCGGCACTTAATTGTGAGGCAACTCGTTGGCCACATCACCATCTTCCGCAGTCAAAGAGTTTTCATTACCTGCCGAACATGTGTGTATGTACGGTTGCCTAAAATTCAGCGACATACATCACGTACACACGTCCGTTATACGAAGATTTCTGACTAAATTTTTATTGGCAGAAAGTAATCATTTTCCAACCATATAAAGGCTCAAGAAGTTCATGACATTTAGTTTGAGAGACATTTATCGAAAATTGCGCAACAGACTTTCAATACTGAACACTTGCCACCCATAGGAGGAGATTTCCATTCCAAATCTGCGTATTGGCTCCGAATACGCGCCGTCAACGTCCTGTGGAATTTACGGAAGGCTAGGAGAGAATTGTGGCTATCCAACGGTCAACTGATGGCAAATTATAATTGTCCTATTGATTTGTATATATCGATGTATTTAACAGTACATTGTGAAATAATAGTGTAACGATGGGTATTAATACACGAGTGTGATATCACGATAGGAGCGAAAAATAAACGAGTATCGTAATATTCACACGAATTTATTAATGCACATTATATCGAGTTTCTTATGGTAATTTTTCTACGACGTATAGCAACTTTTATAAGTTAAACATTTACAGTGAATCTACTCACGGCTGTTAACGCGCAGACTTCAGCCAGCGCCTCCTAGCGGAGTAGGAGTAGAAACACTGCCTGCAAGGGAGCAGAAGTAGAAACACCTCGCTGAACCACCGAGAGAGGGCCTGGTAGCAGCAGATGGTTGTGCGGGGTTCAAGACTGTCAATCTAACGTTTAGCGAATGAGAACTGGGAGTATTTTGTTTTGTTTGATTTTTGTTTTGTTTTAATGTAGGGTGTTTTTATCAGCACTATTCGGATAGGGTATGGGTACCGAAGTTGGTAGAACTATTTCGAACACTAAATGTGTTTCTTTTCCGTTTTGTTTTATATTAAGTAGGAGAAACATCGCCGAATTTGAGGTGAATTTTATTTTACTTATGACGTAGATAATAAGGTTTTTCGCCAATTCTTGTAAGATAAATTCTCCCACTTACATGTGCATCAAATTTGTTGTCTTTCCCATGGCAAAAATATTGAAATACTGAATGTTCTAATCTATGAAATATAATATTTAGATATTTCGTTTAAAAGCTTACTTTTGTTTGGTAGAAGTAATGCTTGGTATTTTGTAGAGGCAACGTGTTCATACCTCTCGAGAATAATGAGATTGCATTTTCTCTTAAACATATTCAATGAAAGTTATTAATTCAAGAATTACTGTAAGTATTTGATATTTAAACACATTATTTGTAATTATCTTTCATTTATTGATTGCAATGTTATTACTGTTCTGAAAATTATTAACGTATTTAATACATAAGTGTTAATTTTCTATAATTACTTTGGTAACATTTAAACGCAAAATTCGCATTTGAATTTAGACTTTGTTACACAACACATTCTTCACTCTATTACAAAAGAATGTATGATAATGCTTGGATGGTTATATCATAATTTGTTTGTTATTTTTCGTTCCTGTATTACATTTAATTAATTGGCAATAATAATATAGATTACTACAGAAACGATAAAATTCAAAACCTGACCATTCTACATTTAATGAGAGTTAATTATTTTAAATATACAGGATTTGCGCAAATATGTATTAAAACAAATTTCTCTCTTAATGTGTTACAGGTGATTTCTAATGAACATTTAGCTCAGTATATTACTATTTTTACGATTTAAATTTATGTTTGGCGTTTTATTAATCTATCCGTTCTACGAAATGTGCGAATATACTTTTTGCTCGAAACAAAAAAATTAGGTATTGACATGTTATCAATACGCATTCCACAAACCGTTCATAACTTACATTCCAATGCCGTGTCACCATTTTATACTAACTCCAATAGGCAAACCACAATCACAAAATTTGCAGCAAAACCGCGAAAGAGTGGGTAAACAATGTTTTACTGAAATGGAACCAACTGGCAAGAATGTTAGATGGTTAGCAACAAATGCAAAATAATGTTTCTTTTCAGGTCATTGTTCGGCTCTTGTATGAGTGCTAAATATGCCTAAAAATGCTAGAGTGTAGGGCCATGTTTGTTTATCTATACATTTTATTATTTTATAACGTTCTTTCCAGAGAATATTCAAATCCAATTTTTTCGGCAAATAACAACAACAAAGGAACCAAAATTGGATATTTTTGATTCTGTTTTTTGATGTTCCAAAACATTTGGCAAACAATACAAACATTCGCTTTTTTCTGACCAAGAGACGTGGATGACCACCCGAAGTAAAGAGGTGAGAGACCAGTGCGCGTGCAGGTTTGCGACCTCTCTCCCCTTATTTACCAGTCCGTCTTCCAGATCCGACGCCCAGTGAAATTTTTGACTTGCCGTTGTTATTAAAACAGTTATTAATTATATAATGAAAACAGGTGTAATAATATTACACCCAACATATAAATATAATATACTAGCGTACCCGTGCATGTTAAATTCCATCTTCTTCCCTCTTTCCTTCTCTATATTAAGACGGAACGTTGTTAATTGGAACATGTTTATTTGTTTAAAAAATGTTAAAAATACAACTTTCAATGCACTTATAGGATTGAAAATAAAAATATAGAACATTGAAGTTGAGGTTTAAAACCTACTTTGAATAAAGGTTTATTCAGTGCCATAGACATGTACTGGGAACAATTCACAACACTTCCCAAACAACAGTATTTGGAGTATTTATACTACAACCTTCCTCGACTGTTAGCGTTTCACTTCCTTTGATAGTCACAAAATATTACACAAGCTATATACTCTCGAGCAACTTAAAGTTGCTCATGAGCAAATACAAAATCGGGCAAGCATAACCCTTCACTCTTTGGAATATTATTTAACTATATTATCAAACAATTTAATCGCCTAAAATATCATGTAATTAGTTTCATTTCACATATAGTTACAGATTCTGTAGGTTATCGACACTGAAAATTCTGTAGATACTGCAGGTTATATCACAAACCTTTCACACAAACAAGAATGTCACTACTTACATTCGAAAAACGCACGGTTGCACTATACACATAAAAAGCAATTTTCATCAATTTTAAAAACAAAAAAAAAAACAACTGACAGTTCATCGCACACTTTTATTGTTTGGATCAGTTTAATTTCTGGTAATTAATTTCTGTTTTATCCATTGCCATAAAACTGTGTTTAACTACGTTTTATATATTTTTAAAATATCCCAAAATATCTACATTTGAGAGGTTGTAGTGTTGCCAATTCGAAAATTCACGACAATGCATAGGTAGTGAGCTAAAGATCACGTTGCCAGCGCTAGTCCCGAAAAAAGGATACAACACAATAATTTTCTGTAACGATGATAATTGAAAAAAATATATTTTGCAGGCAATTCAAAAATATTTCTGACTTGTCAATTTAAAAATTTCCTTTGCTCACAGATTGTCTAAGAACACGTATTCTCTAATAACGTATAATAACAATAATTTAGAGACATCAGTACATTCCGTTTCTCAATTGAAATTCCCATTAATTAAATTCAAAATTTGATTGTCCTTCATGAAATTCTACATGAACTACCTACATATCACTGAAGAAGCTGTATTTCGTCACCCCAAGAATACAGAATAGAAAATATATAATTTTGGAGAATAAATAAATTGTAATAAATCGCTGTCTCTTTGCTAAACACCTCACAACCCTAACCATGCGTAGACTTACTCTGAATGCAGCAACGCTACGGGCTCCAGCGTAATCAGATTCCGCGCTGCTAGGCGTAGTCAAGAGGGTGCCTTGCCAGTAGCAATGCACGAGGCGCGTCAGTTCCCTCGCTGTTTGCATCTCCTTCTCTCCACTCCCTGCGTAGTCCGGGGGCACGTAATCGCGTTCTCATCAAGCGTATCCTTACACAATACAACGATTACCGCGATGGCGGCACCCCAGGCTGATCCGCCACTTTAGTTACAAATTGGATGAACGGATAATGAAATACGTTGGCATATAACTAATTTTGTCATTCATTATTTGGTTCATGGCAACGACAACTGCTATTGTAATAATTCCCATAAGTGTGGTGTTAGTTATATGCCAGAAGGTAGCGCTATTCCTCTGCTACTGAAATGTAAGATTCAATACTGACTTACAAGAGAGCTTGCGGCGGGTTTCCTTCCTGAAGGTACCTCCTGCACAGGGGCACCACTTCATCAGGGATATCTCTAATCTCCGAATATGTGGTAACAAGACAAGGAAGAGGAAGGAGGGAGAACGGGAGGTCCCTGGCCCCTTTTTACAGGTACTGCTTTGGCATTCACCTGATGCTGTTCGGAAAAAACACGGAATACTACCGATGAGAACAGCCGGCCACTAGAATTCCCCTCCGTGCAGTTGCTGCGCTCGTACTAGCTATATTGCAAATGTCTAAAATCTAGTGCTATCTGGTCTCAAACCCTAACACCCCCCGTTGAAGGCGCTGCAGTGGCATCAATGATAGCTTGAGCCATCTAAGCCGGTCGAATGAAAATATAAGACTCAGATTTCATGGATTCAATAGTGATTTATTTCACTTTGACTGCCTTTTAGGTGACCAGAACATATTTAAATTGTTCTTTACTCTTTGTTTAATGCTCCAAAAGTCCAGCTGGATCCTTAAGTCTCGATGACACTTCGAGAATCGTAACATCCAGATCATTCTTTTTGTTTAAATTCATGGTTAAAGCATGATTTTTAAGAAACACATTCTTTTTAAGTAAAATATTAACACTTTGAATGTAAAAACACATTTAATTCGAAAAACCGTTAACTATAGTAGGTATTCTACTCGCGTGTTCATTACAAGCGCGGGCCATCCCTCAACCATAATGAGGTTACCACCCACAGCGGGGAAGCACGTCTGGCGAGAAGCACAAGCGTTCGCCTGCAGCCACGTCACTCCCCCTCCCCCTCCTCCACCCCTCCTGCTCCCCTCCCCGCCCGGGGGCCCGTCAACCGCGTCCTCACGGCGCGCAGCCCGACACAATGCAGCGATTACCTGGCCCGACACCCCCGGCTCCCCCCTTTGTCTCGGCCCGCGCCCACACGCCCCCGATGCCGCGGGTGGGTGCTTATTTCCGGCGCCGCCCGCCGCCCGCCCCGCCCCGCCCCGCCCCGCCCGCCCCGCCCGCCCCGCCCCGCCCCGCCCCGCCCCGCCCCGCCGCGCCCCAGGCCACGTGGTCTGTTTGTCGGTAACCAGTCGCGTAACTGCGAGCCCTCGTCTCGCGTGAATTATGAATTACAGCGCTTTGTGATGCGTTTGAAACGCACCTGTGTGCTGTGTAAATCAATGTTGGTAATAATTAATGTAATCAAAATTGTATTCAGAAGCAAAAACAAAGGGTGGCAGCTTTCAGAATTTTTTTAGGAGGGGGGAACAAAATGTGCCATTATTTGCACGCCTCCTTACGGACTGTAAAGCAGGCGGACTGAAGCAAGGTCCATAAAGTTTCCATAAAATGCCCCCTGTCAGTGAAATGAAATAAAGAAGAACAAAAATGACTAAAGACATATTTTTCTACGTTTGCTTGATAATGGATTTTAAGTGGGGCTTGGTTTCGATTTATAATTTGATTTATTCAGCCAAAAAACAGTATAAACTGTATGTGGCTTTTGGGGGAGAATATCAACTGCGAGCGTTTTCTTGAGTTCCAGAAGTCCTTTCAACATTTGAAGTATAAATAGTTGAAATATGAACTAGTTAAAAAATAATATTTAAATTTTAAAAAAGTGTGAGATTAGCAACATTTGTAGAAATTAGTCATTTCCATTGCAGAGTTAGAGAGAACTCATTTGTATCGGCAAAGTAACAACAAATTCGATTCCTCTGTGTTGCCAACAAAATAGCAATTCACCCACAGCGCTACTCTTTCCACTATCAGCTCTACAAGCATGAGGAGATTTCAACAAAACGTGCGCATAGCGAAGCTACATTTATCTCCAGAAGCAAAACAAGGGGCAATCTCAGTATTTGCTCACTGGATCAGGGAAACTAGACAAAAAGCCTAACCAAGATGGGGGTCATTAACCCGGATGTTAGAGTACATTACTTGTTACAGGGACATTAAGCCTCTTTTAAATTATGCAATACAAACGTAACAAATGCATTACATATCATTGTTGTGTTGGAATAAGTATTATATTTCCTTTTCATGTTCAGTATAGTATTTAATTGTATAAAAATAGTTATTCAACAGAAAAAATTATTCTAACTTAAATTTGTGTGACGACTTTCGTAGTTTAATGTAATCTGACAATGCGTTGTAAAGTAACGTACATGTGTATGTGCATTTCTTATAGTGAGCCGTTGATACTGGCACTTGATAAATGTGATTACTACTACGTGTGTTGTAATTATTGATATCAGTATTGCACGGCGATGTGTTCCACCGGTGAGTCAGTCGACAGCTTCCCCTTTCGCTGCCCGCGCGATCTGAAAGGACACGCGCACTCGCGCGGAGCACAAGTTGCTCCAAGCCCTTTTTTACAAAACTGTATATTATGCATTTAGTTTAGTTAATTATGGTATTTTTATTATTAAAGGATGATTTAATGACAAAATAATATATTCCATACTCATTTATGAATATTTTTTTCACAAAGTTGCGAGAATTAACACTACTCTAATATAAAAAGAAAGTGTCTTAATCAATGCGTGCGAAACACATTACTCTGAACTTCATCATATTGAAAATATACAATAAAACATTATTTACAATTGTTACAATGCTTATTGAGTTAACAACACACACCCATTCACTGCATTTTGCACCCTTTCATCTCGTAAATTTATTCTTACCCCTGTCACATATTTTGCCACATCCTTCTGCGTTTTAAGGGGATAATGTCATTTTCTTTAGGAACCTCTCCTAACGATAAGAGTTCTCGAGATACTACACTGTGTGAAAATCATGGGTAGTTTTATTCATCGTTCTTAGATTTGAGATTTCACTATTTCCCAACAACCGTAAAGATCATCGGCCTTCAACACTTCCTCTAATCATTACGTCCAAACCTACTTATCAGTGTAGCGAACCTCTATGATGGCTACATGTCCATAATTGCTAATACCTTAGATTCAACGAATTCAATTGCATTTCGAATTCAATGAAATTATCCCATTTACTTACTCAAGAAATTGTAAATTGATGCTCGCGCTATTGTGCGCCACCTGCGACTAAGAATACTTCAGACGTTTCTACTTGTGCGAGGGTGAGCATGGTACATATTGCACATTTTAGATCTAAACATGAACTGCAGACTCTGTGAATACCATATGCACTCTCTCCAACCTAAGAAAAATAACTTTTGAAAACACAGTCAAGCACTGTTGTGTTCCGCGCGAATTATGAAATGCTAAAAACCTCGGTTTTCTTCGTACAAAAATTAACTTGTCACATCCGGGCCAATTGTATTTTAGTTCCTGGAGTATATATTCTATTTGACTTTATCTATAGAAAATAAATGCCCACTAATTTTGGTGAAAACTTTCATGTTTTGGCGAAATATGGCATCAACTACAAAAATAAGAACGAATTGAAAATACCTGAAAAATTGAAATAAATAAACATATTTTTACTTTTTATTTGGAGATATACTTTGAAGATTACTTCTCGTATTCAAATTTATACATTGTAAATTTCATCAAATGACGCACATTACATTCAACTGAATGCAAATGTATTCAAGTTAGCATTAAAGGGAAATGAATATAAATATGTTTGAAGCACGATCAATTAAAGTGTTTTTAAATATTCATGCAAGTTTTAACCACACAAACTACGCCATTTACCAGAAAATTATAATACCATATTTTTAAAGTAAAGTTACGACAACGGTTCTTTATCTCAATTGGGAATCAAATTCAAGTAATAAGAATTATTATAACAATTACATTCCTAACATAACAGTATAATAACAACAATTATAAAACTTGAGACTCAAAGGTTTGGCACAGAGAACTAGCAACAAGCTTTGTACCCTAGCAAATTTTTCTACTATGACTACTGCAAAAGCGAGCACTGCTTGCGTACATACTACGCTGCGTGCCTTGGTGATTCCTCAGTTTACGGCTAGGATTCGAATTCCGGAAAGTAGCAACGGACCTAACAATTGACAATTGCCATTAACATAAATTATTATATCATTATTCTTATTAATATATTAATATTATAACTATTGTTATCGCAGATTGCATATTTTATTATGTAGAATTAACAAGGGGGTTACACAGCAGGTAATGACTCATGCCCTTTGATTACTCTGTCGTGCATCTAACCCGGCGCCTGTCTCCAAGCCAGCGATGGAATCGAGCGGTGTGTGTGTGTGTGGGGGGGGCGGCGCTCTTGGGGCGAGTGGCTGCGAGCGATAGACGCCGGCAGCAGCCTTCAACCGCCACCTGTCAGCGCCCGCTCGGCGCCTCGACTGCTCTTGAGAGCGCCCCGGGCCGCTACACCCCCCCCGCCCCCGCGCCGAGCGCCGACCGCTCGACTTTGCCTTGCTCGCGATCGGGGCGCAGGGCTCCTTGCGCCCACCTTGGAAGCAGCGAGCGTCAAGGCTGCGCCCTACCGCTCAAATTGAGCGGATTTAGATTAGATTGAGTGGGATTAGATTTATTGAGTAGTGTTACTGGGCCCATCATTAGTCTCGTAACTGTTGTACATGTTCTCCTCGTAGGAGGGGGTAGTGATTTTCCCCTGCTGAATGGTGGGATCAGCGTCGATTTACTCATTGGGTAGTGAGGTTTTCCCCAACCAGGTATCTCCAATCAGCTGAGCAGCACCCCGGCCGGGGAAACCTTTAAGGTGTGTGTGGTAGTGCAGTAGTGCAGTGGATGTTAGTGTAAGTATGAAAGTAAGGAATGAAGAAAGAAGAAGGAAGATGAACGAAGGATCGCGCGCGGTCCGTGATCCGTTTGTGCCGATACGTCTCTGTTATTTGCCTGCCGATCGGAGAAAGCACGGAAAACTACCTATCAGAGCAGCCGGGCACTAGAATTCTCCTCCAGACCGCGCTGAATTTGTCCTACCTACAAAGTGTCAAAACTGCTGCCACCGCGGGGATTCGAACCTTAGAAATCCCCTGTCAAAGGCACTGCAGTGATACCCTGAGCTGCCTAACCCTGTCGTTACCACTCGATAGTGCCAGTGATATTTAACTTAGGTGGGTTTGTAGTGATTGTCGGAATCGAATTCGATGTCTATGTTTCTTCAGTGCTTTGCCTGATAGCTTTCGCGAAAATGCTGGAGAAGTTTGCAGTACAATGGGCCACGAATCGCGCGCGACTCTTTTCTTCCTTATGTTGTTCTTATCATCATCATGATCATCATCATAATCTAATGCAATTCGAACTGGTACTTAACGGCGACGTACCTAAATTTCCACATATCGTGTTCCTGACATTTTATCAAGGTTATTAATTTCTATTGAATGTGTATTATGTCATGTTCCATTATGAGTACAATATGAGTAAATACGAACGGTTTCTGCCGTCGGAATCAGTGGATTCTTGACTGTCCGAGAGGTGCCATTTTCTAGGCACAATTGTCAAGGTTTCGGCCGTCACTCGGCAGCAAATAAATTAATCTCCATAATATATTTATACCACTATTGGCTACTGGGAGGTAACATTGATAAAGGAAAAGTCAAGCAACAGTATCTATTGTAATGATCAACACAGATCAACTAGTTTAAAAAAATCCGTTTGCATCTGGAATGTTTCTTACTTTCAGAAATAACGTGTCTAATGTCAATGAACGTTTCATGTTTTTGATGATTTTTCCTATTATTTGTAAATAAGTAGTTTGACAGAGTACAGCGAGCAAATTTAAATCCTGCAGTGTTGTTAGCGATCATCACTAAGCACGAATACCTAACAATATATCTTTTCTCGTAGTAGATTTAAGATGGTACCTATCAAATTAAGCAGTATTACAAGTCATTCCAAAATTTTATTCGCAAATAGCTTAAGGACTATAACATTCAAATGGCAGTCTCGCATTATAATGTCTTACTCTATTCTACTTTAAGAAAAAATATTCATAATTATATGAGTCATTTCTCATTGTTAATAGATATAATTTAAAATAGGTAGACTTTGCTTTCAAAAAAAATTTGTTCACCCTGCAGATGGCTACATTCAGCATTGTAAATTGAAATCCAGCCTTTTCGTTACGTGTCCTCGAAATACACTCCTGAAGACGAGTTAGCTCGTAACAAGCTAACCGTTACAAATGCTATACCAATGTTTCGCAATTGACTTAAAAACGAATAAACGCAAACGATTACATTTTCCTCGTGTTTACAACACAGTACCACCCTGTGGCTTTCAAGTTATGAGCAGACCCCATGGGCCGACTTCCATTCTCGAAAGGAACCACCAACAGTAGCGGCGGCTTCCCGGGCCAGACACCACCAGACCGTGCGCCGCCACCGCCGGGGACTCTGCAAAATGGCGTCGTACATCAAGCGTCCCAGGGCGACCAATAAAATTAGCCGTGATGAAAAGCGGAAAATAATGACAGCTATTTTTGCGCAGGAGGCTGCAGGCGAGATACGCCGGGGCAGGCTTACTTGCCGGCGGAACACGAGGTCTCGGCGGCGAAAGAGGCTCCGATAAAAAACAAAAAGGTTCACCCCCCCCGCCCTCTCCTCCCGGGGCAAGATCGCCTCGGCGATGGACGAGGGCTTGTTAGGGCGCTCTCCCAATGCGCAGGGTGGGAGGGTAAGTGGGGGAGGGAAGTCGAGGTGGATAAGAAGCGAAGATCCGGAGTCTTCTAGTAGAGATGGAGGAAAAAGGTAGAGTAGAAGAGTGGGGTGAGAAGAGTTGGCGTGATTTTCCAATGTGCAATGTGGGGCGACTAAAGACAGTAGGATAGAGCTGATTATGCAAGAAGAGCAATTCATTACTGGAGACGGGGAAGTGATGTGTGAAGATTTTAGATGTGGTGGAACAGAAAGAAGACGTCAGGTAATTTGAATACACCTGCTTAGGTGGGTCAGGGCATCAATTTCTGTTTCAACAGTGCCTCTGCCCAAAAAGACCAGGACTTCCTGCCCCGACGGCTGCAGGATTTTTGACTGTATCTAGATAGCTGTGTGGGATTTACTTCTTGGCCTGTAGAATAATTTTAGCGGTTACTCTGATGGGTAGTTTCAATGGTTTCTCCGATCAATGACATACGAATACCAGGGTAGTACCCTCACAAACGGGCCACGGGGCCCGCATAATATTTCCTTCTTCTTCCTTGTCCTATCCTCACGCCTTACCTACACACACACGTACTTCCAAGCACTTCACTACGGCACACATCGTTCCTCCCGCAGACGGGAGCTTAGATCTTTTCCCGGCTGCGAAAGTGCCTCACAGGGGGGGAAATATCTGAGTGGGAAAAACAAAGCTCAACTCTAGATATCGCCATCAAGCAAGGGTGACCCAGATGTATCACATGAACTAATCTTATGGAACAAATAAGCTTAGTAGTTGATCCACCCAGAAACACTAATCAATCAATCCATTGTATAGAGCAGGTTAACGTGAGGAGGATAAAACTGATGTAAGACAAAAGAGCCCCTCGTAGTGAGAGTGGGGAGTGACGTGTGGTGAGAGAATCGTAATGGGTCAAGGAGAGGAGACGGGCTCCACTGCGCCGTTGTGAGCATACTTAATGTCATTCCAGTATTCGGGGAATTTTCTTTGAAAAATTGGGAGTAGTTTTTTAAAACAAGACGTTTTTCGGCTACTGTAAATGCAATAACAGAACCTATTTCTACAAAAAACTATTGAGTTTCCGAAAAACTTCAGATGACGTCATTTGAAGTCATTCTCGTCACAAATGCAATAGTGTTTACAAATCGCAAGAAATGTGCAAATTCAAGGCGTGAGAGATATTTCAAAAAATTATATTCGTGTAATTTAAAAAAAACATCACCGAAATAACTTCACGACATATTAAAGAGTGTAATTAGAACTATCTCTTCGAAAAGTTTTAAAAAACAACATAATTCGTATCCGCGCGGTATCCAATGCCCCCAAAACCTGTATTTTCGTTAAAATATCGAAATCGATTTTCCGCCGCATTATATACCTTTCCCTATACTACGTATATTACTCCATATATACGTAGTACGTGTCTACGGGAAAGTAAAAATCGAAATAAGAAATACGAATAGAACATCAGTGAGCAAAAGAAAAGGAAAAAGTGAAATAAGAAAACAGGCTAGCCGAAGGAGGCGAGATAAGGGAAAGCACGTCAGACCGCGAGAAATCTGGGCAAGAAAAAAACAATAAAGTAAAATAGTGAACTGCCACAGAAGTACAAATGACTAACTGCATGATAAATGTTGGGAAATAATAAACAGAAGAAGGGGGACGCAAGGAACAGTTCGAGAGGAAACAAAGCAAGCAGGAGAAGAAGCAGGATTAAGTATTGGAGCATATTTGAAAGCGAGGCGAAGGCAGAGAGTGTTGTTAAGGAGGGAAGAATGAAGAGAAAGATGCAATATTGCAACAACAAATTTGGAGAGGAGAAGGGGCAAAAGTATACGATCTAAGGAGTAATCGGGTGTTTTCGCGAGGAATTGACGCAATGAAAAGAGGATCAGTGCAACAAGGAAATGGAATGAGATAGAAGAGAGACAGAAAAAAACAGACGCACAAAAGAAACGGCAGTAAGATAGAGAAAAGCGCGGGGTGAAAGGGGTGAAAGGTGGAAGTGCAGCTGAAAGTGAGACGTCTGCGAAAAGAATATCTGTTAGTAGGGAAGAATATAGAGGAAGGAGAAAGCAGGGCAGAAGGCTAACACGCAAGGATAGATTGATTTTTAGAAGAGAGGTCTTCACGAAAAGAGCGAGAGACAAACTTCATACAGCAAATAACGAAAGAAACATGTACCGCATAGACTGCACAAATAATGTCGGCCCAAAGGAGAGAATAGAGAGATAGAGTGCAACAGCCAGGTCTACGAAATGAGTGCCAGCAAGAGAGCGCGGAGCGAAGGGTAGAACGTGGTTGAAAGTGATTCGCCCGTTGGGATCGTTGTTACAAAGGAGTGAATAAAGAGGTAGAAGAGAAGCACCAACGGGCAGAAGGACGGAGGGAAGGGCAGCGAGATGGGGCGAAAGGCGAGACGCAGGAAGCGAGCGCAGTTGAAAAGGAGGCGGCCGACACCCCGCCCCCCGGCGTCGCGCCTAATTAGTTTCTTCAGGGGTGCGAGCTTTGGACGAGACGTCGTCGGCGTGGGAGGTGGCGGCGGCGTCGCCCTCTTCGTCGCCCCTCCGGCGCTCCGTCGACGGCGCCTCCAAATCCCCCGACGGTCCTCCGGCCGCCCCCCCTCCTAAGGGCGCTGTTGTAATTAGAATCGCCCCCTCGGGAGACCGGCGGGCGAATGGGCGAATGGGCGACGGGCGGGATGGGCGACGCCCGATGGCGATTGGGCGGCCACGTTATCACCGTCTCTCTTTACAAATGCTCCAAGTCACTGGTGAGAACATGAACGTCTCTTATTATTGAACAACGTAAAGATGTTGTTTTATAATGTTAAAAAAATGGCAATCTTTCTCTTGATAATAATTCTAAAACCGTACCTTGAAGTAGAGTGGGTTAAACAAGAATCAATGTGTGTATAAGAGGAATATTTATTAAGAATGTATGAAATGACTTTTCAAGGTTTGCAAGTTACCTAGACAAGTTAATAAGTGATGCTTATTAGATTTTATAAATACATTACTTCAGTACATGATTAGACAATAATTTATGTAGATTTTCATTACTTCTGTTATTCGAGAAGTGTAATATTTAAAAGTATAAAAATGAATGCACAATTCTCAAAACTATTCAGTCGTTTTTAAAATAATCAGTTTCTAAGGAGTAATTAAATACTAACATTTTTATAAATACATTTTTACTTTGCCGTATGCATGCTGTATACGGAGTAATAATATGTGCAGTATAGGGAAACTTATGTAATGCTACGGAAAATAAATTTCAATATTTCAACAGAAATACATGTTTTGGGGTCCCCTGATACCGAAAATGTAAGTTTTTTTGAAAACGTCTGTCCATCCATCCACCCGTCTGCCCGTCCGTTCGTCCATCAGTCTGTCCGTTCGTCTCTCTGTCTGCCTGCTAGTCTGTCCGTCCGTCTGTGCGTTCGTCACTCTGTTCGTCCGTCTCTCCGTCCATTTGTCCGTGGCTTCGTTCATCTCTCCGTTTCCGTCTGTCCATCCGTATTTCCGTCTGTCCGTCCGTCTATCCGACCGTCTGTCCTCTATTCGTCCGTCCTTGAATACTACTAGCGCCTACTAAACCATAAGTAGGCTATTTTACAAATTGAAGAAACCCTTGTCCATCTGGCTCGAGTCGAAGCTTTAAGATTTTGAAAAACAAACTTTAAAATTTGGAGGTACTTTATATGAAGCCCCTGGGACATGTCCAAAAGTTTCTCAGAAATGGCTCCAAATTGTTTCTATAAATTCATTGTACAAATAGAGTAAAATACACTTATAAAGGTGGCATAGTTCTGATTTTCGGGGTAACGCTGAATTTTTAATAAATTTTCATTATTTCCTGAGTCTTCCTACAACTACCAAATAAAAGATAGTTTTACTTCAATTAAAATATGTTATTTGTAATCAATATTTTCAATGGAGACATGTACATTTATTTTTAGTAGTTTCCGAGCACAATTGCGTGCAATATTTGCAGTTTAAAAAAAATTACGAAAACAAGATTTTCTCAAAAAAAATTTAAAATTTAATCTTTAAACATTTAGAAGTGATAATTGTAAATGTACTCTATTATATGACATGAACGCTGTATTGCTTTATTCTTTTCTTTTTTCATAACTTACACATCTTATTACTAATATACACATTACTTACACAAGATACCTCATGCCTTTCACATGCACATTTCCAGCGACTATTGTATTTGTGATTGGAAGTTGTTGAAAAGACTTTGTATATTTTTTCGAAAACTCAATAGTTTACTGTGAAAAGAGTTTAAAATTTCGTATTCACAGTGTCGCTTAAACACAATTTTTAATAATAGAAGAACATGTTTTATGAACATTTCCATATACGATCAGGTTTTACTCTTCCTTAATGTTCTTACAGTAATATCTCGATTAGAAAACAGAAAAATTGAGAAAATGTTTAAAAAATATACTTTGGGTGGCGATAGATGGCAGCTGGCAAGCAAATGTGGCAAGTTTGAATTGTTAGCAGAGACCAAAAGAAATAGAAAGCTAACACGGGAAAGTCTGTGCCATTCTGTTGCACCACAAGTAATAAATATGTTTTATTGATTACAAAAAAAATATTTTTCTAACCCTTTGTATTCAAAGTTACTCGCTTCTGATAAAATTCAAACAATGCTCCCATTATTTCCGCCAGATACTATACAAAGGAGACCATAAACACAAAAAATCTTCTTCTATATCTTCTCACGTCGCCACAAAAAAGAGCAACTTTTATAGCCTCACTTTGACATTTGAGAGATTCTCCGTTAACTTCTTTTGATAGCCACCATTGAAATCCTCCGTAACAGCACTGATATTTTTATATGATGATATATCTTCTTACTCTAAAACTCCTAGCCTCCACGGCGAACGGTACACCACACCTACAGAAGTCGCTATAATCAGTCTTCCGTCCCAGACATGACAATCCTCTCCGTTTTCTCTCCACGTCTCACTTTAAGTATCGCTCTAGATTCTTTCCCTAACTTTCTGTCTTTTCTCCCACTATTTCCACGCTTACATTTCTAGCGAAACCCTCCTAGCGGAGATCCCCTAGTGGAGATTAACTCTTCTTGCTCCACTGCTTGTACTCTCCCCATCTCGGCCCACATCCCATTTCGACATTTCTCTCTAAACTTTCTATCCCCCCAGAAGGCAATTTCTTCTTACATTCAATCATGACTAAAGTGGAATTCAGATTCTTGATAATTTTTGAGACAAATATTTGCGACAAATATTTGAGAGACCGACAGAATAAATTTGCACGTGATTTTAGCTCCTCTCTCTTCAGTTCGCTCTATTACGTTTGATCTTCTTGCCTTTGTCCTTTCCATTTCTTCTATTGCTCGACTTTAATTTTTATATACATTTTACGTCCTCCAATCATTAAATTCCCATACCTTATTCACTATTTTTGTTATTTCATTATCTGTCATTTTCTTCTCGGCTCCATTCTTCATACTCACATCAACAATCTCCTCTACTCTTGCGTATGTTTAGACCTTTTCAACTTTTGCATATTTCCCTTTCCTATGATTATCTCATAGTCCTTTGCTTGCATATTGTTTATTTTTCAGAAACACCATCTTCATTTCTTTGTTTACATCCTTATTATTAGTTTCATTCACTCAGTTTTCTTTTCTTCCAAACCTCCCACTTTCCATTTTGTCACCATTTCCGCGCGCACTGCCTTGGATTACCTCCCCTTTCCTTCATCCCCGTCTCAGCCCCTTCATTTCTTTCAATTCGCCCGCACCGCCTCCCTTTTGTTTTTCTGTTCACCCTTCCCCCATCTCAGAGCTTTTTGTCTCACAGCAATTGCTTTGCTGTTATTCCGGTTCCATTACGAGCAATATGCATGTTTATCTCGTTTGTACACACGAAAATACGTGTGGTAGTGATAATGTAAAATAGGAGATTTGGCTTTCTGTAAAGCATGCATGTCACTTTCCTTTTTACGTTTTGTCTATGAAGTATGCAAACTATTATTTTCGTATAAATATCATCTCATGTTTTTTTGTTTCCAAAAATAAATAAAAATATTCATTAACACTCCGTTATAATGCTAATCACAATACACGCTTCTGCTCATTACAAGAAAAATGGAAACAATTTCATATTGTAATAAGCTTTTATCGCTGAAATAGTTCATGGTTTGCATGCAAATCATATATTCACATACACAAAGCCTGGGTGCTTATCGATAGAACATTTGCACATTATTTGGAAGCAAAAAAGCTATCAGTGAAACAATATCAGCCAATCTATTGTAGATGAGAGATACCAAAATAAAACAATGTGGATCAGTGCAATCATAGCATCTGTAAAATATCAAAATTTCGATGCGTGTTGATAGTTCTCGTATGTACGTAATTTTACGAAAATATAGTCATTACCATCCGACATGAACCGTGAAGTCAAAGTTACGAGTTTCTGTAAAAATGTTATATCGTGCACAGGACGCAAAATTAATCAAATATATGGAACTGGATCACAACACAGACAAACCACAAAAACTAACCTCGTAGAGATGTTTTACATTCACTTGTCAGAACGACAATTCTAATCACATATTAAAAATGTTCTTGTGCCACGAATACCTATTTGCTTGCTACCTGTATAGCGCTCCAGGAATACTTATTTTTGTTACAAATTGGTACAAAAAGATAGAATATTGTTCTACAGCACACGACTGCTTCTGTGTTTACGTAATATTATAAATACATTTATAATAATTTATAATATGTAATTATTTGAATAGGATGAATTTACATACATTCAATTATAAATTCAGCTCTTGATTATATAATATTAAATTCTGACGAAATCACAAATTATAATGAACCAGACACGTTTATACTTCCCACAATTTTTTGATTTTCTGATTGATAAAAAAGATAATACTTATTTAATTATGGGTACAAACAGCAAGTATTTGATTTCCTAGTAAATAAAAATAAATCAAAAATTTCACTAAGAATATCGTGACATTTGTATGATAAAAATTCTAAAATAGCTTCAATTGAGAGACACATACGCTACATTCCACAGTTGTTGACACATCATTACTAATACGTTCACTTGACATTACAGTTGGACTGTTAGATGCTACAAAATAATCAGAAGGGCAGTGAGATCTATCGAGAAAAATGCTTCGGAAGTGGAAAATAATGAAAAGTGCAGTACTCAAAGAAAAAAGAGAAAATAATCAGAATACGATATAAATAGAGGAAACATTAAGAATCAGCAAATTAAACTATTGCATTACACAAAGACCTATTTAGGCTAAAGTTTCTATAAAACATTTCAGGACAGATAATTTAGCCAATAGGGTTTGGAGACGTCAGGCAATGGTACCTGTATTATTATTTCCTGCATCCTTATTTGCTGCATGCGAAGTACGCTATTGTTGAGTTTTGCTGCAAAATATGACAATTGTCTGCATATTTTCGGAAGTAGAATACGAATAAGTAGAAATAAAAGGAAAAATGGACGGGGATTTGTAAGAGTTTTACCTACAAGGACTTACAATATGGCAAGAGTCAGAAGAAATTCAGTAGTTGCTGAAGATAAAAGTTTTTGATTTTTTGATGGCGAAGTTTTCTCCATTTGATTTATATTAGTGAATGTAATTAATATGTTTGAAAGATTAATAGATATTTTCTTCTCTGTAGCATACGACCCCGTATTAAAAAATAGCGTTTCAAACTGTATCTCTCTAATAAATCACTCAACCATTAATGGTATCAGTAAGTGTCTGAATAACATACGAACTAACACTCCGGGTTGTTTGGGACGAGCCCGTTGTCCACTTCGCGTTGAGTTAGTGCGTGTTGACGTGTCAGTGACGGCTCCAAAAGCAACACTCGTTCAACAGCGCGCATTTAGAGTTGAGTCAGCATCCAGACGCAGTGGCGAGCGGCGTCGACGGAGGGTGTGCACGTGTTTCAGTCGATACATCGTTCGCTACGACTCTTCGGCCGGCCGGGTGCGTCGGGGGCGGTGGGGGCGGTAGGCCGGCCATCTCGCATCGGACGGAAATAGGCGCGAGTAGCCTAGGAATAGCGCAGACGCCGCCCTGAGGTCAGTTCTCTCCGGTCGAGGATCGCCTCTCGCCGTTCCGAGAGGTCAGGGTAGTCTGGGAGATCAATGCACTATGTCTTAGGAATATCATTTATGGTTACCGACAAAAAATTTTAAGTTCTTGAAATTATTAAACGATCTGTATTGCATCATTCGTGACCCCCAGCTTCGAAAGTAATGTCAATCGAAACACGCCACTGACATGTTTCTCTGTTTATGTGACTGTTGTTGTTGATCATGTAGAACAAGGCCTCTCATGAATTGCGTCTCACATATTGGATAGAATCAAAAACAGCTGTTGGAAATAGACAAATACAAAACGTTATGAATTGTATGTGCTATGTTCTCTGTACAGGGAATTCAGAAATATCGTGCGCGGCGTCTGTTTAGGTCGATAGCTGCTTGTAATTCTCCGACTGGCATTGCAAGAGCTGGGAGAAACAAAATGAGCTATAAACGCACACATAATGGCCCAGAATCTCATAAAAACTATGGAGAAGTTAAAGTTCTTCGAAGTTGCGTCGTAACCTTGGAGGGTATCCACCTGTGAAGACAGAGAAGACTCTTGGCTGACGACTGCAATTTCTCTTCCCCTTGAAGTCAGTTAGGAAGGTAGCAAGGTCGAGCGTTTGCTACGGTGGTTGTGCACAACATTTACACGCCAGATCCTTGACATGGCGATGATGGCAAGAGAAAGTAAAATTAAAAACTTGTATACAAGTTGCGACTTTAAAATTGAGATTTAAATTTTCAGTGTCATGAAATGTTTTGTAACGTAAGATCCAATCCAAAATAAACGTTTTCATACGATATAACAAAAGCAAAGCGTAAACTACAACAATTTGATTTAATCATTAAATTCATATTACTCAATAGTCAATGCTAGTCCGTACAGGATTTGCAGAATATTACAAACTTTGCTGGAGTCGGAGAATGAATGGGAATCCAATGAACTCAACAATACCAAAGTGTCATATTAAAATCAACGATCCTAATCGTTTTATTGATTTACTCCGCAACATTAAATTTAACTTTCGTCACCTCTAATCAGCATACGGAACAAAAATTTAATATATGAAAATACAAACATTGAAGTATGTAAGTCAATATAAAATTAAGCGTCATTAGTGTGCACACTTATACTGTAAGTTACTCTAAGTTGACATAATAATATGATTCACACGGGCTCCTATTAATACATTTCACCTACTTGGCCAAACTTTTGAACTGATTTTAAATTTTATTCCAGTGTTCATTCCCATGTATGTGACCGAATACACTATGTGATCAAAAGTATCCGAACACGTCCAAAACGGTATTATGGTGTGCTCGTGTTTTTCATGGAGGGGTCTTGCACCCCTTGTTGTTTTGTTTGGCACTATCAAGGCATAGGCGTACTTTGATGTTGTAAAGACCTTCTGGCATTCTACTTCTGAAGAGCAATTCGAAGATGGGGATCGCATCTTTCAACACTTTCTCATACTGCACTTTCTGCACACAGGCACTTTCTCATACTGCACGACCTTTGGCGGGTTTCACGACAATGACATCATTGTAATGAACTGGCCTGCACAGAGTCCAAACTTAAATCCTATCGAACACCTTTGGGGTGTTTTGAAACGCCGACTTCATGCTAGTTCTCACTGACCTACATCGATACCTCTCCTCAGCACTCCGTGAAGAATGGGCTGCCATTCCCAAAGAAACCTTTCAGTGCCTGATTGAAAGTATGTCTGTGAGAATGGAAACTGTTAACAAGGATAAGTGAGGGTCAACACCCTATTGAATTCCAGCATTACCGATGGAGGGCGCCACGAACTGGGAAGTCATTTTCAACCACGTGTCCGGATACTTTTGAGAACATAGTCTACGTAAACCATATTGTCTCTTGTCAAAGTTATTATGCAGTTTTCATATAGCCTCAGAATTTCATTACCACACACGCAAGCATCCTGTTATATTCGAATTAAATTTACCGTTTGCAACATCTCAAAACTCAAAATAAACCTATCACCATTTTGCAATCTTCTGTTACTTCTTACTAGTGATAATTATCTTCCGTAAATTCACATCTGATTACTTTTGTAGAGCAGAAATTAGAATCTTTCTCAATGACAAACCGTCCACGCTCGTGGCTGATTGATCTCCTTTCGAGTTTGTACTGGCTTTTGAGACGTCTCCATCTTCGATATGTAACAAACAAAACCATCTTCGTTGAACGTTCATCGATTCGATCCTCCGCTGTGAACTTCAAATCTTTCTGCATCACACGTTCACATTGCGCATATTTCTTTAAAAACAAAGAAAAAATATTTCTTCTTCTTTCTGTTTTTGTTCTCTTCTTACAAGGTCATTTGCGATCCATTGTCAACAAAAGGTGTCTTCTGATAGGCTTCGACGTCTCATCCTCTGGCCAAGTGAGATAGGACAACGGTCGTCGGTCGATAGTCGGATATCCGGCACTCAAAAACAAAACTAATTAAAAAATAATGAACCGAAAGTCTGTGTTTAGTTGTTTGTTGATGGTTTCATTGACGGCAGAAGTTAAAACTGAACCATTTTCTTTCCTCCTTACATGACGTCAGCTTAGTCGCTTGCAGTGACGCACTATTTATTAATAACTGGTAGTGTTGTTCCTTGCTACCTGTCAATCAATTCCCCCGAGCGAAGTCGGTTGCACAATCCCAGTAAGCGCGTAGCCAATTTCCTCGAGCAGAGGGTCTCAAACTGTGACCCCCAGAGGCGATCTCTAGAAGCATGCAGTAATCATGTTGTATGCACTCCCACTGGAAGATATGAAGAAGGTATTACTTAACTGAAAAATCTTAATACACTCTGGAATGTTTGTGTTTTATACACTTTGTTGAATTTGTTGCAATGAGATGTAATGTATCTTCCACGCATTTGTTTCTTATGTTAATCAAAAAATGTTTCAATAAACTTTAAAAGGTCGTATTATCTCACTCACAACAATATTTAAAACATTTAATTTATTGATATTTCATCGCTAGAATACATTAAATATATAGTCACGTGTGAGGGGTAAAATTTGGATAAATCTGAGAATTTCTTTGTTAGAGGTATTGCATATTGAAGAAATGTATGGAAAGAAGTCGTTACCGTGTATATTATTGATTCAATAAAATGTGGACCAAGCGCGCTAGTGCGATTGCCACATGCAATATTCCTCATCGGCGTCCCTCGCCAATCACTAGTCCCTCGCTGCGTGCGCAGCGCTGGCAGCGCTAAGCCAGTAAGCGCGCCCCGCCCCCGGGGCGGGTGCAGGTGCGCAGCGCCGTGCGAGGCAGCCTGAGGCGGGGCGGCGTGTGTGGGGGGGGGCGGGGCATAGGTAG
>BOPP01000181.1:454627-556977 GCA_017312745.1 Gryllus bimaculatus
ACACGGCACCGCTCGGCACTGCCTGGACGCAGGTTCCAGTACCACGTCAACCACACGACACACTTCATCGCATTCCAAAAATTGCACCCGCTTCCCCCTTCCCCACTCCTAGTAACACTCCCCCACGTCCCAACGACACAGTTTCTCCTCCCTGCAGACACGGTACTTATATTTTTCCTACGTTTTGCACTCCCACTGACCCACCGTCCTACACTTAATATCCACTCTCCCTTTCACTCACCATCTTCACACAACACGACGCCCTCTGCCGCGTTCTCAGATCATCTTTCATTTTCTTGATTGCTGTTCTCTTTTCGACACACACACACAGTCTCCTTATTTTTATATTTCCCTCGTCCACGAACTTCCCCAAACCTCACAAACGCCTATCTCTCGCCTAGTCACTCTGTGAGATACTCCTTTCACTTCCTTTTATATAAGTTATTTTGACCTAGTATTTCACTCGCTAACAATTTACTTTCTCTTCATTCTCCATCACTCCTATTCACAGCTTCAAAAATAGTCCCTCTATCGCCCACAGACATCGTTAACCAAATATTTGGTTCACTTCCCATCCCTATCTTTCTCCACTCGCCGTTCAACAACCTCATGGGCCACGCTCGAATATACCACCTTCATCTCGCAACGCGGAGTAGTTGGCTGTCGAGCGCATACTGAAGGATCTCGTTAGGTCAAATTAGGCAAAGCAAATTAACAGTTCGCTTTTGGTATGTCACATTTCGCAGATATGTAAATATTATACTTTCATCATCATATTATACTATCATGAAATCTGTCGCCACGAATAGATTCCTGAAATTCCATAATGAAGAACAAACGAGAAATTTATTTAATTTTTTAATGGTGAAATATTTATTCAAAATTATTGTCTTAATTCGTGGTAAAAGTTTTTGTTTTTAATTCATTATTATTATTATTAAAGAGCTATTACAATTGAAAAAAAATATAGGCCTTTAGAAAAATATGCAATAACGATGCATTGAAATCTTACGCATGAAACAAAAAATCATTAAAAATTGATTTTCAATTATAGCACTGCATCTTGTGCCATGAAAATGAAACAAAAATCTTTAAATGTATTGAAATAAACTTAAATCTAAGGGTTGAATTATTAAAAATATTATTAAACTTCAAAATAACGCGTCCGTGAAACTGTTTTTAACTGTCCGAATCGCAATATGCCCGCTCACCACCAAGTCATCATTCATCCACAGACTGTTTGCATCAGGTCAGTGATACGTCAGGTATAGAAACAGGTCAGGTACAGAAAATAAAAATACAAAGAGTGAATATGGTAAATATTGAAAGTAAAATATCTAGTTGTGAATTATCTTCCAGTAATTCATCTAATATATTGGAAATCAATGTACATTTACTACAGTAAAATGTTCTTCGAACTATCTTTTTTCAATGAATCCTCTTGGTATTGTTTGTATAAATCAGTATATTTTTTATACATTAGTGGTCTGAAGCAGCAAAAATGCTGCCGATAGTTTAGTTAACATTAAATTTCAGGGAGCTTTGAAAATTAGTAATAAGATAATATTCTTTAAAAATATTTATAATCAGACATAAACGAAAATAATTCAAAGATTCGAATACTCCTTTTTAGAACCACATTTTCTTTCGTAGAACATTAATACTTCTTGTAGAATCACATTTACGATCATTGTTGTGGAAATGTGAGTATTTAACTCACTTTTTTAATAAATTCTTCACACACATCATAACATATCAACTTAATTCAGTTTCAAGACACAAATGGATGAAATTGCCAGTCCCTCATATATTCCCAACTGCCTGACAACCATTTCTGTGAAGCTACAGCAATCTCACCCCGATGCTTGCCCCGACTTTGGACATAATATTTGCATGCGAACCGCAAAGTGCGTGCCCAGGCCCGGCCCGCGAAGAGTGAAGACTCCGCTAGTGTCTCGGAGGGGAAATGAACTCCCCCACCACCTCTCCCTCCGTGACGTCAGAGGGCGCATCTCTCGCTCCCGGGCGGGGCGAAGGGCCTGCCTCCCATTTCTTCCGCAGAGCCGCATACAGTGCTGCCACGCACGCACTCGCTAGCGCTGCCTGGAGGAGGAGAGGAGCGTTTGACACGCGCGGAAATAGAACGGCAGAAGTGATGGAAGGGGTCCACGAGCTCATGATCGCGCTGTTTATTGCTTGCAAAAGACTCTCTGAAGTGATGCTCAGCCAGGGGTTGCGCCAAATTTCTCAGCAGGTGATTCCATACGCTGAAGTTGAAAACTAACAGTGTTGTAGATAATATTCCAGGATAATTATGTTGATCGTGCTAATAACTGAAACTCGATTGAATAGTGAATGACGAATGCAAATGGAGGATAGTTGCCTATTTTGCACCGATTTATACTTTTTCGCTCTTACGAACGTTCTTCGTAAAGAGATAAAGTTATATACTCGCTTACCATTTCCGTGCTACCAATAAATATTCAATTGAAATGACGAAATGTACATCAAAACAATCCAGAATCTACCTATTTCATCGCAATATATAATATTTTTATAACATTGTTTTTGGAGGTGTGAGCATGGGAGGATTACAAAATGGAGAAAAACTCAGTGTGCAATAGGTCTAAATTTGGATAAAAATTGATTAAGTTGAACACAATGGTAGCCCACTCAGGTGGACCACAAAAAATTTGCGTAAGTGATAAAAATACTGGTAAAGCACTCTCTATATTAAATATTTCATTAACTCAATATATACAGACGATACAGATAAAAATTGTATTGATCAATTTGTTGAACATTCGATATATTATTGTTATATTTTGAAGTGAATCATAATTGACCATCCCTTCTTTTACTCAGAGGTTTTTTACACCATATCCTAATCGCCAGAGGTAATCATTTTCAAAAATACCAAAATAATGAAAAAATCTAAGTAGCACATTGTAAATAAAACATTAAATACTGCACTTTTTATTACATAAAAAACTTACAATGAGCTCTGGGGAAAAAATTAAGAGTCAACATGAAAGCTAGTAAAATCATATTTCATCTCTGAAAATTTTCCTCACACATTTCTTAATGCAGTATTTATTATATCTCACTGAGTTTTAACTTATAATTTACATCCCGGACCCTCGCATATATTTGCCCTCTCGCTTTCTACACACCGTACAGAAGCAGCTACATTCAGCATTATTGCGATGTTAGGACCGGTTCGGTTAAGAAATCTTCTGTGGTCCAATTTATATCACTCGTACAACTACGAGTAATACTATGCGTATTCTAAAGCTAAAGCTTCCTTGATTAATTTACATGCCTTTATTAATAGACACATGCTGTACAATTTAGGTGATGATCCAAAACTGACAACTTTCCTTTACCGCAAAGCCCCTTTTATTATATGCCGTGCTCACTTTCCTTTAATTTATCAAACAATATTTTTACAAATATTGTTGAAATAATCGATAGAAGTTTTCCATGCTGCTTCACCAGCTCACGGTGGGCAAGTCTCTTGAGAGTGCGACACACGTTTGGCATGTTGAATGAAGGAGAGGGCACATCCGCGCGTTTGTCTCTTTCTGTAAGCTGAACACGTGTACTAACATATTACGCACAAAACGTCTTCGGCAGTTGGTGAAATATTCTTCCCAATTGTACACCACAAGTGTTTGGTCGTCGCAGTTGGTATAATGATACGGAGACCCGACGTTTCCTCACTCCTATGTATTTAATCTACTTTTATAATCACTTCTCCGGGTCATGTCTAACTTATTCATTTATTAACCACTTAAGCTACTATTTCCCTGCTTAGATCCTGGAGTAGAAATATCTTATTAGTCGAAGAAAAATCTATACTACGTGGCTCGAGAGACCTGTCCTACACAGAGTTTCAGAATGTGACCTTGAATGCAGACTATTTTTGTGAAATGATCTATTTTGAAATAACCACATTCGATTTCCACGAGATATTTATAATTTCCCCCTTTTTATTACAATTTCGTATACTATTCCATTATTTTCCATGGAATAAACAGTATTCTATTTACCACAACTATCGTAGCACCGCAACTAACGCAGCCGATACACACAAAAACATAACACACAATACACGCATAACAAATGACCCTCTTTCAAATAACCGGCAATTCATTCGTTCAAAGATACATCTTTATACAGTGTGACCATTGTATTAATGCGCGGAGATTTGGCCTCGGCGAGGCCAGGGCCAGGCCGCGGATGCTGGGGAGATCGAGGCAGAGCGGGCGGGTAGCTCTTCGCTGCCGGAAAGCTTAAATTTCACACAAAAAACAATATAAGAGGCTGGAAATGCTCACCGTGGTTCCAATACATTTTTGGCATCTAAATAACTTCTGGTTCACTCTGTAAATGATATCCCGTGTTATTTCAGAGATTTCTATTTGAGGGGATGAAAGATGGAACGATGATGACAGGGAGGGGTCAAAGGACAACACACACAGACATACACAAACGCACGTAAGCCCGACGCAGTCGACGTCGCGACCGACGCAACGAACACCACTACGGCTTTGCTGCCTTAGGCATTTTGGCCATCTTCTTGGCTATATTTGCTGTATATTCTGTATAATTTAAATAGTATTATTAATAATATATTTTTCATCATTCCAATTTAATTAAAAAGGAAATGTAGAGATTATATCCTTACTTTATGAGCTGGTTTCTTAATTATTGCTTATAGATTGCTTTATTTTGATTTTTTCAAATTTAAAATGATGGAGGCCAACAATTCTTATAGTCACCTGAATCATCAGTTTTCAACAGAACAAAATTCGTCTTAAGTATGTGACCCATCGTGACTGCCTATACTAAGGGTAAGTGAACGGAGGGGAGAATGGGTGGCCGTGTTGGTAAGTGGAGGGGTGAGAGAGTTAATGAGGCTGGCTGGCGGCGGAGAGGCGTTGAACAGGGCAGGCAAGCATTTGGGTAGGTAATTGGGTGGGCGAGCGGAAGGCTGGCGGAGCGAAAGGGTGAGAGGACGAAGATATGGGAGAAAGAGTGGGTAGGAGAGCGAACGAACGAAGGGAAATAGGGGCGTATGGTGGAGCGGCAGAGGGCGGGAAGGCGAGGGTGCGGGGACGTCAAGGTGAGATAGCTAAAGGATCAGAGAGCAGGAGTGTCAGAAAGCTAGAGAAAGAGGCGTGCGAACGTCGAGAGGTTCGGGCGGCAACAAGAGACATTTGGGTCAGAAGATACGAGTGTGGGAGAGAGAAGAGGACTGGAAGGTCAGATAGCTGATGTTTAGAAGGTGAGAGGGAGGGAGAGCGGGACGACGGCAAAACGGAAGTAGTTAAGACTGGGAAGGTGAGAGACAATGTTTTGAGGGTGAAAGATAGGGGAGCTAAGAATGTGGACGGGTGAGAATATGGTTATAAGAGAGAATGGGTAGATGGGCGGGGAGATGAAAGGGTTAGGAAGTGAGGGGGTGGAAAGGTGAGAGAGTTGTATTGTCGGACGGCGGGGAGGCGACAGGATTGGAAGGTGACGGAGCGGAAAGCTAAGAGGGCGGGTGGAAGAAGAGAGGGTGAGGAGTTGAGATGGGAGAGAGGTGAGAGGGTGGGGAGAGCGGGGAAGGCGAGAGGGCGAGGAGGCCGGGTGAGCCGGAGCGCGGGCGAGCGCCGGGCGAAGTCTGGCTTTGGCCCCAGCGGAGCGCATTAGGCGATGGAATATTTATCGCCCCCGGAAGCAGGCAGCCGCGCTCGGGTCGACTTTCCCGCGGCTAAGCGCCCGCCCGCCCGCCGGCGTTCGGAGCAGGGTGCAGGGGGAGCCAACTCCCGATTTGTTCGCCCGTCGAGAAGATTCTCTTCACGAAGAACACGAGTGGGGTTTCAAGCAGAGGAGGGAAGTGGTCGAGTTTGGTGACGTCACCATTCGAGTTCATTTGCTTTCCGGAAACAGAATCCTTTGTTGAAAGCCATTCCTTCTAAACTTTTTTTGTATTCGACATTTTAAATATATTTTGGAAGACATGAATTTGTACAGTAAAGTTCCGATTATCTGCGGGCGAATTATCCGCGGAACTATGCAACCTTCATCGTTTCGCGGTTTTACAAAGTGTCTATAGTAATTACAGGATATTGAAGTAAAGTAAGTTATAAATAAATATTTCTACACGGAAAATCACATCAGCTACAATTTTTGATAAAACGTAAGAATAGAATGATGTAAGTTCTTACAATTACTATTTGTAATATTTTAAACTGTTTGTACCATCACTGTAGTGTAAATATAACATTAAACACATTTTCGCCGATCAGATCCTTAAGGCAGTGGTGCCGTAACTGGTCGACCAGAAGACCGCGGGTTCGAGTCCCGCCTGTTGCATGGGAGTATTTGTGAATGCCTGTATGTGCGTGTCATCCTCTCTCCCCTCAATACAATAATTTGTTCTTCCATAACCCCCTGGATAGCAACTCTGGGGGATAAAAATCGGATAAAGCTAAATGCTGATCTCCAGGTGAAGATACATGCACCTGCCTCCTTGATTTTGTAACTGAGCCCCGGCAAATGAAGGATGCAAGCACGTGTGATCCACGTCGGCCTATTGGCGAGAAAAAAATCATCTTTTTCGACTTCATATTATCTGCAGATTTCTCCAATTTTGTGTTGCCGCGCCACGCAATTCCTCTTATAATCAAGTGTTTACTGTCGTTGAAGAAAAGATGGTGTGAAGATACTGTTCTCGCTAAAAGGAATTCTAACTATGGTTTCGTGGCCAGGATGGATAGCCGTGGTTGCGAAGGCTGAAGGACCTTAACTGGCTCGGCTTGTAAGGCCCCGGGGTCGAATCCCGCCTCGAGCATAGATGCGTGAGTGTATGAGTGTGTTTGTGTTGCCCTTACGTGTTATTCCTACTGTTTCTCCTGCAGTTAAAGCAATCATTGTAGTCGCTATGTGAGCAAGTTGTCGAAAAGTGACTTTAAAATGGTTTTGTGGAAAAATGAGGACTTTTCAGCACGATTTATTGCTGACGAAATACAGACCTTCACTTTAAAAAGACATTGCATATATTTGTTTATGTGACACGAGTTGAAAACGTCTTTAAAAATATGAATATTAGCTAGTCATGGTAGACTTGATGTAATACGTATAAAATTACAAGACCTTCCATACCCAGAAACGGAGCGAAAACAATAGTGACAGTTTTTTAAGACGACTTGAAAAATTTTTTACTAAACTTATAAAACTTATTTTTTCACATGGAAGAAAAATTATATAAAATTGATATATTGTATTAAAATTGATATTTTAATTATCTTTTGAAATGTGACTGTCCCAGTGTAACGGTTGTGACTTTAAACTGAAATTCCAATGTTGAAATTGAAGAGGAAAAGTCCCTACACATTCATTAGCAAGAGAAATGAAGCCCGATGACCAATGACATAACTCTTGAAAGATAATCAAGCCTCACAACCACATTTGAGTTGTATTTTAAATCAGTTTATAGCTCTATGAGCACCTTCATTTGATACTGGATATAACTGTTGCATAGGTCTGCACCCTTCATGGGGTTTACTAACATAGTGAAAAGAGAATTACCAAATTATGTGCTGAGAGAAGGATTGTTGTATCTCCGGGGGACGGGAGACCACTGGACACTACCAAATATATTGAAAGAAGAAAAAAAATAATATAATTTATAATAATAATAATAATAAAAGAAGAAGAAGAAGGAAGAAGAAGAAGACGAAGAACGAAACGAAGACGAAGACGAAGACGAAGAACGAAGACGAAGACGAAGACGAAACGAAGACGAAGACAAGACGAAGACGAAGACGAAGACGAAACGAAGACGAAGACGAAGACCGAAGACGAGACGAAGGACGAAGACGAAGACGAAGACGAAGACGAAGACGAAGACGAAGACGAAGACGAACGAAGACGAGACGAAGACGAAGACGAAGACGAAGACGGAAACGAAAGACAGCGAAGACGAAGACGAAGACGGAAGACCCCGAAGACTGAAGACGAAGAAGAAGAAGATTACGATGAAGAAGAAGGAAACAAGAAGAAAATAACGTGCTGTTTTATCGGGTTAATTTAATTTCTTTGGTAAAATCAGTACGTCAAGATCTTAAAGGCATCATAAGATAATTGAAAGGGCCATCTTAGTCGTGCAGCTCTGAATGCAGCCCCGGTCTCCTCCCGCCGCGGGCTCGAGTCATTGGCCGCTTTTGACGTGCTTCCGGGGCGCGGCCTGAGTGACAATTGCCGGGCGGGGACGTGCCTGCCGGCGGTTTCGCAAGGGCCTGCGTGCCTCACTGCTCTCCCGCCCCGCCCCCTCACACCGTTCAGACCTCACTCCGTCTCGCCCTCGTCTCGTCTCGTCTCGTCTCGTCGCCCGCCGCGGCCGTGCCCAATTGGCTGCGTCTCCCCTCGCCCGCCGCCCCGCCACGGCGCTCCACGCCCTTCCGTCACTCTCCTGGGCCAACCAACGGGGCGCCTAATTTCAAGACGACCGCGTCGTGCAAGTAGACGGTCTCCATGGCGACGTGGTGTGCCCAGCCCAGGAGCACAATGGTGCTTAACGCTCGCGATGGTGCGGTCCGCCAAATTCTCTTTTGACTTGAGAAAGCCGGTACGTGCACATTCACTCCAATTTATTTCTAAAGATCTGATAAACAGCCAAACAAATCTGGAGATCAAAATGTAATATTTCTTACATGTAAAGTAATTGAAGACAATTTTGGATAAAATTGATCGAATGTTGGATATAATTGAGAATAAAAATTGGATAATGAAACAAAAAAGAAAACGTCAATTTTTACTCCTGGATGATTCAGAGACTTGTATCTATGGTATATCATAATATCTGTATTTATGCTAACTCTTTCTCTCTCATCTTTTTTAACTAGTTATTACTATGACAACAAAGGTTATTTAATTTTATTTCAGTTATTTTTTACTGTGATGAATATCTATTTGTTTTAATTCACTACAAAAACCTTTATTTCTCAATAAAATTACATTCAAGCAAATAAAATAGCCCCTGTTCATAAAGAAAATTACAAATTTCCATTTGTTTTTCATGTCAACTTGCTATGCAAAGGAAAATTTAATTACCTTCGAACAAATACGCCAGAAATGACGCACTCTTGTAAGCTGTTATTACTAGCTTATTTTTATTTAACTGGTTTTGACCCTAGATAATCTGCACTTATTTTGCAGAGGTCAATGAAATAAACACACCCGCCTAATAACTTCAAATTATTTACTAATAGTGGACTCCGCAATGCTTCTCTATTCCAATGTACTACACATCACATGCTAGTGGTCACGTGATTGTTAATCACATTTTACGCTACACTCTGCAATAATTTCAATAGACGAAAGACTTTCTAGAGAGTGCGGTTCCGTCTCTCTCTCTCTCCGTCTCTCTCTCCGTCTCTCTCTCCGTCTCTCTCTCCGTCTCTCTCTCTCCGTCTCTCTCTCTCCGTCTCTCTCTCTCCGTCTCTCTCCCCGTGTCTGCCTCTGCCCCCGTGTCTTTCTCTGTCTCTCTGTTTCTGTTTGTTTCTCTCTCTCTCTGCATCTCTGCCTTCTTCTGTCTCTTCCGCGAGAAATTTCACAATCACAGAGGCAGAATACGCAATGAAGATGTCATAATAATCGTACTTCAGTGTGAATGGGTTGCGTCAAGCGCCATTACGTAGAGCGCTTTGTTCAAGGCACTCGAGTTAGCAAAAAATCATAATCAACGCACGTCTATATGCATTTACATATGCACATTTCCAATGTACCAAGCCTATATTATTTCCGGAAGTGCAAGCAATACGTTGACAAAGTTGTATCGCAATCGGATGAATGGTACCGCAACGCATTAAGTATTAGTATGAGCCAACCAAACAAAAAAAAGTCTTTTATATTTAGGATTATGAAAATTAGAAAAAAAGTTAAAAAATTAGAAATATTCAGAGAAATTGCAATTTTTAAGATTTGAGAATAAATAAACGCGTCGATTTCTGTTAGTATTTTGCAAAGTTTATTCTTAGTCATTTAGGAAAAAAGCTCAAATGTGTTTTTTGGGTAAGAATAAATGAAAACAGACAAAGATGGAAGAAGAGTCATGAATTTCTACGTTTAAGAGTTTTTGTATGTTTATCATACATTATTTTTAGTAATAATTCATAGAAACTTCTAAATAAATACTCTTAAATTCATTATCAATAAATGAGGCAGAAGCAATGGTGATTGATGACGCCCCTCTGTTTTGATTATGTAGCAGTTATCATTTCTTTTATATTGTGAGTATGGTCTTTGATTGCGCGTAGGACAAAGTAACATATTATGACAGCGATGATAAACACTAGTTTCCATGCAGAGTCCTGAAAAAAATTTTATGTTTTTCAGAGAAAAAATCTCATTATAAATTTTAGCATCCGTACTAATTTCACTATAACTTTCCTTCTAATCCTTTTATTTTTCTTTATACTTTTTGTTAGAAAAATCTTAATTTTTTTTAAGAAACATGGTAACCAAAAGAAAATAAATATATTACTCGCAACTGTAAAGGGAAACAAAATAGTATCAAATTGACAGAACCTGCTTACGTTGAATATTACTTACTAAATTGTATAAGATTAACAATGAAATGTTTGTAATGAAGAGAGTGATTTCTTCAATCATCTTTACAGCAGTTCAATGTATTATGCAATCTCCGGAGAAAAAAACACGTTTATTAAAATTGATTTAGTCAATACTCAATACTAAACATCCCTTTTTCTTTAACTTTGAAACTTACTCTGTTTTATTAAATCACAACTCAGAGCTTTTTCCTTCCACATAAGAAGATCAACAAACATTGTTTGAAACTAGTTAAAAAAAATATTTTTTTCCTTTCTTCCACTCGACATCTAGATACATTTCTGAGCAGTAATGATCTAGAAAGCACGAGCGATAAGTCACTTATAAATGGCTTAATCTCCACTAAGTTCCTTAAAGGTCGAGGCAAAATCAACACGAAGGATTATGCCATTTCCTTTTCCATTCGGGTTCCTCGGCGTGCACAGCGCGTCGTCTTTCGCAGCGTTAAAACTTTTGCGTCAGGATTAAACGGCCTCAGGCCGGGCGGAACGAATGGCAGAAGGCGCCCGGGGCAGTGGGGCTTTCACGCTACACAGTGGGCCGGTGCCACGGAAACACGAAAATGTGGCGTTAATGACCATGGTGGTTTTCATTGATTGATTAGTAGTCCTTGGCACGACAATTGCAAAGAAGGGGAGGGAAAGTTCTCGCATGGTCCGTGGCCCGTTTGTTAGGGTACTGCTTAGGCATTCGCCTGGTGTTGTTCGGAGACAACCTAGAAAACTGCAGATCAGAGCAGCCAGCCGCTATAATTCTTCTCCAGAAAGTGGCAGGGGTTTAGTTAGTGTGCAAAATCCTCTCACCGTCGTGGCTCGAACCAAGTATCTTCCGGACAGCCGCACTGCTGTTACATCTATTGATGTCCTGAGCTATCACTCTCGGTCAAGGTGTTCTTATTTTCCGCATTCATGCTAATGATTACCATACTCGGACATAGTGGTACGAACTAATGACATCGTGTAGTCTCTGTGCGTCAGCGGGGGGGGGATTCATCAGAGTTTCGGATGACAAGGGAAAATATCCTTAATTACGAATAATACGGAAAAAAAATCATTTTAGAGCTTGTGTAACCTACTATTGACAGAGTTTTAATTTTGTAATTATTAATGCGTAATTCCTCTAATTTTCTAAATTTGTGAGAGGGGCAACAATAATTCATCACTGATTGGGATTTTAACTGTACACACATCGAAAGAAATTCTGTTCCTGGTCAACAGTTGTATTTGTTGAGTGCAACACAAGCAGTGGAACCGAACTGTGAACGGCCGCGGATCAGAACGCCGACTGTAAGAAGCTGCCTTCGCCACAGTGCTTCCCTCGTTCCCTCGTGGCGGCCACTGATACGGAGCTTCCAAAGTATTTTAAAATAAATTTCATCCAACAGGAGAAAAAAAGGTAGGTATTCTCACGAGAAAGATAATGTGTCACGTGTTTCAGATAGACTGACCCAGGGTGCATGGCAACCGAAATTGGCTGTATGTCTGTCAGTACTGGCACAACAGCATCTGAGCAGCGGCGGCGTCCAGCACGGGTTAAGAGGTATGTGGGATAGCACATAGACAGACATCCTTACGCCGTATTCTGGTCATCTCAACCTGAGATGTGCGCTTTCTCTTCGTCACACAGCAATCCATACTGTGCTATTGCAAGGAAGACGCCCACTAGGCTATAATTTGCCCAAACCAGGAATTAAACCGCGGTCGCGTCATGGAACGCAAGCTCGCTGACCAGTGAGCTACCGCGGGGGCGAGATTGGCTATCTACAGAGACAAAATCGCCAAGACCGGGCAAAAGGTGATGTATCGTTATCATAATAAAAACACATTTCTCCAAGTAATAAAAAAGTAAGACGACATCAACTAATTAGGGCAATTGGAAAATAATATTAATAATCATAAAAAGCCCTTGAAAAAATATTGAAAAACATTCAAATTTGGCCACGTTACAATTCAAAGCAGTGAGAAGGAAGCATTAAGATATTGATAATAAATAAAAAGTATTAAATTTAATTGCGTTTTTAAAATTAATTAAACAATAATTGTACAATGGCCAATAATTGTTTTTGTTTTTCCGTGATTCCAGGCACGTCAACTAAAAAAATATTATTATTCAATTAAGTGTAGTGTATGTTTTGGTCGAGTGGGGGCGGTGAACTTACCCTCGCTGTATGGCGAGATCCGGCGCCGACCTACCGTCGGCTAGCAGTTTTCCTTAACTAGGTATCTCCTACCAGCGGGGTAATGCCCCAGCCGGGGCAAACTCTTAGCTCCCGACCGGTCTCCCAATACGTGGGCTTGTGAAGGGCAAGTGTGTGTGTAAGGAGAGAGGATAGAACAAGGAAGAGGTAGGAAAGATCGCGCGCGGTCCGTTTGCTAGGGTACTGCTCGGGCATTCGCCTGCTGTTGGTCGAAGAAATCACAGAGAACTACCGATCAGAGAAGCGAGCTGCCAGAGTTCTCGTCCAGACAGCGCCTGAATTCTGACCTAGCTGACACGCTAGTGTTAAAAACCCCGCCATCGCCGGGACTGGAGCCATCTCTCATAATTGCAAATGTCAATCTTGTCCCCATAAAAGCAATTAAAACATTTTTTTTTCAAAATCAATGACAACTCTCAACTGCCTATAAACATTTTGTTGTTCAATAGCATGGAAAAACGGCTAACATAATGCTATATGTTCACTAAAATAATAGCTGAGAATAGTACAGTAGTCATAAATTACATGTAGTAAATAGGTTAGTTGACCGAGACCAAACCGATTTGGGCCCACTGATCAACTGTCCCCTCACCCTCGCTCGCCTATTTCCTTCACTTCCAACAAATCGCCAGCAGGAGACGGCGGCGGAGCGCCAGCAGAAAACGCTGCTTGAAAGGAATTGGTCGGTTGCGGTGGGCAGCGCTTGGGAAACGGGCAGCCACGACGTGTACATAGTGCATAACGGAAACATTTGCTTTTGACAAAAGTCAGGCTCTTAGGGGAGTAGAATTCTTAAAACCTTACGACATTTTATAAAGTGTCAATATGCAGTGGGTTATACTAAAAGTAGTAAATTTTTACTTCTCTAATTTAGTATTGGCAAATAGTTATTAGTAATACGAGTGGTAAAAGTGTAATTTCTATTTCAATTAGGAATTTTTGCAATTCGAGGCCGACAGGCGTAATGGCCGACAGTACGAGCAAAACAAAACCACTTTAACCACATGCGTCATTTATAATTTTTTTAGACTTACTGCGTTTCATGTTATGTTTATTCAAGTAAAGAACTTAATGATACATTACGGTTTGTAGTAAATGATGCGGACACACGAAATTATTTTCTTTCAGTTGTCGCATTCCCAGATTTATCTGAGCACTGGAGGAGCACCGTCGTACTTCTAGCGCTAAGTTTTAGCACGCTACGGAAGCCCCAAAATAACCGCCTTTAGTAGTGAATGTTTAAAAACAAACACTTTTACTCCATTTAAATTATTTTCAACCCCATTTTGACCCAATGTGCAGAAGATGCATATTAGTACAGTTTAGATTAGATTCATTTGAATGACGGGTGAATGGAAGTTAGATGCATTAATTATAGACAATAAAATGACAATAGTACTAATTATACATAATTTTCAGCACAGTGTGTAAGTATAAGTAAGAGCATCACAAGGTATATAAATTATTGAAAAGCTATGTGAAAATCTTGAATATATGTTTTGTTTTTTAATAAAAATAATCTAAAATTAAATATTTTGACATGTTTGTTATAATATTTTTCTTTCTAATTAAATGAAGTGTGATGGAGAAGGCAGGAGTTCACAGAAAAGAAACGGAATTTCTAGATGCACACTGTCGATTTGATTACACGTCATTAGGATATTATGAATGATTCTTAAGGGTATAAATCAGTGCAGTTCTAGATGATACAGATCGTTTACAAGATACCAAAAGTGTAAATTAGTACACACGAAGACGAGAAATACAATGTCAATTAGAGTATTTCTTATAAACATTTTCTACCGAGACTATTTGCAACAGTCTCTCCTTCCAAATGAAATTACAAATATTCTCTCTAGGGAGGCGTCCGCATAACATCACAAGCTCATGTACTCTTCTCTCCACATTAATCGCAGCAAAATTCACTTCCCCAACCGCGAAAACGTCATGCAGTCCCATAGGTTACGCCCTCCGAGGCAGCATGTGCAAACGACGACTCGCCCAGCGGCAGCCCCTCGGCGGCGGCGGCGGCGGACGACGATGATAGTCAGTGGCAAGTAATTAAGGGAGGACTTGTTTATTACATGGCAGCATCTTCCGCGCCGAAGAGCTCACCCATTACTCCAGGAATGCGACGAGCGCGCCTCTGGCGGCGCCTCCGCCAATTACTCGCCCCGGTGCGCATGGCCCCAGAAGCCTCTTCCGGCGGATGTGCGAGGCCATTCGCCGGCCGCTAGGAGCGCTACGAACAGCCCTGGGGCATCGAGGCTAATGGAAGGGATTTTCGGACTTTTAACATCTGAATTATGATTAAAGTTTTTTTCTCTTATTTCGTGGCTGAGAAAATAGAATAATGAAAAAATAAAAACTGCGGGTGCGGAGTTTTAAAAGCGGAAATCTTCGTGAAGGAAACAAAAAATAAAAGGCTAACATTTTATCCTCGCGTCGCTAAGAATCTCCCTCAGCGAAAGGATTAATTTTCTCTGTTGCGTTTACAGTCGAAATGTTGCGTTGCAACGTTTTTGCTCCATTTGCAATAAGAGGCTTTTTTGTATAATTTGCGAGACCAGGCGGGGTAGAAATGTCAAAATTTTATAATATTATCGATGGCAGCTTAGGGTGAAATGTGTTGCAATGTGGGTGGCTACTGACACGAGAGCCAGTGTGGTCCCGACAAGCCGGACTAGAAAAATATTTGGAAAGCAAATACTCAAAGCTGAAGTTTTGTGCCGTTTACATTACATACGAAACCTACAGCTTTTTATAGTTGGGACTTTTCCAAGGCGGTCTGATTTTCTGTTGATTCTGACTTAACGAATACTGAGCGGCTCGGTCCATATTATGAATCAATTGAATCAGAACAAACTTCATCAGGTTGCTTCTCCTAATCTTCTCTGAAATATTTCCGAAACACTTGAAATGAAGTAAACAGAACTGACTTGAATTACAACCATAAAGGAAACAAGTATTTTTTTGAAACCATGAATCTTTCGAAGTAAATTTAGTCTTCACAGAGTTTAGCATTTGTTTGCAAGTCAGTAATGAAAGTAATGTATAATTTTACTACTTACTAAAATTGTAATAGAAAGGAAATGATGAATACAATAAGAATGTTATGTTTCTTGTGAATGAACCCACAGAAGTGTATGTTTCATTTATTTTCTGTATTACCTGTTTAAATATTCAATATACTTTATTGGTGGACCTTCTCTATCAGAATACTGCCTGATTTCTCATCCTGATAAATTAGTGGTGCAACTGAATAGCACACAAACTCCCATTTTATTTTTCTATTTCGTTTGTTCTCGGTTAGCTATTAGAACTTGCCACATATACTTGCTTGTTGCCGTCTATCACCGATCTAAGTACATTTTTTGAAATTTTGCAAAGTTTTCGGTGTCATAATTGTACAGCACAAATATTATTTTACGATTATTAAAGAATATTAAAACTTTGTCGTAAATGTCAATTTTCTTTGAAAATTTGGAACCGTTAAGAAAAACTGGTGTTTAAGCGCTACTGGAAAATCAAAATCTGAAGATCTTTTTCCAAGAAAATTTTTGAGTTTTCGAAAAACTTAATTTGAAGTAATTTTAAGTACTTTAGCTAATAAATACAAGAGTGTTTACCAATTCCTGGCAATGTAAATAAAAACGGCATGAGAGATCTTTCGAAAAATTTACATTGGTGCAATTTTTGAAAAACTACACCGATATTAACTGTACATCATATTAAAGAGTGTAATTCCCACTATCCGTTTGAAATGTTTCAAGCAAAAATTTGGAGCCATTTTTCAGAACGTTTTGTTTTTGTAACTTTTAAAATTGCACATATTGCAAGCAATGTTGCCCGAAAACCACTATCTTTTTCAAATGGAAGGGCCACGTTCAATTCCCATGTCGTCCATCCTGACAGAGATATTTGTTCTTTTCCTCGGCCATTCCGACTAATTCTGAGATAGTTCTACTGAAAGCTCTCGACCCCAAATCCGGCATCTCTAGCCGAATTCATGCACTACAAGGAGTCATGTATGCAAATTCGTAACTTGCCTAAATACGACTACAAATCAACAAAAACTGACAAAGAGAACTTGGCCTAGGTACAGAAAATCAATAGTCACGTTCAGCCTAAACTAAATCTCCAAGAACGGACTCCGGCAAACGCCGAGTGCCCCGCCGCACTCCCCCGCGCCGCGCCGCACCGGGCAGGGCATTTGCCACGCGCCCCTGCCCCGCCCTGCAGTATTTCGGAACAGTACGTAAACTAACGAACGGGGCACGGACCATGCGCGATCTTGTTCCATTTCTTTGACTTCTCCTCTCCCTTTACAATCACACACATGCACTACATTACAAGAGATGTCGGGAGACCAATCAGGCGGCAAGAGATTGTCCCGGCGTGGCACTGTTCCACTGGGGCAGATACATGGAGAGGGATGAGCAAGCTGGCCAGCTGGCGTGTAGATTGGCGGCGAATCTCATGATCCATTGGGTAAGGAAATACAGCCAAATACCTTCTAGGATAAACCCTTCAGAACACAAACTGACTAATGGCCACAAAAGTTGACGTGCCGGGCACAATTTGCCACGCATGATCACGAATGTCATTACCTCAATAGTTCTACTAAGCGGCATACAAGTTGTAGATCTAATCAGACAGCTTCTGCATTCTCGTCGATATTAGCTCAATTTTGAGCTGGTTTGCAGAATAAACTTGCCACTTATTCTGAGTTTCTTGTGTAATAACAGTAGACTCGCCCAGCCAAGAAGTTGATATGTGCAAATAATTGAATAGGTGGTGTCGTAATGGATAAGAAAACTTTTTTTTTGTATTAATGAATCCTGAGTAATATTTTATAAATTCGAACGGTATGAACTCAAGCATGTAAGGAGCAATCGGAAAATAATAGAAAAGCTGCTGTAATAATGGTACGAGTAGCATGGACATTATGAAGCAGTTGCCTGCGATAGGAATGACAGAAACAGTGAAGTAAACTTCGACAGTGTGCCATCCAGTGTGAGCATTATGAAGTTGATAAAACATTGGTGGATTTTTAATAAAATAGGGTGACTAAAATTGGAAGGAGAGAAGTATATGAACGTGGCGCGGGTAACTTATGAGCTGGGTGAACTTCCAAAGACAGCACCAGAACAAGAACATTAATGGCAGAAGCGACCATATCAGACTCTGAGGGGAGTGGTTAGTCATTGATGAAGGAGCGGCAACATCGGAAGGGAGCCCATTGTGGGAGCTTCAACGACGGAGGACGTTGGAATGACGGAAACAACGTGGTGAGGTGGCAGCAGCGACATCGACGTCGGGGTGCCGGCGGAGGCGGCGGCGGTGGTATGGACTGGCGCTCGTAACAAAAGGCGGGGGACGGCTCTCAGCCACGAGTCTTGCAGCTAATTGTGCCCGTCCGCCGGGGAGAACAATTGAAGACAAACACGCAGGCTGACTCGCTCGCTCGCGTGCCGAAGACAAACAGCGCTACCTCCGCGTCGCGGACCGCGCAGCACCGCAATGCCCCGTCCGGACCCGCCTCGCCAGGACCCGCGCCCGCCCCTCCTAATGAGAACCTACTCTCCCCGCCCCATTCTGAGCCTCCCCGCCCAAGCCACCCGCCTCCAGGCCACAGCGCAGCCCAAACGCAACCATAACCCCCAACAGTCGAATGTCGGATCCAACCACAAACCACCCATCCACCCGCCCAATCCAATCCAGTCCAATGACCCAAAGGCGACCACAGCCATAATCCTAACCAGAACGTTGCCCTTCAAACCGCAACTCTAACCCCACTTCCATCATCCGAACCGAATCCAGCTCCAACCCGATTAAAGCTAACCTGCCCAATCCATTCCAACACAACATAACCCATTCAATCCAACCCAACCCAAAGCAGCCTAAATTCTACCTCTCCAAACCAGTGAAGCCCAATACAAATGAACTCAAACTTGTCCTACCCAAAGCTTCCCTGTCGTGACATACCTGCCCTGCCCTGCTACGTCACGCACAGACCCATCCTGATCCAAAGTTCGACCAAGTCCCCGCTCCGCCTCGCCATCCCTTGCGCTGGCCCGTCCCGGCACGCCACACGCTGATTTGTCCGTCCATCCCTCCCCAGATAGCTCCACTACAAACCTATTCCAGCACCCCCTCCCCTAGGTGCCGCCACATCGCCGCCTTCCCCGCACTGCCACGTCCCACCCCATCTCATCCGAGGACTTCCTCTCTCAGAACCTCCATCCCGCCCCACCCTATCCCCTTCGTATAAATGTTAGGTTAGCGTGGGCGGGTGGGCGAGAATGTAGAAATGAGAATACCAGCGAACAGCGCTATGACTAACGACCGCCTCCGCCGCGCGGGGGGGGGGGGGGGCAGTAAGGTTTCAAAAAAGATATCGGCCGCTCCCCGGTCCCTTTGTCCTTGGGGGTCTTCCCTTCCGCCCCCTTTCGCTGCGCCCGCTTCTCTCGCGAATGAAATGGGCAGAAAAACAATAGGCGAATGAGCGCGCGAACAATGCAACAATGAACAATGAAATTCAAGGCGTGCGCTTGGAATAATTTTGTCACGGGACAGAGGGATGAAATGTTCCCGATGCGACCTCCTCACAATTTGTGAACTGGTGTCATAGATGGTGTGCAATGAAAATTAACAAAGAAACGTCAAATAAAGCATATAATTTGTCTCTTTGCTTAGCGCTCATGTACAAAGAACTCATAATATCAGAGAGTATTAATGACATAGTAGTTTGGTTTGTTCAAAATGCATTTTGAAGATGATGCTTCATCATTTCGAACACAGATAACAAAACCAAATCAAACCTTTAGTTTCTATACGTGCTAAAATAAAAGTATTTCTTTGGAAAATTAGTTTCATTAAAGGTAACAAAACAAATATCTTAGTTAATTTCATTTCCTTATAAACAATGTAATAAAAACAATGGAGTCAGTTTATATTATTTTCGTTTGGGTATAGAAGGGAAACGAAATTAAAATTCGGACTTTTCATGACTTTACGACGTGTCGACGCTATCAACCTATCTGCCGTGGTGGTGTTAATTGGCAGGGAGATATGGTAGGATGACCAAAACAGCACCTGTCATGGAGTTTCGGAAAGACGACAAAATCATGAGCATAATTAAGCCATGTACAGTTAATAATATTAAATATCTGGCATCATCAGAAGATTTTCTGAGTGTCAGAAAATATTTGAAGGTTTGAATGTGATGATCAGACAATATTGTATAATACAAAATTATTAAGGAAACAAATAAATTGTGAAAAAATATTTCCCATCAAATCTATCAGAGAATAAGTCAGAAAACCCGATACAACCGTTTTGCGAAACTGACCGGAAGAAAAATTGAATAAAGCACTCAATCGATCATCCCAATACACCGCGTGCGCCCGGCAACCACCACACGAACGACTCGACGACACCTGCGCCTGTTCACACAGACTGAAGAAAACAGACGTTATGATGTGTTATGAGAAGTTTTCATTCAGGAGGAGATCGCATTCAATATATTATTTGTACTTAACAGCGTTGTGGGCACAGATAGTTTTAGTGTAGTGTTACAAAAAGCATAGGAAGTGTCGGTTTGAACTAACGTAATTAAAAGTTCCCTAGAAAATATACACCGTAACGTGCACCAAACATGTAAACGCTGCAAACCCCGCATTTAAGCTCTTCCGGACCCACGATGAAGGTCCTCTCTCTCTCATCTGCCTTCATTAAGAGTCCATTTTCAAAGTTTTGTCGTTAAGTTTTGATACACTATTCTTTGTACACGACCGAAGATAAACGCACCCACATTTAATGCAAGTTCTTGGAATAGAACCCTAGACTAGAGACAGGGAGTAACGGATAACAAACGGTTTTCATCAGAGATAAAAATCAACACATCATGGAGGAGGCCAGTGTGATATTTGTTCATGGGGCGTTACACATTACTGCCACATAATGATGACTCCATCTGAGCCTTCTCCGATAACATTGTAGGGATTCAACTCCGGATTTCCTAATCATCGAGTTCTGCTGTCCACCATGCCTCCTTCTGTACAATGCACCACGTGCTGTCCGTTCTGTTGTTTTTCCAATTATTTGCCCTGGGTACGGAGTCAGATATTTACCATATCCACTACATACCATAGATTAAAATTATTCAAACCCCAAAAGGAAAATAAGACATCAAAACATTAAAAGAATGGAAAAAGCTGAAACGAAATAGTTTCATTAGTAGTGTCGTCCATTAACATATTTCCTTTTTCTCTTCATATTCTCCTCTCATAATTGACTGTAACTACGTACATACCTCTATTCATGAGCTAATTCCAATTTTTACTTTAAACTGGCAGTTATGGTCCAATATTATTCTTCCACTACATCACGACCCAACATTGATGGGCACCTGCCTCGCTCTCTCTACCTTTCTCGTCTGATCCCCTCCCGCGGTGGTCGGCGCAGATGCTGCATTTGAGCCTTCGAAGAGAATTTAAATAAATCGAGGTTCCCAACGTCTAGGAGAGGGCTCTGCTCGCGCGATTTGAATTTAGCGTCAGGGTATACGCGTCAAGGGTACAGTACACAGACACAGAATTTATTTCGAAAGTCCATTCAAATATTTATGTGGCAGTAGAATAAATATTTACCAAATAGCATTTGTTTTATATTTGTGTGTAATATTGCCAGGGCCGTCAAATTTCTTTCTAATCTGAACCTGCTGACAAAAATGCGTCTCAGTCCCTTTAAGTTTCAAGTCACTGAAGAGTGAGAAAAGTGGGTGAGGGGGGTCAGAGGTCTGGCGGTAAGAGCAGAGGGCAGGTAGAGGATGTGGAGACGAGAGCGACGGGGAGTCATCACGAGGGAGATGAGAATAGATGGGGATATGTGATGGAGGAAAGGCCGAAGGGCAGATGAAGGATTCTAGGAGCTCGATGTGTGTTTCTTACGCAGTATTCGAAAAAATGAGACCCTCAGAACATTCACATTAATTTTTGAAGAATCAGTTTTTCTGGGAACCTTCATCACTCCAGATTACGGATTGGGCAGACCACCCTTAAATCTAACCAGAAAAATGAACAAAAGTAATAAAAATTAAGAGATAATTTTCATGGCAAATTAATTTTTAGTTAGCAATGTATAACTTAGCAATATCTCAGTGAATTCTTAGCACACAATCCGGCCAATAATGCTGAAACGCACAGTTCAGGGAATTGCCGTTCGAAGATGTGTTCTACTATGAAACTGTTTCCGCTTTTAAAGCAATAATGTAACGAAGTGAGCATTTTTCGCAAGGGTCCGTCTGCTTTTATTTATTATAATAATATTTAGACTCTATAAGTTGAATAAAAATATGCCATGATTTATAAACGATATATTCGCATTTCTCGAATGAAAAAAATGCGCATAAGGAGAATAAGGAATTACATCAGAACGCTGATGAATATCAATTGAGAAAAAATATTTCCTCTATTTTTCATTATCTCTCAAAACTGAGTCCGGTCAGCTACCGAGGGAATATCGATTTAGTAGCGTAATAACAGACGAATGCACATCACATCTTTGAAAAGCCTTTTGATCAGACGAAAAAAGTAACTTTGCATTTTAAATATCAGTTATTTAGACGCGAGTTGTTTAAAATGTTTTCAATTAAATTTAAGAGATCTTTATGCAGCAACTGGAACTTCACGACAATAGTCCACCAAGCGTGCAAACGTTGACATTCACGCATCGCTTGTCCGTCGGCAGAAAGAGAAAATTCCACAATAATTCATTCCACGCTGCAGGGAGCTGAATACTAGTGACATATAACAACTCATAAACGACAAAATCATAAGCGAATTCACGCGCGCAGCGGGGACAAATTGAAAAAATCGGCAACTGGCGTCGAACACGCGTCACCGCGCACACAGCCTCGCCCCGCCCTCGGAATGCTGCGCCGCACGGCGAACATTGTGTGCGCGCAGAAAAAAGGAGGCGACACAACAGCGCGCGCGCACCCTCCGCCTAAACACACATATTCATCAACATATAATCGATATTAAATTGAACGCGCGACGACATCGCCTCGCACAATATCCGGCTCAATTGATTAATGGTGTCTCCGTCGGCCAGGAGAGGTGTTGGTGGTGGCGGTGGTGGTGGTGGTGATGGTGACGATGGGGAAGCGTCGGTGGATGGTTGATTGGTTGTTAGTGATTCCGGCCGCGTCAACTACCGAGTTCATTTGTCCTAAAAGTATAGTGCACGTTTTTCCTCGGGATGTGGAGGCAATCTTCTTCCGCTGGATGGTCAGATCTGGCGTAGACCTACCGTCGGCAAGTGAGGTTTCCACATTCAGGTATCTCCCAGTGACTCCTACTGAGCAATGGGGCACCGCCCCAGAGCAAGACAAGCTCAAAGCTCCTGACCGGTCTCCCGGTATGTGTGGTAGTGAAGTGCATGGGAGGTGAATACGTGCCCCCCCACTGGTTGATGAGATCCGGCACCGACCTAAAAGTTGGATTGCGGCGTTTCGCTATCAAGATAATTTTCCACCAGCCAAGGAAAGGTCGAAGATCACCACTGGACTTCCGAGATATGTGGTCGTGTAATGTGTATAAGTGTAAGTAAGAAGTGTGAATAGAATCAGAGATAGAGCAACCAGAAATCAGAGAAAAGTGCCAATGAGTGCATCCGGCCAGTAGAATTCTCCTCATGACAGGGGGTGAATTTTACTTACCTAGCGAGCTAGTATCGAAAATTCTGGCACCATTGGGACTTGATCCATAGGGCCTCTCAGTCAGCAGCACTGCAGTGACATCGAGTGTACGAGTATGCGTGGTGAACGAGATGTGGCAACGGAGGTGTAGGCGCGGCAGCGGAGGGGGAGGTGACAAGGACGGTAGAGACTAAAGTGGGCGTGGAGGTGGGGATGGAAATGATGGCAGGGTGAGAATGTTAGGGAAGGAATGCTGATGTGTTGTGTTAGCGACGTGGGCGGAGAGGGCAGGGGCGGGTGCCGTTGGGGTGGAGGTGAGTCGCACAACGGACACGTGCTCGTGCACGCACGCGACAGGCCGCGAGGGGTTGTATGGGGATGCCGACGCCCTCGCCCTTTCACCTTTCCGACGTGCGTGCTTTATGGCGCAGCACGACCAAGTCAATGACCTGGGTCAGAATACTAGCAGTAAATTGGAATCGTTTGTACTAACATTTGGTGCATTGAGGACTCTCAATAGCCCACAAAAATGTCGGAAACTTTGAAACTATAAAACAAAATCGTATTTTCACATAAAAATAAAGTGACTGGAGAAAAACATCTTAAACTTTAGACGAAAGCGTTATGAATTAACTTTCTCATGCAGTGTGTGTTGCAGCACATACTTGTATCGTGTAAAGAGTTCGCCCAAAACACAATTCTTGACGATAAATTGATATTTCAAAAATATTTATTCAAAGAGTTCGTTTTCGAGTAGCCTACAATGTACTATGATACACCTATTACTGTATATGTCAAAATGGTCTAAAGTATAGAGTAAATTCTTAAGACAAAAATAATTCTGCTTTACCCAATAGTTAACAGTTTGCTGAATACTGCAACTTCATTAGTATAAAACGTGCTAAAAACTATACTACAGTAGTATAAAACACTATTAAAGATAAAAATGGTAAATTTTATCTCTTTTTGAAAATAAATGTATAGTTACACTTTCACTGTTCTTTCACGAAATAAGATTTGTAGAATACAAAGTAATGCAATTGAAGCTCACATAAAACATTTTGGGGAAAACGAGCAACACTTATAAACAGAAAAACATCAGAGAGAAAAGAAAACGATAATATTACGAGTAATCATTATGATATTAAGAAAAATAGGAATAGTGACATCAACCCGTCACTGTCTTCATTCTCATAATTATCTTACAATATCTGTTCAAGTCAGTCAATCACTGAACTATTGTTTTCCAATCAAATTACATTGTTTTACAATTGCTTTACATGTACTTTAACTGCTCTAAATTATGATTTGGTAAATGACAAAATCATGCTAAATAACAAACAAATCCAATATGAGTTTTATTGGTTTTATCCTTCTTAAATATTCAATCTAAAATGTCGAATTCTGAGTTTAAGATAAGTCTATCACGAGCGGCAATGATCGATTTCTAAAGGTTTAAAGCACGATTTCCAGAAGTCGAAGTCAAATTCAAGGGTTGTATTTAACATTGAATTATAGATACATCGCTTACCCAAAATAGCGGACTGTTTGTGGATATACCCATTTAAGCAAGTAGATCCAGTGGAACTGTTTAGGTTCCTGCGTAGAAGGGCTGCCACAAGAAGGGGCAGTAACAAGAAAAGCCACATCAGCAGGAAGCTTGTGGCGCTTATCTTGTAACTGCACCAAGCTGTTCAATTAAACCGTAAAGGGCATATAATATTACATATTTATCACGTTTATCTGGCCTTACAAAAGATTTAAGGAGTTGGTGCTCCAATTTTTTTATAGAAAGACAATGTTTTTATATTATTCATATTGAAGATTTTATAGTATAAAATACATTTCATTTAATAATGAAAATTAACTTTGGATCTAAAGAGCAAGTCAACCTTTGTCTGTGCGGTTTAGAAGTCTGTGCGGGTTATAAGTTTGTGTTAGATCTGCAGAAAAGTCACTTATACACTATAAGAAAAATAGGAAAACCCAATAATACTGTTTTAAGTCATTCAGTATTATTTTTCACGTCTGATGAAATGAAGGAGGTTTACAAATACTAGAACAACAGAATTGCTATTCACTATGAACACAGATTTAAACATGTTTCATTAAATTAATTAAAACCTTATGTATTTACCAAGTTCTGATTGGTATGTATGTTGCGGGATATAGCATGGAATTCTTATATTCTCCATTAATTGAAACGCAACATATCACACAATAATAATGACTTATTATTTGTAAAGTCACACGTCGTATGATACATGGACTTTTACACTCACTAATTGTTGCCTTTAAATACACTCATTGATATCTGAAACAAAAAAAACTTGCTATCTTAGCTTAACTAACTGTAAACTTATACCATAAGCTTACTCTCACTACTTTGGGAAATAACGACTGCTTTCAATGGAGTTCAACCAACACAAACTACATGGGTTACAACTTATACTAGTTGGTCTCGAAAAAGACGTATTGAATGACGGCAGATAAGAAAGCGTTCATTCTAATAATTTTACTACGTTAATAAAATTTAGTGTTTACGTCATAAAACGGGATAATGGGATGAAATGTTATAACCTCTTAGTCCAATTACCTTTCATAAAAAAAAGAACTCTAAATTCGGTGGAAACTCGAAGCTAAAAGAAATCCCATCATGTTTTAAAATCACGGATGTGTCTTTCTGTAGCCAGGCGACTCATACAACAAACCGCCACTATGTTACCATTTCGTTACACACTCTCTGCGCCTCGCATATCGTTATCCGCAACCCTACACCCCGGCCCTCCGCTCCCTGAACACTCACACTAACTACGAGAACAGCCCTCTCCACGCGCAGCGGGTCTCGAACCCCGCACCTGTTCGGTTCAGTGATGCGCAAAGTTCGTTCTCCTCCACTGTGTTCCTAGAAGAGCAATTCCAAGCGAACCAAACACCGAGGACGACCTCGTCGACTGGCTTCTCTGCTCTCCAAATAACGCGCGATCAGAACCAACTGCATGCCCTACGGTTCAGAGCCACGCGCTCGAATTCCGGCTGTGCAACAGGCTCGCTGAGGACCTCTCCATTCGTGTGTTTCCTGTGCTATGTAGAATATTCTGTGCACTAAACACACTCTTGATTGTTTCTGCGCTAACATGTGTTAAACAAAAATGTGTTCGTACACGAAGTAATTGCAAAGCAGTTCTATTGCCAATATATGGAGAACTCATAACAAATCGCAAGACATAATACGAGTTTCCGGCTTTTCAACAGAGTAGCTATTCCATGTCATCTTTTGAATTACGAGATAGTTTTTCGGGGTACATATACAAAGAGTGTAAATAGTGACTGTCAAAGCTGTTGAGATTGAGAGGCTGAGCGAGTACATGAATGAAATTAAGGCTTCTATTTCAAAAGGTCGATATACATGTATGTTAAGAATTACTTATACTTTATTCGTTTCGCATTTATTAGAAATAATATTTAAATTAGTTCTTCTTCAGCATAGCATAAGCGTTTTTCGATTAGATGGATTTTTATTGTCGTGCGTATGTGATAGCTTGTGGGTATCCCGCCATTCTGATTCTAGCTGCCATCTGTAGTCACTATAAAATACACGTATTTTTTTCAACTTTTCTCAATTTTTCAATGCTCTAAAAGTAGTATTGCGATGAGTTTTATAATATTATAGAATAGTCAAATTTAGACCTATATGCAAATTTTCATTTAAAAACAATCTTATTTTTGAGAAAACGTTGTTTGATCGTTTCTGAAAATGAATTTATATATTTGAGCACACTATCCCAGAAAATGTATAATGGAGAGAGACTGACTGAGACCGACGTTTTGATGTAAATCAATTTTTCGTTTTTAAGAAGCTACAAAATGTGTATTCAGAATACACACAACGAGTTAGTACTTTACTATGAAACAAAAATGATTTGTAGCAGAAACAGAAAATATTAGCGTTTTTGGTAAAGGGGTCCAGCAGAACTATTTTTTCATCTTCGTGCCATTAAATGAATACGTCAACATTGATTATTTTCAGCATCACACACATGAACGAAATTTATATTTAATAAGTACATACAAATACACTGTCAACAAATATTTACTTACAATTAATAATTTGTATTTTTCTGTCAGTCCTTTAACACATGGATATCACTAATGGCAAGAAAGTGGCTTACCAAAAAGTTCAGCTTGCTGGAGAGAGAGAAAGAGAGAGGAGAGAGGAGAGAGAGAGGAGAGAGGAGAGAGAGAGGAGAGAGGAGAGAGAGGAGAGAGAGGAGAGAGAGGAGAGAGAGGAGAGAGAGGAGAGAAAGGAGAGAGAGAGAGAGAGAGCGGTGCTGATGTGAAGAGTGGGGGTAGAGAGGTTGTGTATTTGGTGTGCGTGAGGGAAGAAGGAGGTGGCTACGATCAAGGGGTTGGGGAAGAGAGAGATAAGGGGAAAATAGAGCAAGGGAGCGAGGGGAGAGAGATTAGGCTGGTGGGGGTGTGGGAAGGGGTTGCGGGCGAAGCAGTGGGGTGGGGGAGAGGTTGGGGGAGGAGTGTGCTCTCATGCGAGTCGACAGGCTCGCTAGGCATGCAGAGGTCAGCGCATCGACGCTGCCGCACGAGTGTAGCATACCAATGTTTCAGTTTTGACCAAAATCACTCAATCTGTAGCAGTTCTTAGAGCTACTACGGTTAAATAATGTTTTTTTTGCAAAGTTCGTATGTTTGATGAATATCATTACTGTTTAGTGATTCTGCAAAGTAAGCAAAATCCAGTATCAATTAATAGCCAGATCAGTGAACATCTAGGAGTCATATTTATGAATCCAGAACAGAGTTCTTTGTTCGAATTGAGATAAATTTACTAATTGGCCGGTGGAACATATACAAGATGTTCAAGTTTGCATATTCATAAAAGCATATATACAGAAAACATGAATTGTAATCATCGAAGTAATATTGAAGAGTCAACGTCTGTGTCATGTTATCTGTCCAAGTCTAAGGGGAAGTAGGACTAGTAGGTCTAGTACGTATTACCACCGCTTGAACTGCAGCTGGTAAATAATGTGGTTCGTTTGGAATAGGAATGAATCAGCTGGCGGGTTTACTACAGAGTTGGCTCGCGTACTAAGTTGCAGCTTTCACTATTTCTACATTCTCGTGGTGCCCGCAAACAATCATCCGTAATCCCAGCGACCGACAGCATCAGCAACAAAATTAGAAACGACTAGAAGAAAATATATTTTGCATCATGAGATAAGCAATACATACTCCAACACTGGCATGCACTCCACTACCACGCATGTCAGAAGACTGCAGATTGTGCCCGCAGGGGCAACACCCGCTGGAGGAGACAGCTGGAGAAGGGAAACCCTCCAGCTGATGAGTAGGTCAAGGCCGGGGCTGATGTTCGAGCATAGAACGAACATCGACATCATCCGGAATATAACAACCACTGAACTTACTGGACTACTAACCTAAGTAGTTTAAGCGGCCGAAAGCAATAAATTCAATGACGTAAGCGTAAAGGAACAGAAACCAGGTAATAGAACCAATGATTTTTTATGACAGAACCACAAAGAAAACGTGGGTGATAGCTCACACAAAGACACCTCATCGCCCTCACCCTTCGTCTAAAGAATTTTTAGGACGGCTCCCCAAGGAACGGAGAGCAGAATGTGCCTAAAAGTACAATCAGACAGATCACACCGTGGGTCGCCACTTGCTGTGCGTTTTATTTTCATAGGTGAATCAAAGGTTTTGGCCTTGTCGTTGCACATCCTGACAAGGTCAATACCAAGGAGTGTCAAAACGCATTAATGTGAAGTTTCGATCCGGGCCACTATGGTACATTTTTAAAAAAAATATTTCAAAACTTGTAATGAAACCTGACTTCTAAACTTACTAGATGTTTCTATTTGGAGATCTTGCACCTCGACCGACAGTACTAAATATGACTTGAAAAATTAAAATTCAACAGTCGAATGCATCTAATAACTTTGACCTTTATTTAGTTCACAACACACGTGTGGAATATCTAAAGAGTTTTGGTGTATATTAATAAACATTTTTTGCATCTCTTACAACTTTTGTACTTTGAATAACTTGGTTCATCAGTTCTCGCGGTTTCCACTTCAAGGTTCATCCTTAGCAACAGTGGATGTATACGTTGTTCTCCATTCATGAAATTCATCCAAAGTCTTTACCACTCACGATTGCAGCAATACGTCAATTGTTTCGCAGATCCAGAATAGATTCCACACAATCTTATGCATTATTCGTGAAAAAAATCTTCACTCAATAACACAACCGTATTTTCCTCTACCGAAACAAAAAACCATACACATAAATCAGTCGCTGCCAACGGCACTAACAAAGGGTGTTTATCACGTTCGAATACATAGTGTCCCTACTTCCCCGCCATTTCATGGCGTTTCCACTAGCAGCCTTTTTTACATGTGCGAATATAGCCTCCATCCTTCTCATTCCCAAAGGAGTGGGGGCGGGGAGGTTGCATCCAAAAATATTAAACTTTCAAGACTACGGCCCGGGCCGCCACGCGGGGAACGGTGAGGAGGGGGGACGGGGGCGGATAGTGCGTTGCCATTTATTTTCGCAGGCCGAAGGAAAGAACCGCTTCCCGTATATCTTGCGCCCAGGCAGATTCGATAAGAGCACCGTGGGAGGGGGTGCGCTGTCGCCAAGCTTGCTTGCCAGCGTCCCTTCCCCTCCCCCTCCCACCCCATCCCTCTCCCGCCCTACTCGCCAACAACAAAAAAGAAAGGCATATCGCGGGGCGGCCGCCGCGGGCCGCGTATTTCAGCTGTTCTTCATTCATGAAAGAGGCGCCTGTGCGCGTGCTTTGATATTGAGCCGCCCCTTGTTTATCGCCCTCCATTTTGGGCGGCGCTGACGCTAGCGGGCTCTACAGCCGCTCTTCAGGGCGATGGCCCGACAAAAGCACACGGGAAATTGGAAATGCAGAAATATACACGCGTGCTAACGGGAAAGAAGAGGCGATATTCGTAACTAACGCATAATGATGGAGTTTTGTAAAATGTTTTTTGCAGCGTTTGTTTACATCTCGTTTTCGTTTTGGGTAAATTTACGACAAAAATAAAATTATTTGCCCCGTAAACATATAGTAAGTGAAAATACTGTTAATGGATTCTCAAGATTTTACATGCTTCTAAACCCATTAAGAATGAAATGTATACAATAAATTAGTAGTGTAAAAAGATGCAAGAATCTAAACGTTCCATACAATACCTGTCTAAATTAATGGCCGCAAATACAGTCTCTTTCACTGATGTGTAAAACAAACTGTACGATGTATCGATGTAAGTACACCGATTTAATTTAAAGTAAACACCTCAACTGTGCCTTTTGGTTACAGTATTATTAATAATATTATTTACACACGCTATCGTTTCAGACTTGTTAAGCTCTCTTTTTCCACTTTGTAGGCTTGATGAATTTGACAAGATGAATTGACAAGATGAATTTGCAAGACTGCTTCTTTCAGAAGTATTACAATAGTGAGCTGTGATGTAATTTCAAAGTCAAGGTAGGAACTGTCTATCCACTAAGGAAACATAACAATAAAATATTAATGAAATATCGCATACATAGGAGTATCTTTCTTACTCGTACTGTCATTCGATTTTATGCCTGTTTGCAAAGGTGAATGTAGGAGGCGATACCTATAGCGGCGCGCGACTCAGCAACGAACTGACTGAGGGTGCTCAAGGCATCAACTGATGTTCCTCCAGTCCCTTACAGAAAGGTCTTAGGTTTCGAGTCCTGACTGTTGCAGAATTTTCGATATCTAGGTCAAAATCAGCCTCTGCCTGAATGAGAATTTAGCGGCTAGCTGCTCTGGTGGTTGTTTTCCGTGATTTCTCTTATGAAAACCTAGACGAATGTCGTAACAGTACTCCAAGAAATGAAACAAAGACCGCGAGCAATTTTTCTTTCGTCTCCTTTCTCCTACCTTCGCCCCTTACATTTAAACAGATTTACGTGGGCAAAACAAAAGCTAGTTTCGACCGGGACGATGTTCTACTGGAGTAAAACATCTGGATGAGCAAAATCCCTCAAAATTAGACTTGCAAATCGCGCTGAAACTCACCCTTCACTCCTCCATCAAACTTCACCATCACTCTTGATAAGAAACATGCACTACACTGACGGAACTAAGGACCATAGCTGTTTACACGCCAGGAAACACGACATATTCATTCGAACAGTCTGCACAGAAATTAATACATAGATGAGAAGACTCAGAGGAGAGTGATCGCTATATATTTCCCTTTCATTTCCTTAACATTTTCTGAATGAAAATTATGCACGTGTGTGTTATTGAAGGCGCACAAGAACACAAAATTGCATATGTACATGGTCCCAGAAAGTATTACACTGGGCATTTAGAGCTTTGAAGTGCCCTAAGTCGCCTCCTTTTGTCAATGAACAAAACGCTGGAAAAATCATATAACTGAGTTACACATGTGATATACGCGTCTGATTAATAGGCAACAACTTATGTACAGCTACGTCTTCGTGAGGAAGGCATAATACCGTTGATTGTGTAAGAATGTGACCCGCAGAACACTTATGCAAAGAGTGCTGCCTAACAATATGTGGAATATTTCTTATGTGTAACTTCGTAATGTGAAATTTTCCCCTACTCATTGTCAGAAACTTATATTTTTATCCCTCTACATGCCCTACACTTTTGTAACATTTATTCTGAGAAGTTCTGTTTAAGGAGTCTCCATAAATATGAAATGAACAGATCTTCAACCGCTGAAGTTTCCGGGGAACCTTTCAGTATTGGTTGATTCATTGCAGCTTTTGAGTGTAGCTATGTTTTATTTCGACATGTATAATAATGTGATTTGTCTTATTCAACAAAAAAATGTTAATAGTATTCACAATTTTAAATATGGAAAAACTTTATTGGTGGATTAATAATTCAAATAATATTGAAGGATGAGAAAGACGAATACGTCATATTGTTATCGGCGTTACAGATTCAAAATGACTCTTCTAAGCTTATTAATGAGAATAACATTTATTTTCTTCAAGTTATTCGTAACAGCATTTTAATCTTGAGTAAAATCTTTGGTACCATGATAGTATTCATTATTTTTACAGTATCGTTATTCTTTCATACACAATCAGCATCGATAACACAATGTATTTTCTACATACAATGTATTTTCAATACAATCGTGATTGGTATATAGACTTATGATTTTAATTATAAAAGTTTTCATAAACACTGCAATGAATAAAAGATCGAGATTTTGGTTTTAGAAAACCAAATATTATCTTCTTTATCTTCTTTTATTATAATTTTTCGTAATTTTCTAAAGATTTATTTTCAATTTAATGATTTTGCACCAATGCGTTATCTACATTTTTGTATTTAGTGTCACGACTCTAGGACTTACACTTCTCTCATTTTTTGTTTTTTTGTTTCCGAGCCTAAGACATTAAAAAAATAAGTATCATGTCCACTTTATAAATGCCACTTTTAAACACGAAATAAAACCTGGTGGCTGGTGGAGACGCACTACGTGACGGCCAAAGAATTATTTCCGCGAAAAAACTTAACTCTTGATAGGTATCGCAGTGGCAGGTACTACGGGCCTTAACACAGCAGAGTAGCGTCAAGTTTCCTTGTGCTTATGCATTCAACAGGTTCGTGCAGGACGAAGTTTTACATGGCTGTTGTGTCAGAAGAGAAAATTAAATAAGATTCAATTTTGATTGAAAAACATGCGAAGTATAATTACATTTTCTCCTCGTTACGAACCCAGAGTATTAATTCAGAAAGAATGAATAACTTGAAATAATTTGTTCTTACATCTTTGCGTACTCCTTAATGATTTATCGTAACAGAGACCACGGAAAAAGACGTTTTCGACAGTTACCATGCTGTTGGTGAGATGTGCTTGTACACAAATTCAATTGATTATTAAGAGTGATAAACTTTTTGAATCATGCTACCATTACTTTGGTTGAGTAAATAGATTTTATATTCAAGATTATAATTTTAATGTTAAACCCTCGAAATTCTGTATTTTGAAGTATATGATTAAATCCGACATCGCGAAAGAAACATTTAAAACATTGTTATGACATTGACTTTTATGATATTTTGTAAAGAAAGTTTTTTTAAATTTATTTTACAAATAGATACTCAATATAAATAATAACATATTTCATATACTGCGAAAGTAAAGGTATACATTAATATATTTATAAAAGTTAATATGAAAATATACGAATATGTTCGATTTGCTGACAATTTTCCGCAGGAAAGTGGTAGACACAGCTGATATATTTAATTACCTATTCTTTGCTAGAACGTAACAACGTAATAGTAGCACTCACCTTCTAAAGAGATTTGTGAATAACTACATAAAAATAAAAAAAAGTTCATAAATAACTTAAAAAGAAAGTGAATTATAGAGTACATTGTCTACGAAAGCTTGATAGACATGATATTCCCCTGGTACGCGAGTTCAGGCAGAGGCTGAAAATATCATATAAAATGCCGCAGGATATAAATTACACTTTCCTGAAGGGCGCTTCTACAACAAAATAACGCAGCAATTCTCCTCCAGAACGAGAGAGAGGGAGAGGGAATATAACCGCCGGCAGAAACGTTACCTCTTCGCTTAACCAGAACTCTCCACATCCCTCTCGAAACAAACTCAGATGCACGCGACTCTGCTGCAGCCGTCAATAGAGTGCGCGCGACAGGCCACGGGAGACGACGCGATGAACAGGCCGAAACGAGGCGGCGCCGCCGCGACGACGCGGCCAGGCGGCGGAGGCGAACCGTCATCATGACGACCAGACACTCCAACACTCGCCGGACGGCTTCTTCGCTTCCGAGGACGCGTCCTCGTCATTCTTTTCTGTTGATTAAAATTTAATCGGTGCCCGTGCAAGACGACACCCGCGAAACGAGATATCCTCGAAAGGAAGGAGGCAAGGCGGTGGGAGCAGAGGCTCGGAAGAGACGAAGAAGAGGAGGTGGAAGAGGAGGAGGAGGAGGAGGAGGAGGGGGTGGAAGATGAGGAGACCCGGGGAGGGAGACGCGGGAAGGGGAAGCCATCTTCAAAACAACTTAGGAATTTTAATATTCCGCGTTCCAGCGTGACTGCGCCGCAGCCGCCGCCGCCGCCGCCGCCCTCGCCGTTGACGCCTTCGAACGAGGGATAGGCTTAAGGAGCGAGCGGAGACGGTGGAGCGAACCAGCAGCCATGCTCTGGCAAGGGGAGTTATTCAGCAACAGTAGTGGAAGAGGCAGGCGGGCTCTCGTTCCAAAAGTGTGTTCAGCCGGCGGAAAAGACTGTTGTAAAGCAAACTGAAGGTCGCCTACGTCCGGGCACATGAAGCAAAGGTACAACAGCATTTTCAATCATTATAGAAAAAATCGCTCAAAACCCAATGATTTAGTGCTGTCCGCGCGAGATTTGGCCGCGTAATTTATCAACGTAACAATACGGCGCAGAGTGTCACTGCCAGGTAGCTGCAACAATGCCCCTGCACGTTCCTCAGCTGCAGTTTTGCGGGCCATTACCGATTGAGGGGCCTTCGGTGGCGGAGGAGCAAAGAAGCTTGCACACTCTGCCAATGGGAGATATGGTAGGGGAGCTGTAGGCAGGCACTTCGACTAAAAGGGTGTTTTGTATGCTTGTGGTTTAGTCGTTGGAAGAAGACATTGTAAAGCAAACTGTAGCTGGTTTGCAGCGGGCCATACAGCGGCGAGAAACCTTTGGGGAGCGAAGATGGTGCCACTTTGTGAGTGAATATGCAGAGGGAAATTTCATGTAACCATATTATATACGATATATATTTGGACCTGTTTGGTAGACGAGGTAGTTGGCGGTACACAAATATCTGATCATCACGCATCAGAATGCAATCTACTAAACAGAAATGCACGATGAGTCTCCAACTAATTATGGAGACATTGAACAGGTGAAACTGCGTTCATGAAATCTTCCACTATTCACTGACAAAAAGTGAGCATCTTCGATCTCTAATATGCCCAGGTACTTTGAAGCATTTATGTTGTGACATCTGTATTTATACGTTTTCTATATTTTGTGACATTTATTAAATTATATTACGGGTTTATCATCTGCAATATACCAGAAATCATTTGTATGGAGAACTTACAATGACAGATGTCTTAAAACACGTTCACGAGAACAGAAGCCATTATGCGGTAACTTAAGAGTATGCAAGATAGATTTCAAGCATCAAAATGAATAAGCGTCAAAACAATATGTAAAAATTATTTCAAATGTGAAAAGGAATTTACACAAAAGAAGGAGTATAGATTTATGTTTGTAATGCATACAAATACATTTCAAAAATAACCTCTAGGGAGGCTTAATAAAAATCGAAACTTTGTATATTAAAGAATTGTTCTTTTTGTGGCGTACATTTAAGATGATTTCTAATAAAATTTATTCAACAGTGAAAAGCAAATGGATTTTTGAAAACTTTAACCAACCGAGGCGGAATGGAGCGAGGTCTGCACGACATTTGAAGTTGTGACTTTCTGCTTGGTAATTGGTGTCGTAAGTTTAAATGTTCCCTTCTCCAACTCAAAGCTTAATAATAATAATAATAATAATAATAATAATAATAATAATAATAATAATAATAATAATAGGAGAGCACGAATATCAAAGACGAAAATCCAATTAATATACGAGAAAGAATGAAAATCAAAGTTATTTTTCGAAAATATATTTCATTGAAAATGTTCTGCTTCTGACCGAAAATAAAATACTTAAATTAAATTGAAAAAATAAATAGATTTTATATGGCATTTTTTTAAATAAAGTAGGTATTTTTTAAAATAAAGTAACATAATATTTTCAGGTCTGGGCTGATAGATCTACAAACTTGATATATGGGTCTACAAAAAAAAATTAAGACCGCAACTTATCACTATCGTTTGTGAAGTAAATGGAGCAAGTATCCCAGCAAGAGGCACGCCAGTCTGCAGACGTTTTGTCCCCCATATTTGCTTGATGTGATTGATTAGTGGGATGTGATTGGTTATTGATTACTGATCATATTAATTAGTAATCCTCGAGAGTTGTCGGTTAACCTCTCCTGCTGGATAAAGATATCAGGTGCTGTCCTTCCCGTCATTTAGTAGTTTTTTCTCAAGCAGGTATCTCCTACCACCTGGACACCGCCCCATCCAGGACACGTTCTAAGACCGGTCTCCAGGCATGTGGGGTAGTGCATGTGTAGTGCATGTGTGTGTGTGTGTGTAAGCATAGGGAAAAGTGAAGGAAGGAAAGATCGCGCGCACCGGCATTTGGTTGGTGTTTACTGAAGAACCCGCAGACAATGAGAGCAGCCGGCCGCTAGCATTCTCCTTCAGACAACGACTGAAGTTGAACTAGCTACGTAGCCAGTCTCGAATATCCTAACATCGTCCGTACTCGAACCTACGATTCCCGGCCAAAGGTACTGCTGTGGGGTAAAGGCTCGGCAAAGGCACAACGCCGGTCAGTGGAATGAGGGAGGAGGAAGTGGTACAACACCTGAAAGCGTGCATGTGTAAGTAACTACGTAGCTTCATCCACAACATTTTCTGACGATTTTCAAGTGCAATGGCCTAACACCGATCTATAAAATTACCTAGGAAGAGAAAAGGAAACGCAGAGGGAAAAACTTAAACTCGACGATTTTGTAACAGTTTGTAACAGTAACAAATTGAACTGGCACGAAAGAAATAAGAAATACATAGAAGTTGTCAAGCCATTCCTCTTATAAACTGTTGTTATTACTTTTATTACTGTTATTACTGTTGTTAAACGACTTGGGACGCAGGTAGCACAATTTGCATTAAATAATTACTTGATTATAACTGCTATCATTATATTTACAATAATTATATATTCATAAAATAAATTAATATTTATTTTATGTTTAACTTCGTTATTCGCTTATTTCGCAGAACTAAATAAATTAAATGAATTTCACTTTTTTGCGACAAAACTTCTGTAAAATCATATTAAGTGTTAGAACACGAAGAAAGATCTCTCTTAAATGGTAACAGAATTAGGATACTTGATCGTGAAACATTATCATTAGCAGCAACTTTCTCGTTCTCTCATCGCTATATTACAAAGAGGATGGTAACGACCAAGAACATTGGTCTGATAATTGACTTTACAGGGTACTTACAAAATATTGATTATTTATGAATTAGGGTGATGAGCTCAGTCCCCGGCCACGAACGAGGAAGGAGGCTTATACCATTGTGCTCTTTTGCATTCAGATGGTGAAAGTAATGGTTCACCGTTTCTTGCACTGGCTGAATAAAATACTAAGTCGAATCAATAAGATGAAATCATGATTGAAGATGAAATATTATTGCGGATGGTTTAAGTGGGATACGTGAAGATATAGGAAGCCAACTACCATACAGGGATCATTTATGCTGGACTCAAACCTGTGTCGTTAGACATGGTGTAATTGGATGCAGCTTCTGAGGCAGATTCGACTTGACAAGGAAAAAATATCAATCCAGAAATTGAAGTTCCGGTCCAGAGTTTAGCAAAGCTCAGATGATTGCACTACGTTAATCGGTTACTAACAGTGTAAGATAAAGTATTATCTGCCTTGTGGTAAGAGTCAAAGGGGCGACTCAAGAGGTAATGTGTGCGACTAAGTGTTTTTAGGGATCTGAGCAGTCTCCCAGTGGTGAAGTGTTGGAGGGGGGGGAGGGCATGATGGCGGAGGCACGGCTGCGAAGCCAGTCAATAGGCCGTTCGCGGCGTGACGTCACAGCCGCGACCGCGCCCATCGGCGCGCCGCCGCCCTGGCTTTTCGGGTATCGGCGCGGGCAGGAAGGGCGGGCGAGGACAGGCGGGGCGGGAAAACTCATCAAAGAGAGAGAATGGTAAGAAAATGGAGGAATGTGGAGAAGAGACGGGGAATGGAATGAAAAAAGGGAAGAGAAGAAGGTTGAGGGATAGGGAAGAGGGGCGAAGGGGTGCGGAGAAGAATGGAAGTGAAGGGGAAGAGAAAAGGAGGCGAATGGAGAGAAAGGAAAGGTCGGGAACGGGAAGGGGAGAGAGGCGACGACAAAAAGAGTTGGAAAGTGAAGCAAAGGAGGCGGGAAAGGAAGGATCAGGGAGACGGTGGTAAATAAATGGAAAGGTTCTGTAGGGTGAAACAAGAGAGATCGAAAAGAAACGGATGGATGAAGGAGACTTGATCTACAGGGGATAGGGGACCGGGCCGGGATGGGAAGGAACGGAAGGAGATGAAACAGGAGGGGAGGGAAGTTAACAAGAGAAATGAGCGGGGAAGAAGTGTTTAGATGTGGGTGAGGAAAGGTGAGGTGGGCAAGAAGGACAAATTTTATTGATTGACTGATTAGTGATTATAGACGCCTTCGCTGCTAAGGCGCAGCTACTGCATTCAACTTAGCCATCTAGCTTGTATCTAAAATCCTGCCACCCGTGCGACTCGAACCTAGAGCGTCCCGATCAGAGGCACTAAAGTCCCAACAGTTCGTACCCTGTGCCATCTCTCTCGGTGGGTGATCGAGATGGGTTGGATAGAAACAGGGATAGATATAGAGGGTGTCGACCCTAAACAGCGGGGGGAGAGGACGGTAGGAGACGGCGGAGGGAAGATAACAAGGAGTGAGAAGCGAGAAATGTACTGCTGTGGGAGGGTAAAAACCAAGTGGGTGGGGGAGGGGGAGAAGGAAAGGAGGGTGGGGAGTACTGGTAGGGGACAAATGAGGGGGGTAGCAACAAGTCGTAATGGCGCGGCCATTTGCCAGAGAGGGAGGAGAAAAAATAACGATTAAATGAGCGCTCTCGGAGACAATTGTGGGGATTGGAAAGTGAAAGTGTCGATGGGAACTTCGGAACGCGTGAATGTTTGTTAGAAAGGAAAATGAGGGGGAAAAGAAGATTATTATCTGGATTCTGAGCAAGTAGGTCAAAGAAGACATTTAAGTGCTTATTGATTTTGGATTCAGACCCTGAAGACGTTTTTCTTTGAAAATATATTTTCGTATCAAAAAGGGAAAACATGCGTAAGTCGTATGTATCATCAGTCCATGAAATTGCACCATTGTAATAATTTAAGATTATCTGAGACGTAAATAAACATGTCTTTGAATTGGTAAGATAATGCGGATGTATCTGAAGTACAGTATTTTAAAGATATTTTTTATAGGATTGAATTTCTTGATTTAATAGCTATTTATGTTTATCTTATAAAAATATGGTGATTTTATTAATAATTGCTATCACATACCAGTACAAATATTTAATATATGAATCGAAAAATCTCCACTTAGCAAATAACACCCTTAATAATAACGTCTATTTGACAATTTCGAATTTTCGAAACTGTGTTGTATTTGAACTCGTCACAGATTACAGTTCGGACGTAAATGTTCTTCCTAAAATTTGCACTTAATATCTTATCATGATACATAACTTTTTAACCAGCGAAGATTTCTAAAGTAAGTAACAAAACTTCAATGCCGAAATATACCCTTTCGCCAGCAGCATTCAATGTCTTTACTATCTTTGACATTTAGACAGTCATAAATTTAGATAGTCACAAAATTTGTAAAGATGTACTTTATTTCCTTGAATTAAAAAATCTCTTTCATTATGATAAAATGTCTCCCAAAAATACAATTATAGCGGTATTATTTTTTAAACTAAGATAATATTGTAGATGCTGTTAACAGAGTGTGACAAAAATAAGCGTTTAATACTCTATCGGAGAAGAAACAGAAAGTTAAATAATCATTATTCTGTCGATTTTTTCTTGCTTGTAAAATTCGAAATGTTTTTTAGGCTATTACAGTATTTTTTCATCCCTGAGCAACTGCTCACTTTATTGACTTTCGATCTTTCATGTTCCAAACAAGTTTCAATTTTGTATTTTCGTATTTACGCCGGATATGAAGTTGGAAAAAATCAAATAAAGGACTCAAAACTTTAAAATATTTTATTAAACTATTATATATTATTGTGTAATTGGCCAAGTTAATCGAATATAAGTTTTTCATCATTTTTGCCAATCTGTATTACTTATTTCCGAAGCACACTTAAATTGACAGGAAACTAAGCAGTCTCTGTCTACGATTTTGGTAGAAACGCAAGGAATGGAGAAAAAGCTTCTAAACAGTTTCCACATACATTGAAAAACGCGAATGTTTCTTGTGCTATTCCGCATATTGTGAGCTGCGGGCGCCATTAGAATTCTCATACATAGTGCCTCCTCCTTACGCCACGGGTGACGTTAGGCAAAAACAAGGTTCCCTGCACAATGCCACATGCCATTTTGTACATTTTAGCAACGTGTACTGAATAGCAAGTGTTTTGGTATTATTTGAGTATAAAGAACTGTTGTAATGTGTGTATACGCCGATAGTATACTACGGTATGCAGTATTTCAGAAGATATTTTTATTGCAATATTTAATTTATTGCAGTTTTATACAAGAATATTTTATATGTTGTTCTTGAGCAGTGAGCAATTTTTGTTTTTTGACTTGTTTTGTTTGGGGAGGAAACCATTTTGCATGACTTTGTTCACGAGCATTTTTACTGCTTTACTCCACTAGTACACATTATTTTGGGTACTGAAATAAGAAGTAAAAACTATGGTAAATTAAAAAGTAAAATGTGACGAACAACTTATCAAACGGCTGGCATAGTCAATTTTAAGAATAACATTATTTACAACGAATTTCGCCTAGTCTATGATCAATCAAATGCAACTACATTAACTGTCTAACACATTATTTATCTCGAACATTCCAATATACTTGAGTAATACCCTGTTGTTCGTACAATAAAACCATCCATGTGAAGTTGCTTGCAGCTTTCCAGGTCAAACCGCGGAACCCGTCCCACTCCAAACGTCAGTGGGAGACCGAACCTCTTCCACACTGCCCACTTTCAAAAGCGCTGCGCTGCCTTCCTGAAATCAACCCTCACACCCACACCCAGACCCACACTCCCATCCCACTTCCGCCCTTCCACACGCACATCAAGCCCATTTTCCGGGCGCCGTGATTTGGTGGTGTTATCACGGGCCTTCCACCACTGTGAAAGAAGCGTTTGATTTTGAACAGAAGGGTATCGTGTCTTTAGCGATACTTTATTAAAAGCTTGAGGGATGTGTAAAAATTCTGCTGGGCTGTATTGTTTTTCTTGGAAGGCTTTTTTCTATGAAGTTGGTTATTCTATTAATTTGTTCAATAGTAGTGTTCCGCTAATGTCGTTACAACCATACGTTTACTGCATGTTTTATCATGGGAGGTGGCGGCGATCTTACCCCCTAGGTGGTGAGATCCGGCGCTAACCTACTCTCGGCTACAAAGGATTTTCGTAACCAGGTATCTCCCACCAGCTGGGCACAGAACAAGCTGGAACTATCTCTAAGCTCCCGGCATGTGTGGTAGTGTGGTGCATGTTAGTGTGTGTGTGTGTGTGTGTGTGTGTGTGTGTAAGTAACAGGTGAGATTAGGACAAGGAAGAGGAAGAAAACATCGCGCGCGGTGCGTGGACCATCTGTTGGGGAACTTCTCCGGCATTCGCCTGGCGTTGACCGGCGAAACTAGGGACAATTACCGATCAGAGCAGCTAGAACTCTTCAGACACCGGCTGAATTCAACTTTCTAGCTACGTAGATAGCGTAGAAATCCTGCCATCGTGAGCACTCGAACCTAGGACCTCCCTGTCAGAGGCCCTGCAGTCACACCTCTCCCAGTCATAGTCATTGCGCCATCCTCTAATTCACTCGTTCTCCCAACCTCCCATCCTCCCATCGCTCGACCCCCTCTTGCGGCGCTGCGCCACCTCGCGCCCGAAATAGCGCCCGCCCGCTGCCACCCACCGCGGACGCGCGCTGCCGCCCGGACGAGCCCGCGCCCATCCATCACGCGCGTGACCCGCCGCAGCTGCGGACGCGCCCGCTCCCGCTCCCGTACCCGCACCCGCCCGCCCCGGCCACGGAGAGAGTGGGAGGGTGGGACCACGCCGCGCCAAGGCCAGGGTCAGCGATGAGCGCGCTGCCAGCGCCGCTTCGTGAGTCCAGCAGCGAACAGTACTCTCACCAGGGCGGTGCTAATAATTCGCGATGGTTATAATAATAATAATAATAATAATAATAATAATAATAATAATAATAAAGTGAGTGTTTCCTTATGTTTGTGTGTATGTCTATTTCATCATCACCCATGACCATTTCACCCCATCCCTAGAGCTTACAACCTGGGGGTGTGAAAATGGAATCAGCATTAAAAACAATGCAAAGCAAAGTAATGTGCTCCTGCCCCGATGATTAAGTCTGAGCCGCGGAGGCATGCACGCCTCGCGTGGCGCCGGTTCCCAAGAAAATAATAACAATAATAACATACACGCATCGGCTATTTATGGGCCCCGGCTGAACGTTATCTTCTGAGGCCCAGCCATATTTATCCCGAAGAGCTACAAGTGCGTCATTATGGGTAACGGATGTTTTCGGTGTGAGAATAGGACAAGGAAGGGAACGGAATGGCCCGTTTGTGGGGGTACTGTTCAGTATTCGCCTTGTTTTGATCGAAGAAACCACCGAAATTTACTGATCAGACCACTGGCCGCTAAAATTCTCCTCCAGACAGAGACTGAACTCGACATTGCTGACAAGTTAGTGTCACCGGAGGACTCGAATTTAGGACCTCCCGATGAGAGGGACCAGTTCCAACTGAAGTCCGAAATGCCCACCAGAACACAAAAAATCGTCTGTTGAGTCTGCGAAACGTTGCTTAGATGATGGGGAAAGCAATTGCTGAAATTGTGAAGAGAGAAGTGTCGTGCATCGCCATCTGTGTTCTCATCAGTCAAGAAAATTCTGAAAAAACGACACCTGATTGACAAAAGTTATTACTTTGCCGTAAGGATCAATAAGTATTGAAGAAATTGTCATCTGCCTGGACAAAAATAAACGTTTTTCTTATGAACTTCACACTTGGTACTTGTGCACGCTGCTTTTTGCCGAAAAGCTGGTTCACGGACACTGCATGGTATTTGCTAACTGCCAACGTACCAACTATCTTTCAATGCTCCCAATACGAGTATTATTTAGCTTCTCTACACGATGGCTACGAAACTGCTCGGGGCTTCAGATTCTCAAAATGCAAAAAACATGGAAAATATTGGATTCCGGGAAGTCGCTGACAATATGTAAATCTTGTTGCTGGCAGGCCAAATGGTGGTGCAATCTATCGGTCAGTTTTAGCAGTTGAAGGTCCGTTGCAAAGAACTTCCATATCAAATAAATTTTCTCCTGTTTGTGAGATAATGCGCTGTTTTTTAGGACCAAATTAAAATGATGCAAAAGTTCGAAATATACGATCTATCCTTCTGAAATACCTTCGAAGAGTAGCGAAAATGAATGTTTGAAGTGTAGCACCAAATGTGAATTAATGTGGCCGTCCATTGGCCATTTTTACCTACATGCCCAATTCACTTTTTTCTAATTATTTGAAGAAATATTTTTCATTCAACCTTTGTATTATAACAATGATATTCCCGCATTTGATAATAATTTTCTTCTCGAAACTTAGTGATATCATTTCTACCGCCACGAATGAACTAATTAATTTGCATATGCAAGTACGAGGGTAAAAAGCAAAGAAGGAAATAATGGTTACATATTTCTTAAGAAAGTATTCTAAATATTAGGAGAGACATTTTAAAAATTTCAGTTTTGACATATGTGAAACTTTCATGAAATATATATTTCTACAGGTTTCAATTTTTAACATACTGTAAATAAATGAAAATTATGAAAAGTCACATAAAATTCTATCTTCAAAGACAAAGAAGTTACAAGGCAATAAATATCGCCGGGAGTCGAAATGACGTCTCTGGCTGTTTTAGTTAATCAGTGTTTCATTTTTAAAATTACGTAATATGTACATATTTAGAGCATTTTGTAATTTGCTTAATATAAACTGAGAGAGGAATTCGCAGAGATGACATTTATGTATGCCTTTTTCTGTATTTAGTCTTAGTATTCACGTCAGGGTATAAAACTTTTTATACGAGTACACAACCCAGGAGCTTAACGACAGTTTTCACCACATGCACCTCTACCAAACACATTCATTATCGAGTAACAGCAGCAATGGTCGGTCGTATGGTCTCCTTGCAAACACGAAAACCCACTTGCGCACTATTAATTAATGTATTCATTAATTACTCGCCTCTAGAAAAACGCGCCACGCAAAAGCGGGATCATTGCTTCGGGGCGGCGCCATCACAGTGCGAACACGAGACGCTCGCGCAGCCCTCGAATCGCCACTTCAACGTAATTGCCACACCTCGGAGCTACGTGGGGGTAAAAAGGGCGATCTGGCCACCTAAAATGTGTTTGAAGCCGTTTAAACTACGCTTCCTGTGCACGAAACCTTCCTTTAGATACTACAATAGTTTATTAAATTATGAATTAGTTATTTTTAATTGTAGACAAAAATGCGTATGACTTTATTAATGAGAATTATGAAACAATACATTCTGTAGATTGTTTATACTTATTTCACAACCCAAATGTTACCAACATTATTTCGACATGTTTACGTTTCTGTTTTGTCTTTCAAACTGATCTTAAAGGATGAGGTGTGCCCGAAGTGTTGAGATTGTTTTCCTAAGGCCCACAATAAACATCATACTTTGCCTAGAACAAAAAAAAAATTGTTCGATTTAGTGCTGCTCATTACTGTGATTATTTAAACTCAAAGTGTCTAAAAGGCTTCTACGTTTAAGCAGAATTCATATTCGCAGGACTAAACATATTTCGTACTATTAGAACGTAGGAACAAGGAATAATTGTTCGTGGCCAGTCATATGGCTATGTCACAGCCCTTTTGTGGAACGCAAGTATAGAAAATAAGTAGTGTCAATTCTTTAAATATTCTCTTTTAGCCGTTCTAAAAACACAGACAAACTAGACTCCAGTAAACCTTTTGCGATATTTTAGACATCAATAAATTCATTCAGGAGGCCAAGACTTCGTAAACCTTAGCTAAAACTTCCTACGTCCCCTTTAAGCACCTAAATAGGCATTTGCCTTAAAATACGAGGTCTAGTAATTACCACTTTCTCGTCCTTCCCTGCTTTTGTGCCCGTGCTTTGCTTGCTCAGTGTGCAGCAGCGCTGTCCTTTTCTACCTACTTTTGCGCCCGTGTGACGCTATCATTCTTCATCTTTTTATCGGCCATCGCATGACTTTCGCAGCGACTTCCAGGTTCTCTTAATGCAGAGGGCTGTTGCCGCCGTATGATGAGCGGACGCGTTTTACAGGTCGGCTGTGGCGTATGAAAGGACGCAAAAACGAAATTTCGGATGAAAATCGCTAAGACGATCAAGCCTTTGGCGGAAGAATCGACAACAAGAAATTGGGCTGTGTTACTTTGTAAATCAGGGTGTAACAGATGGTATAAGAGAGAGCACAACCCTCATGCTTCGCTGGAATTAAACCTTCCAAAAAATTCTTCGTTCGTCTTGCTTGTGAAGAGAAGTAAATTTGGCTGTACCTTGTAATAATTATGGTATATTACCTTGAAATGGATTGCTGTGGGTTGACTTTTAAAGGATACACAGAAAACGCATTTAGGAATTTTGTAGCGAGAAAAAATAAACGGCTGAGTTACAATGAAAGGCCTTCTTGGAAAACTGTGGACCTGAACTAAATGGATGGTATCACACTTTTAATTGGTTTTACGTGGCTACTCAACCGTTAAATTGTTGATATAAAAGCCGATAAGAATAAAATTTAACACTATATGAAGGGAGCTTGTGTATAATGGGTAGCACAAGCGCATTCTACAGTTAAGCACCGCGGGTTCCATTCCAGCCCAATTTATGAAGAATTGCTGGAGGAGAAAAGGAAATGTACGTGGGTTTTTTGGACTTCTCCGTTTTCTCCTCCGGTTCATTTCACTATTTCTCTGTAATGATTATTGCCATCTTCAACTCATTAATAAGCAATCATGCGCCTTAATGACCCGCATTGCACCCTCTGAATTTCAATTCGCGGCGTATGATCAACATCGGATGTATCTCTTCAGAGGTCTTGTCATCTATTACACTCTTACAACTGGATGATACGTTTTGCACTCCGGAAGTGAGAGTAATATGAGTTTCGCGATATGCGATCTGATTCTGATATGGACAGAAAGAAGAAATTCATATGTCAAAATCAATTTTCTGTACGTGGCTATTACAACGTAATAGAAAAAATAATTGGTTACATTAACATTAAAACATAAATATAGAATGAATTAGTACTTGTTCATTGTATAGTTTGCACTATATTAAAAATTGCGGAATATTTCAACGCTTTGAATCACGTGAGGCTTTGATCATGTTCAAGATATGCTGGTATTATTGTTTACAATTGTACAAATATTGAGGTCTCTCTTAATAAATGCAAAGATAATAAATAATGGAATGGGCGCGACCGCTTGAGTGAACGACGCGAGCGGCTGGCGCGCAACTTGCTCTCCCGCAAGACTTCCGCGGAGACAGAGTGGCGGGCGAAACAGGTACACTACGTTAAAGGGCACGGAGTCATAAGAATAATTACCGGCGTGGCAAACGCGGGGATACGAAAGACATGGTATTAGCTGTTTTTGAAGGGAGAGGTATGCAGAAATAGCAATAGAATGGGCAGTGAAATTGGTTAGTGCTATGTGCAATTGGACCCGTGTGTAATAAATCAAAGCGCCACGTGGTTGTACGAGTATGGGTTCTGTAGAATGTGTGGTGCAGACATGTTACGATCCGTGAATATTACTCAACAGTTGTATTCCTGGAACATTTTAATACAGTTCAGTGGTAAATACGCGGGTACGCTAAGTAATGGGTGAATAGGCAAGTGAACGCGCTGAGAGACGGACAAAGTTATAATCCACTAGTCAGTGCATGAGGTGGTGGTATAATAACTCAGGGGAATAGGCGGTACACTGAGAAGGCAATCATTATTCCGGTGGCTGTGAGTGGGCTGTCGGTCAGGAGGGGGGGGGTGCGAGCTGCGGTCGTCGGACGTGCCACCGGCCGGGCGGGCCCCGACGAGATCGAGCGCTCCCGAGCGAGGGCGGCGCAGCGGACAATAACATCAGACAAGTGTTAATGCACGCATAGTTCTGCACCTTAGTCTCTGGTCTGCGCTACAAGTCTTTGAGGTGACGCGCTACCCCGTTTTCACATAATCATATTGGTACTGCAAAGAATGTACTAGATCGACATGGAGCCACGAGCCACATTTGCCTGATGGTTGGGGAGGCATTGAGATCTTGTGACAATCCATTTGGATATAACAATAATTTTAATATATAAATATTTAATGCCGAAAGTGACATGGGTAGTAAAAAATTGAAGAAGAGACAAAAATAAGGCATTTTTAGTTAATTTGACGCAAATCTGAGAGAAAGTGATAGATAACAAGTATGTCGGACAAAAACTCGGAAAGAAAAGCATATGAATTACACAAACATTAGTTTAGATATTGTAATTTAGTAACTAAAACGTAATAATAATATAAGGTGAAAGACAGTTAAGAGGACTAAGTCACAAGATCAATGGCATAATATTCAGTTGTAAAAGGATTAAGGAAAAATTAACCAAACAAAATTTGGATTGAATAAGGTTAAAAATATTATTTTGAGAGTAGAAATGAGTGAAGTAACAGAATTATTAAAATGAACAACGAACAAAACAACAATCGAGATACGAAAGCGATAGCAGCCTTCGATTTACCTAGCGGTGGAACAAAACAGCAGAATGATCTTAGTCCGTGGGAGCACGGTAGCGCGAGTAAACGTGAAGAGCGCGCTGAATCGCCGGGCGGAGGTTGCTTTCCAAAACGTCGATTTGAATTGACAGTTTATCAAATGAGTGCGTGTGTCTTAAAGTGTAGATGGATATCCGAGGTAATGCAGAAATCGAAATTGCTGAGTGTCAACAGAACGAGGAACTATGAGACGTAAGTTTGACATCGCTGCAATCAAGAGATGGGGAAACTTTGAAATATTTTACTCGGAATTAATATGAGAATGCCAAGGACCTTTAGCAAGTGACAAAGAGAGAATTAAATTTAAATGACCATAATAGATGCATGCTAAGTATAATTGAATGTTTAAAAAATAAATAAGTAAATAGAAGTTACTATGGGTCAGAGTTGTTTTCAGCGTGTCGAATATGATTTATCCATATGTTTTGTTGTTGTGCAATATATTATTGCGATTTAGGTGAAGTTGCTGTGAAATAGGTAACGGAAATTATAAATGTTGTTTAAAGAAAAATAAATTAGTGTCGCACGAACAATTACGGACGTAACATTAGAAATTTGAAACTTTTTTATGTATGAGACGATGGTTACAAGCAATGTACGCCGCGTATCCCGTTCCCAAAAATATCGATGAAAGCATCCCCCACACCATATGGGACGGATTCAGCAACCTCTACCCGAATATAAACTTTTGACCCTGGTGGATCAATTTTGAAGTACATACGAAGTATTTACGTACATACGTAATAGACCATACGTATACTATAAATAATCAATAAATGAAGCTAGAGAATTCGATCCAAAGGCCGAGATCTCTACGGCAGTAGTGCGGTAGTGGACGTGGACCAAAAGATAGTGGGTTCGTGTCCCTCCTCGGGCATGGTTGTGTTATGTGTGTCTCTATGATTGTCTATTTCATCATTATCGTCATCATTTCCATACCTCATCTGCTAGGGCTAACAACCCTTGGGCGTAGAAGTGGACTCATCAGAAATGCTAATCACCCCTAACAAATGCACGTGCATACCCCAGGAAAAATATGACTGGGCCTTGATGGGTTCAACTGTACGTTTGCGTGGTCCGTGGACGGTCAATTCGTGTTCCCACCAAAAAAACAGAGAAAAATCCACATAAAATAGGTCTCACTATGCAGTCTAATATTCGACTAGAAGCTAGTATCAGCCGGAGCACGGATATCTCTGAGCTGCAGAAGGTGTTGATAGAAAACCGGAAATACACTTAACAAGTCTCACTATTTTTCACAAATAATTATGCCGCGATTGTGCGATTTAATCGATGTTAAACAAAAAATACGATGAACTACTATTATACAATGCAATCTACTGTGAAATCTGATCTGATCTACTGAGAAACCTAAACTACGCAATCTAGGGCATTATTTTGCTTTTTCTGTTAGGCTTTGCTTTCACGAGTTAAGACTCAAATGACACCAATTTCTTCCGATGGGGTGTGGTACGTTTATCTTGGGTTTGACGAGTCACCAGAGTAATTTGTCGCTGTTCGCAGTGTTGAAAGAACGGCAGAATTTGTAAGGGCAAACTGTTTGTCATAGCTTACAACATGTGTCACTTCCATCAACAGATTAACTCTCGGTATGTGCATTTTATCGAAAGAGAATGACAGCTACAAATATATAGTTATCCCACGCATTAAAACTGAGCAGATTTAGTTATGATTCAGTAATTCTGGTAAACTTGACGGATAGCTTGTAGTCCAAATGTACGAGAGTATATTTTGTGGAAAATATAAATATTGTCTATTTTGATATGTATTGCATTGCAATATAGAACTAGAGAGACATCTAAACGAATTTCTCTATAACATCGTTGAGTAAATATACGGGTAATTTCAAAGGTCTCATTCTTAAGCTACAATACTTAGCTTAGTGAATTTGCCTTCATTCATGTCCATATTTATATTTATTCATTTATTTATTTATTTAGTCAAAAAACAGTAAAAGCTGCAAGTGACGTATGGAGAAGATCATCTTATTTGTTTCTAATTATTATAAACATTTGTGCGCAGTTGTCATTTTACAGATAATCGCACATAAGGTAAAACAGTTTTACTCACGCAAATGAAATTTAATGTGATTTTCCATCTCACAATGTTAACAATACTTTGTTCGAATTACAAATAATGCACGAGTTACCCCGATGCCTCCTTTATCAAGACACGCTTCGATCAAAATCCAAATATTAACATTTTAATACTTCATTTGATTTAAACCAACTATATAAATCCATAGATGTACACTATCACACAATGGATATGTAATTAATACCAGGCTTCGAGAAACGCGTTTAAATGATTCCATTCCCAACCTCCCGAACGATAGCGGCGCGAGTGAGCGAAGACGGTTTATCCCACGCGTCGGCTGTCTGGATGGCTGGCTGGCTGGCTGCTCGCTGCCGGAGACGCCGCGAAAAGACAAAAAAGGAGCGCGTCTGAATTAAATATGGCGATGCCTTGGCGGTAATGCGGGCCGGAGCAGGCACCGCGCCATTTCTCTTCGGGGAGTCAGCAGGTGGGAGAGAGGTGCTCAGAGAGAGAACGTGCGGTACGGGCCATCTCTTCCTACTAGCGGCTGCCTTCCATCCTCCCAGTTGGAATTTCCTTCTGGCGGCGCAGCATTGCGTGGGGCAGCTGACGGCCAATCTAGCTGGGAATGGGGGAGCTCGCTAAATCTTGCAGTCTCTCGGTGGAGTGTGTGCGATCATCGACTGCATGGTCAATTTATAAGCGCTGGTCGGGTCTGGAGGAAGTTGGTGGAAATGAACACGAAAACTGCAACGAACGTTAATTTATTTCATAGGGTTTTCTGTATTTTAGAAGATTATATTTTGGAAACGTAGTCGTAGTCAAGCCGAAATTTTAAGTATATGCTTTCGTTTTGATGATGTTAAATTCAGAAGAGAAGCTCAGATGGAAAGAAGAGAACATTAAAACGGCAAGTTACACAAGTTGGAACAAAATAGGATATTTGTAGTTTTGAGACGAAAATATTTCTATTTTATTTTCCTGTAAAAACAGATTTCATGATTATTGTAAATTAACAAAGAAGTTAGTTTATTAACATTTAAATTTACCGTATTGGTACTAATTAAGCTAATAAAAAAGTTACATCAACAATATAAACAGAGATTCCAGGATTGTTGAAGAGTCTTACAGGAAGCGTATTTATTATCTGAATTTGGTCGTCGTTAACGTGTTTGCAAGATTATATGATGTTCAAATTATCTTAAGTGGTGAATCGATGCAGAAAAAAAGGACATAAATTAATATGAATCTGTGAATTTTAAATGAGAGATTTGAAGGCACTTTCGAATCTCAAAAACACGTTTCTTTTTGAGTCATTTAAACAGTATAATAATACATCAATTACGAACAATAGACTTACATTTTGGTAGAAGCAAAAAGTTGATGCAATTAACTAAATAGGGAACATTTATCAATGCCAAATTCTGATTCTATATTTAAAGAATCATTATTTTCTCAACATATCGCTTCCTCAATAAAAATAGCAAAACCAGCTATTTATATTTCCATTATTTTATCATTTATTATTTCATTATTTCTTTCTTTATTTCATATATTTTATCATTTATATACTCATTGTTCTTTTATGCACGAGTACGCTCGTAAAAATTACATTATTTTCATAATTAAAACGACAGTTTTATTTGCTCATATTTATTCTACATTTACTGCTAGTATGTTCAAACTTAATAAACAGAAAACGTTGCTAAGTGCAGGTAAAAAAATATCATATTCACAGTATACGCTATTGGATATACTGCAGGTTTTCTTTCTAATTCATTTGTTCCTTCCAACATTTTCTAAACGGCCCTTCTCTTGACCGTTCTTTACTTTTTCTTTGCAGTATTTCTTACATATGTTTCTATTATTTTACCTTCAAAGGATAATCCACACAATGTTCTCTGTCTTTTAATTGTGACTGCTATCACTTATAAAAATCATCTATAATTGCCTCCATATCTTGATTTCTTATTTAAGACTGCATCGGGGTGTAAAAATACATGTGTACGATGCAACGTGTGAATACTAGTTTAATGTTTTCCTTGCGTTTTCAATGTGCTGAGAATAGTGAAGCTCTTGGTTGAAATTCATGGCATTGTCGCCCTCTGCCAGTTTGCTGCGTATGCAAAAGGAAAGTAATGTCGTGAAGAGCGCGCTGCAGTTGACCCAGGCCGCGGGACTCTCTTGGAAGGGCAGTGAGCACGAGCGCCAGCGCGCAGACGGGGCGCTCAGGGGCCTCGCAGTGTAGATTACCTACGTAATTACAGCTGGGCCGTCATTAGGCGAGCCGCTTTTGAAGGTGGCGCCGGGAGGGGCGGGGCGGGGCATGTCATGTCGCTCCCTCAACGCCACGGCCGCCAACTTTTCCTCCGCCACCCGTTTCGCAGGCTCGTCGACTGATATCTCCGTGCCGCATTTAAGGTCAAGTCTTAAAATGTTTGGGTTATGTAATTATATAATCATGGCAATTCCATTAATGGGGAGACAGCGGATCTCATATAAACAACTGAATTATTGTTTACTACGAGTATTACGTTAGATATACTTTGCACTATGTATATGTATGCATAAGTTCAATACGTTGTGATGGAGTTCTAACGTTGTAGCTCTTTTCCAGGAAACTTCTGGAACTTTTTTCGTTTGTGATGTAAATTTCCTTCATTACCTAAAAAATCGTCGTTCAAGGTAACGAGAGTCCTACATATCAATTAGAATAATATTCAAGGCATTTTACGTTGAGTTTATACATGATTTTCTTATATGCTATAGTGAATATTTGTCCCAACATGACGTTAGTACTCTGTGACTGAAAACGGGAGGATGAGGGATTTCATTCAGCCCCTTTTCATTTTACAATAATTAAAAATGTAAGTAATAAATTATTAATGTAATTGTACAGTTACCTCACATGATATCTGTAAAACTAACACGAAATTTATTGTAGTGATTACAGAAAGAGCGAAGGTTTTCTAAGTACATACCATATTTCCGGTAACTTTGACAATCAAAATATTATATGCCAGTTGATGTCGCTACTAATTGCTGTAAAATTGATACTTGACAACTAAATATCCTCGCCAAGTAACACATCTTTTTTCGTAGATATTTGATCAACCTTTCCAATTCGATATGAATTTTCTTCAAATGTTAAACAAAAATAAACGAGATTTAAAGTAATAACTTTTCGCTTCATAACATTTGTTTTACTGAGCACCTGAACAATCTATTAAACTATTAGTGATTATTTGCCCATATGTTACATAATACACAAAAATAAAACAAATATTCAAGTATATTTTCCTTGACGTTTAATACTCTCTTTTTAGCTTCAGTCCTCTCAATTTCTCTTTTCGTTAAAAATTCAGTCTTTCTTTAGTTCAATCATTTACTTTGTTAATATTTCACTTATCTTCCGGTCTTTTATCTTCAAAATATAGTTCAATAGTTCTATTTTCGAGAGAAATATCTTTCCTTGATTCCAATATAAAATAATTTAACCTCATTTACATCTGAACAGGAAACTACAATCTATTTTTTTTCGCACATAACATCTGTTATCTCTTCACTCGGGAACGAACGTGACTTCGTCTGTTCTCAACTGAAATTCCATTTGCAGATTCCGTCTCGCCTGCTCAACTGCTTCTCTGCATTTCGCGGGGGGCGCACTACCCAAAGCAACGCGAATTCCTCGCGCACGCCCCTTACCACGCATCGGCCCTCCGCCTCCATTCAGCCGTCGCTTGCCGGTCTGAGATACGATTGCGCCTGCGCGCCCGGATTCTTGTGCTTCGCCTTTCGCTCAGAATACCTAACTTTGCACCGCCCATTATCTGTGTGGGGGAGCGGCTCGCAGCCCCTGAGTGCGTATCTGCGTTCCTTCCTCGGCGAAGGCGAAGGCGAAGCGCGCGCCGCGGTGCGCCAGATGGCAATCGCGCCTTTCCAAGCGTCTGCTGCCGCCAGCGCCTCCGCCGGCGCCGTCACTCCCCCTCGGCTACTTCCAGCTGACGCCCTGACGTTGGCCTCGCGTCTCTCCTTCACACTTCCCTCGCGAGACCGTTGTCTGTCGCGTTTCGGCCACGCTTCCTTCAACTTGTATCGTTTCCTCTCTATCCTCACCTTGCACCATTTTCGTTATCCTTAATCTCTGCATCTCTTTTCCAGTCCTCACTATCTCTTTTTCATCCCACCCCATCCCATCTCCATCCCGCCTTTATCCTCCCATTATCCTCCACTAGCTCTACGCTCCAAGTCCTCACCGCTTCTACCCCTCTTCCACTCCATTCGTTTCTTATTAACCCCGCCATTCCGTCCTATTCTCTTCCAGACTTCCTTGTTTCCTCCATTAAGTTCCTCCTCAGTTACATTTTGCCTCGCTACCACCCACTTCCAAGGATACATGGAAACCTTCAGCTTTGCAATGAGACAAAGGTCACCTGTCATGTTACACTTTTAATATTATCATGAAATTGAGTAACAAAAATATTTTTCATTCTCTGAAATTGTAGAAGCACTGACACTTTCTAAATTAAAAATTTGCAAGAACAGTATCGTAGAAAATTCACTAACATCGTAATCACCTGGTTTTGTAACAATGTGTATGTATGTAGTGTACACAGTACTTGGCGCGGCAGTCCCTGAACGGGCTCAGGCCTACCGGCGACGTCGCTGCCTCGCGACCATGGATTAAGGGGGTACGTGTGGCAATGCTACCACGTAGACATCCCCACGCCGTATTCCGGTCTTCTCAACCTTATCATCGCCGCACAGCAACATATACTGGGACATTGCAAGGAAAACACGCATTGTAATCTTGCCTCACCGGGAACCGAACCCGGAGCCGCGCAGTGGAAAGCGAGCACGGTGACCAACAGCTAGCCACGAGCCCGATTTTATAACTATAAGTTGATAAAATACTATTGAAACTGTCAACATTTTTATTAAATATAATTATAAAATATTATTAATGATATTATTATTATTAAATCTAAATTATTATATAAAATATTAAATATTATTACTTCAATATATATAATTTTTCAAGTACTTGAGGTACTCTGGGCTAGACATTAGAAAGACACTAAAAGATAAGTAAGTACATTTCAGCAAATTTTAACTCTAAAAGCATTCTGTACGAAAAAAATCGAATTCAGATAAAATAAATCGATTCATTTAATTAACTCTGCAAATTATTTACAATAACCTTGAAAAGTGCGAGAAAAAGTTACAGGAGAAGAAACACCCAACTCTACCATCAATAAAACGAGACTACGGTGAAATACTATGGTACATTATCTTCCACAAGCACGTCTCAGTGGAAACATAAATGCTTTATTCGCAGACATTTGCAAATGCTCATCACGCGTAGCCATAAATTGCGCTCCCCAAACTACGTGTTAAGAATATTGTGCAATGTTTGCGCTAAACAAATTCTTAGAAAAACCTATTGCTTAGTAGAGCGCTTTAAAAAACATACAATCATGTTTTACATGGTCTTTTACATATTTTAAACTCACTGGATATTCATTACGTATAAAAATAGGGCAGTACAAAAAAAACAGTCCTTCTCGTGCATACTACTACTGTAAAAAGCAATGCCTGCATGCAACATCTTTATTAAACTTGTGAATTTGGAACGAATTTCTACCTCAACTTTAATTTCGTGATTTGTTATTCATTTGTGCAAAACTAAATTCCAATTGTAACACAGCTTTAAAATATTAATAACTTAACTTTATAAACTTATATTCACATGTTTCAACATCTCACGTGTGCTAACTGTCGTAAGTCCCTGCGCTCCGAAGCTCTCCCCACCCCCATCCCCCGTCACATTAGCTACGCGCAGCGGCTAAATCCAAAGCCTCCTTCCCACTTGCAACAAAGAATCTGAAGACACCAACCCTCTGCGACTCCCTTCCCGAAAGCAAGGAAGCCTCTTGACCTTCGTCACACCGTGCTGCGCGCACTCGACACGCGCTTTGCCGGGGAAACACAGATTGTCTTAGCCTCGCCAATGCACCTCGCTAATCCCTTGGGACCAGCTGTAATTCTTCGCCCAGTGCGCCGGCTCCTAGCATATGTTCCCCCTCGCGGCCACCATCGTCAACAGAAGCTACACAACGACAACCTATTGGAGTGGTCAGATTATGGAGGTCATCAAACTAGGAAATGGCATCCGACCAATAGGCATCCACAACCCCAAAGAATATCCTAGAAGTACCTAAGGAACCAATATCAAGGGCACTCACACACAAGGAATGGTAGCGCAGGGCAGAGATGAGAAAGGGAGATGTCTGAAATCCTTGCAGAGAGGTTGGCAGAAATCCATTGAGAGAGGCTGTTTGATTTTTCATCGAGCGAAGACACATTTCCTTGAAAAACCTCGAGACATGTGAATTATTTAAAACCGCAAATTGACGGCTACAATTTTATTCCATTCAAATAATAGATTACACATTCTGGCCATTTCTCTTTTTGCGTTTTCCTTTGCGGGGAAGGAGAGAACTCGAAAAAGAACAGAAGGCTGAGGTGTGCATTATGAGAATACATAAACGCTATTTTTTTCTTTCCTTTTCATTCTTTCCATTTTATTCTTTGGTATTTTTAAAAATTACAAAAGTGTAATACTTTGACATGTCTCTCACGTCCTAAATACTTAGATTAGCGGCGATTGCTTCACATTATTTTTTAAGATCACACATGGTTTAAATGCCATATACATTCCTTAAAAACTACACACTTTTCTATGAAAATTAGCTCACAATTCTCTGTTTCAGAAACGTTCAAAAGGCATTTTCTCAAAAATGACTCCAACTGTTTTCTTCAAACCCTTCTAACAAATACTGCTAATTGTTCTCATTAATTTGATATAAAGTTTTCTTTGGAGTTTCTTTTTTCAAAAATTACTCAAATGTTTTTTGAGATATTTTTCACACAGTTAATATTCATCTTTCCAGCAATTTGTAAACACTACTGCATTTTTGAGTTACTTCAAATAACGTTTTTCGAAAGCTCAAACATTTTCTGTGAAAAAGAGCTTTAAATTTCGCATTTACAATAATGCTTAATCAACATTTTCGGCCAAAACGGCTTCAAATGTTTCACTGAAATTGCCATTTCAGACGTGGTTTTACTCTTCTTTCATATTCTTCAAGTAATATTTCGGTTCTACTATTAGGAAACCAAAAGTTAAGAAAGATGGCAGGTGCAAGAGTATGAGACAAGTCCGAATAGCTAGCTCAACCAAAGAAAATAGAAAACCAATACGAGAAACTCTATTTAATATATATCTACCTACAAAGAAACCTGACAAATCGCGGTGTGGGTACATCAGATCGTTGGTCAACATCGGATTCGCAACGAGTCGTAGGCGTGGGGTGGTCAGGTAGATGCAGGGTCAGGACCTGGACATGCGCTCTAAGCGGTTAGGGCCTACATTAATCTATACAAGACTTTATCGACGCCACAGGTGATATATTTGTGGCAAGGCGAGAAGGGTCAGAGATGCAATGTTTAAAGAAGAAAGACGCGGACATGGAGCTGAAAGGACGGGGACTGGGATACCTCGGGCCAGCGGTGGCGACAGTGCGCGGTTGGGGAAACGGGGAGGGAGAGAAAAAGAGAAAGGGAGAAAGGGAGAAAGAGAGATAGAGAGATAGATAGAGAGTTAGAGAGTTAGAGAGATAGATAGATAGAGAGAAAGAGAGAAAGAGAGAAAGAGAGAAAGAGAGAGAGAGAGAGAGGGGGGGGCGTCGTAAATCGCGCGCCAGACGCCGCCAGGCGCAAGCACTGCGGCTCGCCCAGCTAGCGCAACGCCCACTCCTGGACCCTGGCATGGCACTCCCCTCCCGGAACCGCACTTCCTCTATTCCTCTTCCTGCCTTCTTCATCTCCACCTTTTTCTTCTTCTTTTTTCTCACCTTCATTTTCTTTTCTTCTCCACGCCCTCCCCTTTCCCTGCCTCTAGTTTTTCTCCCGCTCCTTCTCTTACCTCTTCTCGTTCTTTCTCACCATTGTTCTGCCCATTCCGTCTCCCGTTCTTTCTTTTCCCTCTCCTTCACAATATTCTCCCCACCTCCTTCTCCTCCTCCTTTTTCCTCTTTATTCTTCTCGTTTATCTTGTAGATCTCCCTCTCCTCCACATTCACCTTCTGTTTCAGTGATTATACACGAGAATATGAAAGACGTCTCTAGAGCAGGGAAATTATAGTTACATTCTTTTTGCAATGAAGTGTAGGAGGAAGACCTATTTTTTCGTTTAAAATCATTGTGTTTAAGAACGAATTTCACTTAATCAATGGCAAATCTTTATGGTCGTAATGCAAAAAGACAAATTATTTTGGTAAGTAGGATCACATGATGGTATGAATGATGATAGAGCAATTGTGGAAAGAAAAGCAAGTTAAAACGTGAAGATCCCAAAAAAGTTTTCCGAAAACCAGTTTCGTCCAAAATCTCCATAGATCGGCTGGCATTTGAATTCGGACCCGACAGTAGAATTAACGCTTTCTAAGCACTACACCAAGAATTCATAGGAGCAAGAGCGATTACACGAAAAACAAAAATATCTTCCTTATCCCTCCAGATCGAAGGCAATAAAAATATTGGAACAGATATATCGAGATATGCGAGGTGTTGAAATGTTCCAGTTAGCTTTTATATATAGCCTGACGTAAGAAGCAATCTTCAAATTGTGAATCGAAAATTGTTAAACAAGTAGGTTAGAATGCCAACTTCGGTTATGACCTAGGTTATAGAACAAAACTTACAAGGGCCGAGCATAAAAAAAACACTTTCGTCATTGCTCCATTGCGATTTCGAATACGAGCTTTTATTTACATGTTTATTAATGAAAGCATTTCAATGAAACAAAAATGACCCAAAGAGTATATTATTAAATTGTTTGTTTCAAACAGTAAAATTTATACCAGCCAGTGCCTCGTACTGCAGGGAAACATACATTAGTTGTTAAGAACAGAGTCATCTTTTCTGACAGAATATTTATGTAACAATGTTTTACTCTAATGTTGTCCCTGATGACCCCTGTTTACAGATGCAGTTCCCCTTCGGAAACTAGAAGTACCATTTGGAAAGAACATCTGCAATGCATAGTAGATTCATGTTACGAGGGTTCTGATTTGTAGTTGTCCAATTTGCAAGTTTCTACATTATAGGTGGTGATTCCTCAATCTAAAATCGTTGTATTTTATTAAAAGTTATTAAATTACGTCATTTTACCTCTGAAAAATGCATTTATATGCCTATTTTGTAAAAATGCCCAACTTTTTATGTTTATAACTTTAATATTTTAAACAAAATAACAGAGAATATACGGAGATCTCTTAATGTTCTAGAATCAGACCAAGAGAAGAAATATAGAACATTTTACCATACACCCTTTCCAATGCAATTCCCACCCTTTCCATGTAGACGTACGGTCAATAGCCCACATCAATACAATATATATTGATAATATTTTATACATAATAGTAGTATAATATGTCCTGCTTTCCTAATATTTCATGTTAGCAATCCAAAATAAAATGTCTTGTTACTTTGAGTTCTACTTTTATGAAGAAACAAAAGCATTAATTTGCAAAGTATTTTGTGACGTTTAGGCCACAAATTGTATCAGCTGTAAAATTGTTTTAATGTGTCTTTATTTTCTGTGGTATTTTCCGTTAATAAATTAGTATTCCCGGAAATATTTATAAATGCATATTAATTACTGAGAATTACTGTTTCATTGCCAGTGGATTCGTAATGACATTTCAATGACTTTGTAACATGTCTGTAAATAATGTTGAGTTTTCGTTCCATGAAACTATTGTTATCTTTAGTGTAATATTTGTAAGACCTGAAGTGTTTGGAAACTCCATAAAGTAAGTTTGCAAAGAAAGAATGAAACAATACTTCAACTGATAGAGACGATAATTCATGTGTGGTGAAATAGCTTACAGATGATTGCAGCTATAAAACTGAATCACCTATAGACATAATTAGAGGCTGACCGAATCAGAAAGCATTTTTTATTACTACTACTAATTATATCTCTTAAATGTTACGTAGTTTCTAAATAACTCTGATGACCAATTAAGATTTAGTATTATTTCATCTGACAATGTCAAAAAAGATCATTTTCAGAATTTTAAAAATGTGAACAAAAATTAGTCATTTTCCTAACGTTAAAAACAAGAATATAACCGACGATTTATGTATCACCTAATAATTGAGTCCGTGTTTTTATTTGTGACAAAGTTTGATTTCCCTTGATTCATTCATTTCCTTTTATTTGCAAGCAATCTAAACTAGGTTCGCCGGTTGGCGGTGACTGTACCGGCGCAGGGGTCGGTCACGACCGCGGCCTGTCGCAAACTCGCTTGCACTGCGGTTGCAACCTCCGCAGCAAAACGTAATAATAGAAGCAATATTTTATCCGGATATTGTTATTTACTAGGAAAACGCTCACTGCGGTAAGATATATGACTGTGCCAACTGCAACATTTAATTAAAAGAGTTGTACATCAAATAAAGAATTTGACGAAACAATGGGGTTCCGTCTTTTCAGAGTTGGTATCATGCATTTACTTGTAGTAGTTGACCCGTAGCAACGTCACCGTCATCAAAAACACCTCCAGCAAAACCTAGAAAGGTAACAAAATACTACTGACGACCTTCAACATTATTGCCCTGTAATAGACATTAGAATTGCAAATTATGATATTTTCTATCATTTTATTTTCGTTGAGTACATACGTTTATTATTTTCATCCTCATGAAAATTCGTAATTAGTAATTTGAGAACATCTTGTAGATACAGCGTAATGTATTTCAAAATATGGGTAGAAAACATTTAGAAGGATGTCAATCAAGAAAATAAATTGGATAACAATACCACTCTAATTTATTCGGTACCTTTCGGAACGTGAAATAATCGATTACATGAAACTCGACTAGCAATTGTAATTAAGTTCAAATATCTAAAGCAAATACTTCAGTGATGTTTGGATGGTCTGTAAGATGCACCTTACTCGTGCATTTTGGAAGGTCGTTACTCATCATCAAATTTTTATGAAATAATATTTTGTATATGCGTTAAGATTTATTATAATATATTATTTATTATGTTCCATTACGTTACTTTACGAAATTCATCATATATAGAAATATATTATCATCGATTTGATTCCTTACATTAACGTGCATTACGTTTCTTTATATTAAGTTAATTTGTATGTTACATTAAAAGCTCTCATTCCATGTGTAAACCGCTCATTTATCTTTTTCCGTACTTTTCTTTATGGAATATTAGTATCATCAATTAGCCTTCCGCACTCTGTAACTAGCGACTAATTATTTCGACCGTACTTTTCGAATAAATTATCTGTGATCCCGCGCGAGGGGTGGGGGTGGGGTGGGGGGGAGGCGACGCGTTATTTGCGCTGCGGCAGACGCATCGCGTCGCCGCAGCCTCCCCTTCCTTTCCCTCCCCTCCGAGGCGCGGGTGGAGGCGCCGCCGTAGGACAATGCACCGGAAGTAATTTCGTGGAGGAATTCGCCGGGGGGGGGGGCGCAGGCGCCGCCCGAACGCTCTCGCCCCCACCCGCTCGCACCATCCGTCTCCCTGGCTCACGCCCCTCCACGCCGCTTGGGGACGGCGTTCCAGGAAGGAGGTCTCTGTCACCGGGACTTCGTCTCTCTTGGCTTCCACGGTGCCTCTTCTCTCTTGTCGACTGTTCTTCTTGGTTTCGTTTCTCTGAGGTGGTGCACGAAGCCGGTTCCTGCTGAGTGATTCCTCTCTTTTCTTCCCAAGTACCTATTCTCTTTTATCGTCTGTTCTATCCCTTTCCCATGACGATTCATGAAACTGTTTCGCATCTCCGTTTTCTTCCTCTCTCTTCTCTCCCCCTTTCTTCTTTCTTCGCACCCACAGTTTCTCAATTCCCTTTCCCAATGGCATTTCATTAAGCTCGTTCACGACTAGGTATCTTCTTTACTTCTCCGGTTCGTCTCATCTCTTCCGTTATATTCTTCTCTATGGCGCTCCATCACACAGATTCGTGTCTGCCTTCCGTACTACTTCTTTCTCTTTGTCCACCGCTCCTCAAATCCAGTTCTTTATGGCGTGCCATGCCGTTCGAGGTTCACGGTTGCATCTCTGTTACCATCACGGAATTTCTTCTTAATTCTCTTCCCGTTCTCCTTTCTTCTCAACTGTTCTTGAAGGCGCTCCATTCAACCAACCCCATAATATGCCGCCAAACATAGTACGTGGAGATGTTATACAGATAATAAGCTAAGACAGCGCTCAAATCATATTATGTAAAAACTTCAAAAGGGCTACTTTCATATGGTGCTTTACGCATATTACTCTGTGAAGATTACTACAATCATAGTTACTTTCAAAATGCATTGTGGTGAACTATGGGTTATTAGAAATACGAGCAACTACATTAAACGAAGACCATTGCACTTTTAAGTGAAGAGTTTATGGTATATCAAGTGATTTTGGAAAAGATAATAATGAAGTGGCCTTCCTCGAAAAATAATTATTTAAAGAAATGTGTCCACCTCGGCGGCAGTCGCGATTTAAATCCCTTGGTGCCTGCCTCACGTAAACGCCACTACGCCAATAATTGCGTTTTAACAGGCTTTCGTTCACTGACTGTGTTGTTTCTTAGACGGCGTCTGAGTCGGAATATTTTAAACCACGCCGAAAGACGGCACTGAAGATTGGTACTTGCGAGATAAATCGTTGTTGCGGCGCTGACGTAGGTCGGTAGTTATTTGACGCCCCTACGAGGGTGCTCGACGATAGCGCTAAAATATTGCGTCTAGCAAACAACGGTATATTACTGACGAGCACCGCTCTTTTCAAACGAAACAGAGAATTTTGGGTTACTGAAATCGCCGTAAATCTCTCCTGGAGGTATTCTACAATACGCACCACAAACGTTTCAACAAACACACACAAAAAAGGTAAGTTGTAAATGGGTATTTTTTTACTCTCAGACTTCATAATTGTTCGTTCCTGGTATATATAAGTTAAGATGTTCTGAACAAACATATATAATACGCTTTGTAATTTATATCTTCATTCACTGGTAAAATTATTTTCAAATTCAGAAGTAAAAAGCTATGAAAAGTTTAATATAAATTAATAAATATTGTTTAAAAGATCGTCTTTGGATTACGTTTCATCTTGAAATGTTCACAAGCTTCCTCGTAAAAAATAATTTTCTACAAAAGATGTTGAAACTCACCCTGAAATGGCAAGGGATTTAACATTCCTTCAGCTTCTGCAGGAGAACTCACCTGAAACAAAAATACGGACTCAGTATTAAATTACATCGCAACATAGATTAATTTTCTTGCAAAATTGTATTTCGTTATTATAAATCACAACATTTAAAGTAAGAAGAACGCAACACAATAATATTAATGATCACCATAGAACGTTATTTCAAGATCTTTTATATTTGAAGTGTGATATTTTAAATAATTTTAATACTTCTTGCAATTCCATGAATAATATAACACACGCAAGTCATAATATTCAGACACTAATCAATAGTTTTGTACTACTGCAATACTGTATTGTGTTGCTACCAGTAATGCTACCAAATTTCACATACTATCTAGTACTCTTTAGTTCTCTTCTACTTTGAATCATGGCGACTTTCTCGATTTTACCCAATCTCTTTCCTCACACCCTTTATCAAACTCAAAGGAGTTTACAAAAACCTTTCTCAGTTCGAACTTCTTCCCTGGAAATAATTCTTATATTATTGATTGAATCATTAGTGATTTGTGGTGCGTCAAGTACTAAGGTCATTTCTTTTGTAATTCCAGTGCATATTTTTACTCGGGAGGAGGTGGTGGGGATCTTCCCTCGTTAGGAGGTCAGATCCAGCGCCGACCAACCGTCGGCTAGCGGAGTTTTACCCAACCAGGTATCTCCCACTCTCCGGGACCGCCCATCCGGGGCCAACTCGAAGCTCCTCAATGGCCTCTCCGTAAGTGTAGTACTATACAATTGCATGTGAATGTAAGTGTGTTTATGTGAGACGTGAGGATAGGACAAAGAAGAGGAAGGAAAGAATGCGTACGGCCCGTTAGTTAGAGTAGTGCTCTGACATAAATCCTGTGTTGATCGCAGAAACCACAGAAAACTACGAATCTGAACAGTTAGTCGCTAAAATTCTCCCTCAGTCAGAGTCAGAACTTGTCCTAGGTATCTAGCTAGCGTTAAAAATCCTGCCTCCGTCGCGAGTCCAACCTAGGCCGTTCAGATAGTGTAATTCTACGACGCGCGTTACTTAACGTGCGTCAACGCAACGCTCGTGAGCAGGGGTCTTTAATTATACAATCACCAGCGAAGGAGACGAGACTGTGCATTCGGTAATCGTGACAGCTGTCAACTAGGAATGCATTTTGTTTTTCGACGTGGAGTTGACGCAATCTGCTTATTATAGAAATAGGTAAAAAATAAATTCCAGAAATTCCATAACATGTTCTTAGATAAAGTACTTTATTCACATTTTTTACATTATTTTATTACAAAATATTTGCATATTCTGAAAGCTTTCTCATCATTACATTGTCATGAATATTTTATAAAAACGCAGAAGAACGTCAACAGAATACCTCTTGAAAATATACTTTTTTTACTCCATTTTATGCTATCACGATAATTTGCGCGCCTCCTTTATCCCGCATTCACTTCACGGCATCGGTCTCTCAACAGCACGTCGCGTGGAGCATTCAGTCGTGAAATATCGAAGATATTTGACACACAGAGGTCTTCGTTATTTCTGGCAGGTGGTAGCTTGCGCAAACATTGTTAAGCTTTGGAGTTGAATTCCGCGAGGCTGCGAAGAGGCACAAGAGGAATGAGGGGCGAAGAGCACTGAGAAGGAGAGAGAGCTAGGGGAATGGTTTAGCAATCGGATACCAACGAGGCTATGAACAGGAACGAAACGAAGACATGAACTCTGGGCTTAGTTGTGAGAGATGAACCATTGAGCCAAAATCGACGAAACTGCAGTAAAATAAGGGGATTCGATGCACCGAATTCTGTTGGCAGTGGCATCTTTCCATTGACAAGGCAGTCGCCGCATTGTGGGCAGCGGGTGGCGCCAGCAGCGGAGGCGGCGAAGAGAAGGCAAGAAGAGAGCGCCGGCGCGGCCTCGCGGATGATTTACGCGCCTCCGGTGGCGCCTCCGCCGCCAGCGTCGTTACGCGGACGTCTTGTGGCGCAGCGGGGGGGCGGGGGGCAGGGACCGACGGGCGGCAAACTAGGGCCGGGGAGCGGGCAGCAACGGCCAAAGACGGAATAAAGGGACGGGAGTAAACGGGGTGCGAAGGGCGGGGGGAGATGGATAGGAGGAGGTTGAGGTTAGGGGGGAAGGAGGGCGAGTGAAGGTGGAGGGGGAGTGAAGGACGCAAGGGAAGCGAGAGAAGGATGAGGAGAGAAGGGGCAGTGAAGGGCTGAAGCAAATGGTGGAGAGGGAGGGTACAAGGAGAATTGAAGGGCTAGAAACGTGTGGAAAGCGAAAGGCAGTGCGAGAAGGGCGGGGAGAGAGGGATTAAAGGGTGTGTATGGTGGAAAGCGAAGGACGGAGAGCGAAGAGAGGTGGTAACGGGAGATTAAGTGGGAGAGGGAGGGCAGTGAGCGGTGGGTGAAGAATGAAGGGGAAACAAAAGATGGGGAGCAAGGGGCGGAGAGCAAAAGAAGGTCGATGAAGGCGTAGAGAACTATGGAAAGAGAGGGGTAGGAAGAGATGGACATGGAGGTAGGGAGAACAATACAAAAAGAAGGGCGGGGTGCAAATATCGGAGTGAGAAAGACAGCTTCCGAGTGCCAGGCGAGAAGCAAGGAGAGAGATGAATTGATAGAAAAGCGCTACGAGTAAAGGACGAGGAATGAAGTGAACGATGTGTCGAGCAAGAGCATGGGGAGTTGCTGACGGATGGTGATAAGTGGGTAAGTAAAAGGGGTAGAAGTAGACGTGAGAGCAAGGTACGCAACGCAAGGAATGAAAACAAATAGAATGAGAAGGAAGATGATGAAACGACCGCGAAAGAAACTGCAGTTGTTCTCGTGACACTACTTTGTCAAAACCATTCGTGACTGGGGGTTAGACTCGAGGCAATAATGCAACAAAGGCTCTACGCTGTGCAATATATTCCGTTTAATGGGTAAAAGAAGGTGTAATTGCGTCAAGGTAGCGCCATAAAGTGAACGGAGATCACAGAAACGACCTAAGGGAAACTTCTATGTTCGCGGTAGTGCGTTTCTGAAAGTACAGCAGGGATTGTGTTTACCTCTGATCCCGCATGACCGGTGACTCTGTGGTGGCTCTAGTTGGGAGGTCCCAAGTATCGATTTTTACGCTAGCGCCATTCGACATAGCTAGGTCGAATTCAGTCACTGTCTGGAAGGGAATTCTAGCGGGCGGATGCTCTGATCGGTAACTTTCTTGCTCTGATCGGATGGTTTCTCCGATCAATACCAGACGAAAGCCGGAGCTGTTCCCTAAGAAACGGAACGCGCTCCATCTTTCCCACCTCTTCCTTGCCTCCGGCCAACATTAGGTGCTGGAGCAATGCCTTAACAATCGGGGCCACGGACCGCGCGATCTTTCGTTCAACATATTTCCCCGACATCTTATTTTACAAATACACACACGCGCACACACATTCAATACACAGTCACCATGTCGGAGAACCTGTCAGAAACCCAGAGCTTGGTCATCGGGATAGTATTTCGATAGCCATGTTTGGTGCCAGATGACACGGTGCACTACATTTACGGAACAAACTGTAGTAGTGTCACGCCAGCAAACATCTATGCGTATCAATAATCAATGTAACTAGTACCATCATTTTTGACGATTCAAAATCCAGTGGCCATTAATACTAAGCGCAGCTGCATGTGGAGCAAACTTTGCAGCCATGTAGGCTTGCAGAACTCTCTGACAAATAAAATATGAGATTGCGCTCATTTGCAGAGGCGCATCGCGCAACGTGCTGACAGTGTGTGACGGCGTTTCATGTCATGTTTACTGCGCTGAAGTGCCTGCGTTGCGCAGTACGCATAGTGTTCCAGCGTGCGAGAATTTTCGCTTCGTCGCTTTGCACAAAAGAGGCGTTCACGCCTATTAATCCCCCAAATTGATTGAGACGGTACCCTGTGGAAAGTAAAAAAGTGCTGGGAAAATATTATTGGAATGGAACATTCCAAAGAGGTGAGAGTTATTGAATATAAAGAGTAGTCGAGAATCAAAACGTTTCTCGCCAATTTGCGTTTAGAAAGAACCAACTGCTGCTGTAGAGTATAATTAATTGCAAACAATAATCCAGTAATGTGAATAGTTTTAATTTAGGGTTTAGTTATATTTCAAAATGTTCTTACGCGTATTCTCGGTATTCATCTCTGCAGTGTTGCATGTAATGTTAAAAAATCGAAATATTTTACTAATATTGATTTAATAATTACTTTCGTTGTACTTCAGAGCATGATTACGAATTGCCTCTAATAGGATATTTAATATAAATTATATATTAATATAAAAAGAGTTATGTTATTTTCATAACCTTACATTTCTTTCCAGTTAGATCTAATCAATAATTATTTTCCAAAATATCATTATTTATATTATTATTATTATTATTATTATTATTACTATTATTATTATTATTACTAACCAAAAAGACTAACTAATAATAATAATGTAAATAATAATAATAATAATAATAATAACAATGCATATAACACAGCAGTCTTTTGCTCGCCAACAATATCTTCATCTTCAACGTAATTATCTCTTTCAAAATATGTGTATAATTGATACTATTAGTAAAATTCTGAAAATCAACTGATTCAACAATATTTTAATTGGTTTAATTAAACACAATATTTTAAAAACATTGAGCTTTCTCCCTAAATGTTTGTAAACGTGGTTCTCCAATATTTGATGAATAAATAGGAGATTAAAGTGAAAAGGATTGTCCATAACGATGATAAAAAATGTTTCTTTTCTCATTCTAAGATCGCCAATACTTTAGCACTTTACGTTCACCTCGTTTTATTGACAAAATGTAAATCTGTTCACCATCAACTGTCATTAAGTGGCGGTGAGTGCTTGAGCGATTTGGGAGTTGGGCCTAACCCGCCTTGATGGACCGACGATGAACCTTCCCCCGCGCGCTGATTAGAAAATTTACGTCACATTGTAAAATACCTCATTTAGCCGATAATGGCCAGTGGCCTACGGCATCTTTCACTAAGTGCCTATGGGGCACCATAGATTACGCTTTCGCAGGGTTTGGCACTCCCGATAGTGCCGTGAGGCGGGTGGGGAGGGGAGGGGGAGGGTGGAAGGGGAGCACCGGGTGGCGCCGCGGCGCGCGCAGGGCGCACGTGTAATGAATGTTTATTGTGTTACCTATTGACAGGCAGTGGCGCGACGCGCGCCACCTGATATGGCGACACTTGATAGGCCATCGTGGCAAGTGCCAACGTCCAGCCCAATTACCGGCAATATGCAGACGCCGCGCACACCGGGGCCTCCCGGGTCGCCGGGCCCGACACCGCCGCCACTCGCGCGCTGCGGACGGAGGCTTCCGGAAGCTCCGGGGAATCCCCGATCAATTAACGGGCGAGAAACAGTCATATTCTAACTGATTTAAGCAAGAAGAGCATAAATGAAGATTGCTTATTCGAGTCCTTTACGATAAAATGGACTCCAAAATGAGGTAAATCCTTGACCTTTTCATGTCCAACTGCATACGGACGCTAAGAGATTTTTGTTTCTCTCGCAAACTTTTCGCAAAAAAAATAAGGTAGGCTTGATAAAAAAACGCTTCAATACGATAAACAAAATCGTTTCTTATTGTTTTCTATCTCTTCATCCTTTTGTTCTTTATTATAAATATATCAAAACCTTCATCAGCATTTTGTTCATGAACACATTTTTTATTGACGGATTAGGCTGCTTCAAGTCCTAACCCTTTAACTACTAGGGGCGGACAAATTGTAAAACAGACATCTTGCGCCATGCTTCTCTCTGCGAGCTCCGTTGTTATCCAAGACCGCTCGCACATAGATATAGCGGACGATATCGCAGTTATCAACGATACCCAATAGCACGTCTGCATGAGCACACTCGTCCAGGGGCTCCAAAGACATGGCGCTTCCGTGTGGGATCTTGTCGTACGGCTCCCAGCGACAATCTGACTGAGCACAATAACTCGTCCAGAGGCTCCTAAGCACGGAAATAGTTTTCGTATCGTCTGGAACAGTGAAAGGGTTCAGGGCATTGAGTTCCCGATATGCGAAGAGACTAGCTTGAGAAGGTGCGATTGCGAACAGTCCGCGGCCAATTCAAGGATACTTTTCCGCCATTCAACCTGCAAGTGGTCAGGCAATCCACGAAACATTGCCATTCAATATATTGAACTATTTTATCACTTTCTTTAGTCTTTGGGCCTCTGCCACCAGCACTCGCGCGCCTTTCGACAGAGGTTTCCAGAAGCTCCGGGGAATCTCCAAGCTGGTGAACAATGTACTCAACATTTGAGGCCCGGTCGATTTCTGATTTTGTAATTACAGGTATTAGGCAGATTGTTAAATGTTAAGTTAATTAGTTAAGGTTCCTCTTTATTTTCTATTGTGGTTGAGCCAATATTTGAGCCTTATATAAAAGGGGATGTACTGGGTCATCCTGCGGTGAAGACTTTTGAATGTTTTCCAACTGTTGCTAATTATATGGTACGCTATTCAGAAAATCTCTACATTAGCTCTAATTTTATTGCGTCGCGACTTTCCCCTCACTAGACTTCGGGAGAAACCTCTATTCGCGACTAATATTTCGTTATAAATAATTTTGATATATTTAAATATTTATAATTTTCTCTACGGAACTCACTTTACATGAACCCACGAACACGAAATCTAAATATTTTTAAATGAAATATTCATATACGACGACAAATGAAACTATTATTAAAACAATGCAAACATTTACCCACTTAAAACTCAAATAAACAATACTGCTAAGCCTACACTATTAACCAACCAAACATTTACCCACAACATAAATCTACTATAGCAAAATTACAATTTCATAATGTCCATACAATGTGAACTGCTTGGCCGCTTCCGTGAGAGTAAGCATTCGTTACTTTATGCAGAAACTAAATATTCAACGCCCTCCCCTAATCAATTCCATGTTAATGACACCAGGCCGTGCCGTACCTTGACAATACAATTCACGTCTAGCATCCAGTGCCGCGCCTAAATGTTTATAGTTCGTTGCTATGCACCGCGTGTTCCTTGTATTTTAACATTCTAGACATTCCGGAATGTCTCAGTACGTAATGTATTGCAATTTCCACAAGTCACTTGTACGTGGTAAGTTAATTTATATTCATGCTTCTTTAAAAATTTGTTCTCATGATATTTCAAAATCTATATTGTTCGTGTTTTATAGCTTTATTCTTTTATCAAACATGCAAAACAAAGTATCTGGACCTTTACGCAATTGATAACATCATGCCCATTTTTATTTATTGTTTTGAGATCGAAATACAAAGATTCAAGTCTAGTTTGGTTTTCGGAATGTTGACACATTAAAATTTTGTCAACGTGTCCTTTCGGAAACTGCTAAAATAAGTATTGAGCTAAATACACCATTGACGTAGTCAAAAACGCCTGGACCTAAAATCGTTCATTCCAGCCCGAATCTTTTAAAAGTGATCGACGACGAGACGAACAAACGGTGCAGTAAAAGAAAAAACAAGGGCCCAAAACACAGCTAGAAAAATGATTCTCCTGCCCGCCGCACAGACGTATTTGGCGGCGCTCTCTTGTGCAAATATTCGCTCGACCAAATCCAAACAGAACGGAGTCTCCGCCGTCACACCACTTGAGGCCGACAAGCCGTCCGCTCGGCAGCGACAGTCGCGCCCCGCTATCATCTCCGCAGAGAGCGCCAGCACCAAAAGAGCGCAGAGAGCGCGCTCTTGGGGCGCTCTGAGAGCACGCCATTCAGCCCCGGCCGCCCGCCCGCCCGCCCTCCAGTCAAACGGAATCCGCCTATTTTTTGGCGCAGCACCGGAAACAAGGAGACCTTTTTTTCAACTCGCGTCCGCGGGTCTTTCGCGTCGAAACGGTCGCGCTTGTGGCGCTTGGCGAATCGCCTCGATTTTATCAATAGCGTTCACTCCCGGTCTCGCCGTCCTCCTGCGTCGCTGCCTCTACGCGTCGCCGGCGGAAAAGCGTGGCGTGGCGGGAGGGGAAGGCTGGCGAAGGTCGGTAGAGCGGGACGGGCGGGCCGTCAGATAGTAAGTAGTTGGGTGGGTGGCTGGCAAGTAGGGTGTGGTGGGATGGAAAGTAGATAGAAACGGTGGTTAAGTATATGAGCGGGTGGGCAATAGGTGGGAGAGCAAGTAGGGTTGGGCAACAAGGTTGGTGGCAAGAAAGGTGGTGGTGGGTATGTTAGTGGGTAAGTGGCTGGGTGGGTGGGCAAATACATGGTGTGGGAATGTAGGTGGGTGAGAATGTATGTGGGTGGGCAAGTAGGTGATGGGAAAGTGGGTAAGTATGTGGGTATGTTAGTTGTAGTGAGTAGGTGGGTAGGTAGGTCGATTGTTGGGTGCGGTGGCCTTCGAGCAGAAGGGTCGTACAAACAGCGAGCGGGAAGAAACTTGGAGGTAAGTGGGGAGAAAGGGCGGACGGATAGGATGGAGAAAGTGCGAGGGGAAATACGAGCCGAAGAGTGGTCGGAACATTGGGCGGGCGTTTGCGCAGATGGGAGGGTAGGTGAGTCGGCCGGAGAGTGAGTAGGTGGGTGTGAAAGTGGGAGGAGGGTGTGCGTGTTTGGAACGGAATATGGTTTGGTGGGTTGACTGATTCATTGAGTAGTGATTCCGACCGCGTCAAGTGCACAGATCATTAGTACCGTGAGTACATTGCTATCATCAAGAAGTAGCAGTGATCTCACTCCACTGGCTGGTGGGATCCAGTTCCAAGCTATGTCGGAGGCGGTGTTACCTCGAACCGGGTACCTCCCACCAGTCTAGCAGTGCTCCATCTGGGACAAGCTCTAAGCTTCCGACCGGTCTCCCGACAAGTGTGCTAGTGTAGTGCATGTGAGTGTGTCTGCAAGCAAGGGGTGAAGAAAGCACAAGGGAAGGGAAAGAAAAGATCGCACGCGGTCCGTGGCTCGTTTGTATGGTATGTTTGTACTGCTCCGGCATTCTTCTGGTTTTAATCGGAGAAATCACGCAAAAATACGGAGCCGTGGAGGCGGCCGCTAGAATTCTCCTCCAGACAGCGACTGAATTCGACCTAGCTGATAAGCTAGAGTGTGTAGAAAATTCCATAACCGTCAGAATTCGAACCTCGGACCTCCCAGTCAGATGCACTCTAGTAACATCAGTCGATACCACCTTTGCCAGTGACTTGGTGTGTTGTTGAGTTGTTCGGTTGGTGGATAGGTGGATTAGTGGTTTGAGAGAAGCTTGGCTGGCTGGGTGAATGAGCGGCGTATGTGCTAACGCGCTGGCGGGACAGTATTCGGAAAGTGATGTGCGAGTGCACACGAGGGGTGAATTGGTGCGCCAGGGATAATCTAAAGTGAAACGGGCGATAGAGAATAGGTGCGACAATGCAAACGGCCATGCAGAGCATGGAAGAGTGGGAAGTGGTCAGATCAAAGGCGTGGGCGATCTATTCGAAAGAACGCAATTCTCTCAGAAACTTTTGAAAAAATAATTTTGTAGGGAATGATACACATGTAAACAAGGTCGATATTATCATGGAAAGAAATAGCATGACCTTTTCAAAACAGTGTCTACAAGCATTCTCTATCTGATATTCGTATGCAGTTCTTTGTCAACATTTCTGAGTCTTTTATTTCGCTGAAAGTGATATATTTCCGATATTACTCTTAACAAGCGCCATGTTCTTTGTAAATATTGATCTCAGTTTCAAAAAATAATTCAAAATTCAAACCATTTTCTTCAGTAGATAATACAACTCATTCTTGAAATAAAAGCACTAAAGAAATTTTCTTCGCAAGTGAATTTGTGTGGACATTATTGTATGTCATTATAGTATGTAACATATGTTGAAATATACGCATTAGATCGACAAGATCAAAAATTAGGAATGCCATTCAATGTTTCGAGGCTTAATGTACGAGTAATTTCAGTGACGAAAGAGATTAGTCAACAAAATACTTCAACATGAATGCTTGCATTTTTAAAAGGTAAGTCACGAGAACAGTTTTAAGATCCGTGAGTGTGCGAGTCTCGATTTCATTTAATGTAATCTTATTAACTGTGCAGTCAAGACGTAGAAAGTCGGGCGCGCGTATCATGTCAGCACTATATAATATTGTGCAATTCACATTATGAACTATATTAACTTCAGTGTACTAGCATGTTAACAGTGTCAATTTCGCATTAACGCTGTCAACAGTGTTAATTTCAAAACTAACAATTGCCTAACTCGCGCCTCACGCCTTTGGGCGGCTCTCCTGCTCATCTTCTACAATTCCACGTGCGCCAACCCGAGCACCACATCTTCAGAGGGATGTCACTGCCATTCCTGGCATCCATATAAAACATCCAACTAAACCTGGTATCCGTATCCAACTAAACCTGGAACCCATTGTGATTGTTTTACTTTTTGTAACATAGGCAGATGTCAGACTTCGTTTCAACGTAGCACTTTTTACAATGCTCGTGTTAGCACTTTTTTCCTTAATTTGTGCCAATTCTCTTCATTCTGATAAACTAATTCCTAACCAGAAGCACCTACAAGACTCTTTTTCTCCCAGGCGCATGAAGACGATGACCATGTATCAGTGGAATACCTCACCCACAGTAATTTGTCATTGTCAACTGTCAATTGTTTTATTTTTTTAAATATAAAATAGATAATAAATTTACTTTATTCAGCATTTAAAATACTCCTGGCGTCGGCGCCGCGCCCAGAGGCGGCGTGCAGATGCGTGGGAAGGCGTCGCCCCCGCCTGCCGCCTCCAACCCCCGCCGCGACGCCCCGTCGCCCAGCGTCGCGTCGTGTGCGGTCCGCCCGGGTGGCCCCTCGTGTCACGAAACCACGCCAAGGCGGCCGCAGAGGCGACATGTCGCCTGGTGTGCTCTATCAACACCGCTGAAGCCGGCTCCTCAGTGGGTGTTTGTGAGCGCGGTCGTTGGGGTATTTAAAGAAGTAACTTCCCTCATTGCCATGGCAGCGCATTCAGAAGTAGTTCGATTGACTATTGTTTCGTGCTTCCGGAAGCGTCAATTGCTTTGTTAATTAGCCTCGAGAGTGTAATGCTGGTTATATCCCAAGAGATGACTTTGTACCTTCTCCGCTAGAACGTAAGATCCGGTGTTGACCATCACGTCGCTTGCAGGCACTTCCCCCCTCCACGCGTGTCCTCAGTAGGGCCCAGCGGGGATATCGTCTAGGCTCCCGACATGTGTGGTATATAGAGTGTGTGGGTGTGCAAAGGAGGTGAGATGATAAGGGTAAGGGACAAACCATTATGTGCGCTCCGTGTCCGTTTGATGGCAATGGTCTTCCCGCGCTGTATGATGAAATCGGGCGCCGACCTGGGGTTTTCCTAACTCCCCGTCAACGGGACGCGTCTGGACGGAACAAGCTCGAAGCCCCCCACGTGCGTGTCAGTGCAGTGCATCTAAGTGCAAGGAAGAGGAAGGAAAGATCGTGCGCGGCATCCCGGCCCACTTGTCAGGCTACTGCTCTGGTATTTATACGACATTGATCGGAGATTCCATAGGCATATACTGTTTAGAGCAGCCATCCGCTAGAATTCTTCTCAAGATTGTGGCTGAATTTCTCCATTTAGTCGAAACTGCACTCTCATCGGGGCTCAAACCCTCGCGTTCAAAGACAATGAGTTCAAACAGTTGTTTTCCAGAGATATATCAGTCGGATTCAGATTTGTTGGACATGAATATACGTAGGTAGAAGAAAAGTTTCGTAGGTATTCGATGCAAGAAAACCCAAGAAGTGACCAATACTGCAAATTTTGAAATGTACATTATTTCATTGAATTACATTCCTTCAAATTTCAAGTTACAATAATAGTTTTTAATCTACAATGAATTTCGTAATTGTCAAAGTAATTGTGTAATAAGAAATATGCATTTAAAATATGTTTACCACCGCAGGATACATTTTCTTACGAGCCAATGTAGGTAAAGTTATGTTTAAAATGAAGGAAGTTACAGGACTTTGTAATTAGTTGTTCTTGTTTCTTACGTTCTGGTTGGCATTCATTTGCACTGAGAATCTTCGCTTCTTATTAAATTCAACTTACATCAAGAGTCAATTAATACAATGATATTAAGACACCCCGTCTTTTTCATAAAATGTATTAAAATTTTTAACTCCTCCGAAACACGACAAGCATTTAAGGCACGCCTCTTGAGTAAACGAGCAGCTTTTCGAGGTCCTGAAACAAGTCAAGAAATTCCAGAAATTCGGGGCCCCAAATTGCTTTCTCTCGACAAGAAATTATGCTGGAGGCCTAAAGAAAGAGTAAGAGAGAGAGAGAGAGAGAGAGAGAGAGAGATGATAAGGTAGAGAGACAAATGATGAGAAGAGTGAATGAGAGATAACGATAACGAGAGAGGAATAAACGGAAGAGAATGAAGAAGAGATTACAATTGAGAGAGGGAGATAAATACACGAGAGAAGAGTTTATGAGGAGGAGAGAGAGAGAGAGAGAGAGAGAGAGAGAGGAGGTCTGCGCAGCTGCCAAAGCAAGAAGATCGACCGGGGCGGGTGTAATAACGAGGCGGTGTGTGGGAGGCTGCCGAAGACAGGGGCTGTGGAAGCGCGGGCAAGGGGACGTCGGGGCAGGCTGTGGGAATGTTGGCACGCTCTAATTGGGCGTCGGTGCTCCCAGGCCCTACCAACTGCTTGAATTAATTAATTATCTTTGGCCCCGCACTGGGTGTGCGAGTCCATTCAAATCCGCCAGCCAAGGGATGTCAGTTCTCGGCCAATCAGCTGTAAGCTTCCACCAACATTAGTAATTTAGTAATAATATAGTTATTGCTGTCGACATTTTATAACTGCTATTATAATTCTAAGTCGTAGGTTTACATGAATCTTGCCTTAAGGTGATTGATTTAAAGGCAAATTTTGCTATTCCTCTTTTGCCATCAACCAGAAAATGAAGGTATCTCTCGACTGGTCATCAGACGGTCGAATTTATCTCAGATTATTTTAGAAAATGAGAATATTTCACATGCAGTATATCGACATCCTGAGGCAGCCGGCTTTACTTTCTGTCCGAAGGAAAGAGTATGAAGGATATTTTTTGCGACAACCCCGGCTTCTATCGGGTCTGAACCCCTAAAACTTGGGTGAAAAGTGCTAACCGGTACACCACCGAAGCTGCTTATTTCAATGGATTTGGAAAATATACATTCGCATGGCACTAGGACGTCTGGAATCACAAATATTTTAAAGCCCATTTAACAGGTTGTGGGTTATTTCTGTCACAATTTATATGTGCTTCAATATGGACAATGAGACTTTTCAAACTATTTTAAGAAAATTATTGCTGGAAGTGTTGATAAAACTATTTTTCAATTATTGCTAACCTTGCGATTTTTAAAATCGATTTTTAGAATTTATTTTTAAAGTTTATTTATATTTATTTACGTAAAACTTTTACTCATCTTTCAACTATTTATAGTAAAAATGACGGGAAGTGATACTGGAACTCAAAAACATCGTGCGCAGATAATCTTTTCCCCCTACGTCAGATACAGTTTTTACTATTTTTTTGACTGCATCAATCTAAATCCAAAGTGAAGTAGGTTAGCTTACATTAATTACCCTTTACAGAGAATTAAACCTAGACATCTTTTTTAGAGATCAGTCAATACTTAAGTGCATTTTTAAAATAAGACATTAGTTAAGGGTGCCCATCCGCAAAGACATTATCTCTCAAATAAAAATTGAAATACAAAATTCACATACATTCAAATGCAAGCATACACAAATATTAGCTGGTACGTAAAACATTTATTTGTTAAAGTGATATAATAAGGCTTCTAGATTTTTTATCTTTCGAAAAAACCTATTTTCTTATAAAAGTTTAAAATTCAGCCATAGAATTTTCTTACAAATGTTTCATACAATACTTTATGTGCCCATACCAGTAACACTAAATACTTTTTTATACAACCCACTATTAACATGAAACCATCATGGAATAGAATAACGTCAAAGGATGTCGGTAAATTAAACAATGACAACGTACTGATCTCGAAACTTCAACATTTATGCAGACAGACCAACTGTCTACATAATAGTATCATCGTCACATCGTAGTATTATAAATCTCAAATGATAAACATAGTCAACATAATTAGAAAGTTTCCAATCACGACATACAGTAATTAATCAAATATATATGGATATAATTATATATATTAGTAAGTTAAATATAATCAATATCAACGTCAGTACTCTCAGCGTGCTTGAATTACTTAATACCCAATCTACCGTAAAACGACATAAATTTGTCAGAGTATTAAAACTAGACAGTTTCGTTTGATGCTGGAACGATACATTTAATGAACGATTATTCCCTGCAGAGGTTTGTATCCGATACATTTTCGCAAACATGCTACAGATATTATTTTGGATCATTATTCAATTGAATATTCGTACCATATTGCGAGTGTTGGATGCAAAATAGTGCGTTAACCGTGGATGCGAGTAACATTTATTTATTTATTTATTAAAAACTTTAAAATATTTAATTGATCTAATTTACACTAATTGTATTTGATAAAATAGAGACAAACCTGTCTAGTTAAAGTAGGACACAGATTGGTTTTATGAAAGAAGTGTTTATAAATATTAATGTTGGCAGATTAGTAATAAATTTTTTTTATTTGTTATAAAAGATTAATTAGACATTAAATTTTCTAGTGAAAAATTGCCAGTTCTTAACAAAAATAATGACAATTAACAGTTACTTCGAAAAAGTTAAAGATATATGTATTAAACACTAAAAACGGAAATCACGATTACTTTTAATGTTACCGTCTTTAACCAGTGCGAAGTTAACAATTTTACAAGAACGAGACCTTTATACAGTTTAATGTCATTTGTTCATTATTATTGAAATTATTTAGAATGTTTCAGAATTTTTCTTGACGTAAAATTACTTCTTCTTTTCAATGATCACGCAGCTTTACTTCCATTGAAGAACGATTTCAATATTGTTTCAACAGAAATCTCACCTCTGATCCATTTTGCACGACGTGTTGTACAATGAAAACTTTGGTATGTTAAAAGACGTATTACTTGGTTCGGAATGCAATTTTTGTATTCTCGATTGTTAGGTGAACGAAAAAACAGATATGTCCACGACGTGCAAGAAAGTTGGTCATCATTGCCACAATATTTCAAAGGTGTCTCATTTTACGAATTCTTGATTTCTCTTAACGTCTTTCGGAAAAGACCTTCAAATGTTCAAGTATATATTTTTTTTAAATCTCTGGTATTATAAGTTTTTTTACTAGGAAGAAGTTTCAATTTTGTCTGAACCAAATGAATTAATTCATACTGCTGTTAACTGTATTTAGAAATGGTCAATGAAAACTGGTTTCAAATTCTCCACAGAAAAAAAATTAATGTATGATTTTTTCAAAAAAAACTAAGCCCCTTCTGCCTGAAATTAACCCTGGTCAACAAAGTTATCAAGACTATCACACATACAAAAATCATGCGCCTTATAGTTGACCACAGGTTCACATGGCAAGATCATATTTCTAAAACATACGCTGAATGCAAAAAACAACTTACATCCTAAAATGTCTAATATCTTACTACTTACATACAAAGACTTAATACGAAGAAAAATAGATTACGGATCTATTGTATATAATTCAGCACGCAATTCAACTCTAAAAAACCCTGCACACTCAGAATAAGCACTTGTTGCTTTCACACAAGCCCAACTGGTAGTAACCTCATCGAAGATGCTGAAACTAACCTCGCACTTTGAGGACAAACCTTGTCAAACATGCCTAAATAAGATAATACGTAATGATGTATCATGTAGAATTACAAGTGGAAATCCACACCTTTCTATAATGCAATAGCTACGTTATTCAGCTGCTTCAATATTTCGAGGCTCCCTATACAAAGTCAAAGAATCCCCGTTGTAAATTCCTGGACCATTTGAAGTTGACAAATCTCTAGTAGAGTTCAGCATACGAACCTTGACGTAGACGAATGGAAGTTAAAATACTGTGATACCTATGACAAATACAAAAATAACTACAATGTTTTCATTGACGGACGTAATAATACATTTTCTGAGGCCATAGTGAAGGATCCCGAATATTTGGTGAAATTCCAGTTTATAAAGAGATAGTCAAGAAAACATGTTCAACTATGCAATTTTGGAAGCACTTAAAAAGACTGCATCGATGCCGACTATTATTGCTAATAAAATTCCAAAGGATAACTTCAAAATATTTGATGAAACACAATCTAAAACAATGGCTCGGCTTAAAGAACTACTTCATATGATTAAACCTCAAGGATTATCAGTAATTTTTCTTCTTTTACATAATCAGCTGTATCCAATAAATATGGCTGAAATACTTAATAATGAAACTAATACAAAGATAGTAGTTAATTTCCAAGGAAACAATGTAAGAATATTCCAAGCAAGATGTTATGAGATTCATTCATAGAAAGATGATCCAGCAATGGGAACCGATATGGCGATGTCATAAATCTACGAATACCCACAAATCAATCGATTTATTCTTATCACTTAACTCGGACCTCTAGCTGACTAGACGCGAACAAGTCGTAATTACATGAATTAGAACTGGTCATTCCAAAATTACTCACAGGTACTTGCTGTAGAATACCTCACTACCACTATATGACATGTGCCAAGTAAGACAATCAGTCTTATGTCTTAATCAAATTATGCTTGTCGCAAACATGATCACATTAGAACTATAAATGATATCCAAATGAAATAGAGAAAATCCTGTACTCTGTCCCCTTTCAGAACCAGATTGTCAAATTCAGCAAAAAACAAATGGCATGCTTGAAATAAATAATGGTAAGCCCGCTAGTATCTCTCGAGATGATGTGTTATGATCTTACCCCGATGATATTGTAGATTATGTAACGAGTAAGTAAGATAAATAATATTATGTTATCATCTATATGTTAGGATTCTTATATTAATGTAATGATATGTAACCCTCGAAAAGATATGTTATGTCCCTGTCATGATGGTACTGTATGATGGTATGTATAATAAATTATATGTGATGCTGTATTATGTTGTGACCTATACATTTCGATACTTATGTTATGTAATGACGCAACATGAGTCGCTAATATTTTTAGTTGTCGATGCGACTATAAATAAAGAGAAGAAAAAAAATTGGTCAAAGTGCAATCATTGGTCATGAAATAATCGTACGTGAACGTACATAAATGTACGTGAACGTACATAACGATAGCAGAAAAAATTTCCACTCTTTGAATTCAGTGAATTAGTGTAGTCGGATATAACTCAAACGTTGTTGGAACTTAGCTGTTTACAGCACGCGATTACATGGAGGTGCAAGGGTGAGTCAAATGAAAACTGGAAACATCTTTTTTGTAAACTAGCATTAGAATTGACCTTTTCTGTTGCTAGAAATCGTTCCTAATCGGGCATTTTACGGCACAAATGATGATCTTATGGCACGAATGATTGTGTCATCACACATTTAGCCAATCGCAGTGAAAGAATCGTAGAGAGGTAGAGGTAAAGGGAACAGCCGATCACAGTTATCTTGTACAGATGTCAAATACCCAAGACATCAGAAGAAAGTTGTTTCGCAAAATTAAGTTTTATGCTCTTGTGAATTTATAATGCTGTTATACAAAAAAATTCGTTTATGATGTTCCTTTATTGCATACGTAAATATTTGAAAAATCGCTCAAATTTTGCACGTTTTCAAAACATGTACTCATGCAATAAAGCTTAATATTATAAACTAATTGCATACACTACTATTGCAGCTCCTGTATTTCGGACAGTGTTGGAACAAGTACACTATTTTTCGATGTAGTCCCCGTACTTCTCGATGCATTTCCGTCACCGAGTCCGCGGAGCATCCCAAAATTTTGACATCACCTCTAAGCTTCCGCCTTTTACAAGTCCAGTCATCTCAGAAACGTGTCATTCCCTTTTATCATCCAATCACCATTGTTGTTGTGTTGGTTATACATTTCGATAAACTTTTGAAGTGGCTTTCATGTGATAAACGGTTTTCTTGCAACAATGTTTCTAATATTATTCATTTTTGCAATTAGGAATTTTATAAAATAATTTTCAGCCCTTTTAGTTTAATCTTCACTTACAAGTAAAAATTCTAACTATCTGCAAAAACTGATTGATATTCATTAAAATAAAATCAGAAAGCTTCCAGTGCTTAATATTGTTTTTTAATTGCAAAACCTTACAGGTATGAAAAGGAGATTCTCATTGTTAATAAAGTTTCGTGATAATATGTTTTGAACATGGTCATGCTTCCAACATAGGTTATTATCCTTATAAAAGTGATACACATGTAATTGGGGTTGCAGGGTTTCTCTGAAGAAACACGCACTCCCTACTATAGTTGTTTGGTAGTCAAGGCTGACAAAGTAAACTTCAAATGGTAAAAGAGAAGGTGTTAAGCAGAGAAGTTTTCCGAAAAAAACGAATTCGCCGATCCGGTGGCCGAGATCGCTAAGGCAGTACTCCCAAAGCGTTCTCGAACTGAAAGATTGCAGGGTCGAGTCCCGTCCCGGGCAAGGTTGTATTTGTCTTAGTCTTTTCACCCCCTATCATCACCATATCATGTCATCTTCATAACGTTAAATCCAATAGTGGTCGCTAATGATCTAGAAGTTGATGCGACATTATATACTATTTTTTTTTTAATTTGAGTGCCATTAACCCCAACTATGTGGTATGGAAACTCACTTCTTCAGGGCTCCACGAGTTTGCACTTATGTGAATTAAATGTTAGATGAGACTAGTGTTACGTGGGAGTATATATTCACATGAAAAAGAAGATTAAGGGATCTCAAAAATATGCTGCCTTCATAACAATATCGAAAACATGAAAAGATCTGCAATAAACGATTTAAGTATCAATGTGTAACTCATTTTAAGGCTAGAAAGTAAACCCCAGCCATAAGTATTTTGTCACATGACGTCTGAGCAAATATGTAAATACAGGACTTAATGGAATCTAGATACGATACGCGACGTGATGGATAACAACTATAAATAAACTAAAACATTAAAAATCTAATCAAACACACATATTTATTGTCACCTTTTTTATATACATAACTTTATAAAACCTTAACAAGGGATAAGTTCATCAAACATAAATCATTAAAAAAAATTGAGTAATGTTGCAGGTGATTGGTTAGAATCCCCAACACTGGGAATCTATTAACAAATATTCGATTGAGAATCAGAGTAATTGCTTATTATTCGGGATTGCCCCTCATAGGAAACCGCTTGTGAGAAAAAAGGTTGCGCAACATTCGAAGTAGCCGCGTAGTATTTCTGTGTGACGAACAGCGTCGAATGTTTACTGATCTCGCTCGCATACGTATGGGTGAGAAGACCGAAGTATCCAATGCAAACGGGAGCGAGGCATCACAGAATAAACACCAGTCTGAAAGCAATATGATGCATTCTTTTCCGTACGTGCCGATATTCTGCTGTCCGCGCCAGGTATTTGATAAAGCGAACGGACTGACAGCACGATTTGACATTCCGATGCCAATCGAGCCGAGTTTTCGACAGCTCTCGATCGTTCAAATGCAATACGGGAAAAGACGAATGTATACTTTCACAATGTGTAGATGTCGTCTTCATCAAAACTTCGGAAAGAAGCGGAAAGTTTCGGTGTAAATATTAAAGCTGCTCAATAAGATTCTTCAGAATAATTAATTATTTTCTAGGACTACCGTTGCTCAAACAATGAGCATAGTGAAAATGCTCTCTTTTCTCCCCTATTCTTGTTTCTATTCGTTCCAATTTCTCTGAATATTGGCTAGCTCAGTTTTTCCTTAAATAAAAATATTATTAAACACGTAATAAAAAAGTTGTTTCATTTTTCCAATATCATTAAAAGGGTGCGCCAAGAAATTCACCGTTTATTACGAGTTCTCTGATAATAGAGTTTTTATTCGGGGAATTTAAGATATATGAAAACATGTTTTAATTATTACTAAAATAATAACACCCTAAATTCATGCAAATTACGGTAGCGCAAGAATTGTTTCATTATTTACCGTCAACTTGGGAAACGACACATTTGATCTACATTTTAAACTAGAGTAATCACACACACACACACACACACACACACACACAAATTTTATTTTACTATTATACAATAAATTAAATAAATCATTACATTCACACTTTTTAACATACAAAAACCATAATTTTATTCGTGCTCAGATCTGTGCAAATTCAACTAATTTCAAATTAATTGATTGGTCACTTAATAATTAATTCTACTTTAATTTAAATGAATTCCAATCGCGACCTTTGAACAGATTTGGAATCTCTTCTTTCTATAAAGTTAAAAGTTCCTTTTTGAACATTACATAGCATATTTGTACAATGAATTTAGTACGATCACTTCTTCCCTCAGCTACACCAGATGCCCGCAAGCCATCGAAAGCTGCTTTTTTAATAAATAATATTGTTGGCAATGACGACGCATATACTTATTTCGTTTCATCTGTTTCATTTACATGCATACAGTTTGTAGAGTATTAGTATTAAGTTTAAGTAATTAAGTCTTGATTGGAAAACGAAATGTATGTGTATCAATTATGGAAAAGTGTAGCGTTATGTTATGTGTATAAAACTGAAATATCTCCTTAGTTCGGGTTAATATTAGTGGATCACTTCGGAAACTGAGTATGGTTACAAAGTAAAAAAAAAGAAAGATAAATCGAGAAACGTCCAGCCATGCAAAAACAATGACTATCGTAAAACAAAAAGTGTAAAGACACTCTTTAAATGATTCAACATAATAAAGTGATAGCTGGTAAAGAACAAATTCATTGAACGTCTCCCATATCTCTGCTAGATTTGCTTTCGCATGTCCTCGCGGAGGAAACCTTTTGCAGAGGTGAAAGGGTGCCTGCGCTAGCGGTTTGTGAATACACGTTTTCAATAGAATCTACGCGTCTGCAATTTTTGCAATATTACGTCATGAAAGAGAACGCGCTGCCACCGCACATCACCGAAATTGAGTGGAAATGTGCGATAAATATAAAGAGACTGCAATGAATCATCTCGTAATTAACGGTGGTAATTCTTCACATCGCCATCGCCTTCACAAGGTTCCGGACGTGTTTTTTCAAATCCACTGACTTCTAGTGCTTGGCCTCTCATTCTCTCGCAAAAGTACGATGTTACCATTAAAAATGTAAGGGAAAACATCATAGAAATTTACTAATAACCCCTTCTATATACACGCTTCGTATATTAGATGCTGAATTTCAATTTGCTTACTGGAATACTAAGAAAACTATTCAATTATAATCCCTCGAATTTGTATTTAATGCTATTGTTTTGCGCCAAAATTGTATCATATTATCGTTTATTAAAAACGCACAAACGTATTCCTTTTAGTGAGATGGGTGTAATGGAATTTCTAGAAGAAACGTATCTGTAAAAAGGGCTGAAAATACCATTTTTTTTCCTTCAGTTTTTCTTCCTTTCAGGTATTTAATTTCAATTTATGAAGTTATGGTAAGCGTTAGAAAGTTAAAAGCTATGCATTAAGAAACAATTTAAATTTTATGTTATAAGTCTAATTTAATTTTTCTTCAAATTTCAAGTATTAAAGAAGTTATTAAATGTTCGTGTCAGGATTTTGTTACACTATTTTTCGGAAGTGTTTCTGCAATGTACTCAATGTGTGGTAATAAAAAATTTATATTAGTTTAATTTAATATATAAGAAAAACTTGTACACAAATTTAAATTAGCAAGTTACACACAGTTAAATTAATAAATCTTACCAATTAGGAAGAAGAAAATAACGAATCCGAATTTTGCGAAAATATCAACGTTGTTTGTTGCACGATGCTTCACGCTTGAAACAAACCTCTACATCTTAAAAAATATTTTACCTATGAAACATCACAACTGTTGTTTAAGTCATTACATATTTCATCAAAATAGAAGATGGTCGCGGGGGGAGCCCTAAAACCATTGTTATAGAATGACCCTACTGAGAACTTTCCAGACGTTCACATTATATTATAAAGGTTTTCGTCATGCCGAAGTGCCGAATTCCAGCAATACTAAACGTTAGAGTCCAGTTTGAAGCTATTTTCACTTTGAAGACAATAATTTAAAAATATTTGGTTTCAGCGGTTATACGTTTTGCTAAAAGTCAGGATAGCATATGTAAGATAGGATATCATAGGATTTTATATAGGATATTATACAGGTAATCATAATACGAAATCATGTGCTGGATATCATATGTTACTTATTTTGTGATATTTACGTGGATTTATAATATCTATAATAAAAACCCACGTAAATTTATATTGTCATGTAAATAGGCCCTTATGATGGGAGGGAAAAACAATGATTCAAACTTGAACGCTGTATAAATATTTCAACGTACATTTGAAACAATGATTAATAATTTGTAAAATGTTTGCACTGATCCAGCTGGTTGTAAAATAATGTGACTTTAATTTTTCCGTTGTTATTAGATATGTCTGGAATCGTTCTTGCACTCCTTGTCATGACATATGGGTTAACCACGAATGTATTAGATGCACTCGCAATATGAAAGAAGTAGATACTCGTACCCCAACGTTTCGAGCAATCTTGTAATTACCTTAGAATTCCCACAGTTTCTCACTTCTTATTATCTTAAAGTCAACGTATTCTTAGCGTTGCCTGATATTCCACACTGCTTTTGCACCCATTTGCTACCTGAGGGATAAATTCCTGGAGTTATCACCAAGGCATTTATGTCTTTATCCACATTGTCCGCGGCCCGGACGCACGCTTCGGGCTGTTGATATCCAGATCCAGGTAGAAGATAGTCAGTCTTCTAGTAAACCTCCCCAGTCAATGCCTGGGTCAGGCCGTTTGGCCAGCTGAAATCCCCAGCTCTGGAGTGAAAACAATGCTCCTCTCCGAAGGCGCTAGGAGAGGTCTCTGACCAGAGCATCGGGCCACTGGTTCGGCGAAGCCACACGCCCAACTGAGGGCACCCGGGCCCAGGCGAAATCTGGGCGCAGCAGACGCGCAAAGAGAGCATTTTGGCCGCGGGGAGTAAGGATAAATGACTAGGTGCTCACTACGGGGTTTAATCCTCCTCGCAGAAAATTAACGAAGTTGCCCACGTCGGGAATAAAATAACAAGGAGTGAGGAATGAAAGGAATTAGACGATAATTCTAAGCTGCTCTTGAGCGTTGGAGTTATCTACTCCTTAGGAACACGTGATAGCACGACCTATTTCCATTTCTATTGTCGTTTGTCTCGAGAGCCCAATACGGGCCTTGGCTGACCAGCATTGACCCAGCCTCTCGGCCATGGGGTCGTGTCACGTCATGGGCACGAAGACATCCCTTCACCATACATGCTAGTCTTAATAACCTCAGGGTGGGCTATCTCATCGTCATACAGCAGCCGATTTTTGGAACATTTGTAAAGAAAGCGTACAGCTATAATTTTGCTCCCGACGGGAATCGACCCGGGCTGCGCCGTGGAAAGCGAGCACGCCAACCAACGCGCCACCGAGGGCGCCTACAAGACCCTGTGCTCCGACGATGTCTACTAATACTGAAAGTACTATGAAGGTTGGTGGATATCACGGCAAAGCTCCAGCTGCGATGTAGCACCGGCGATATAAAGGGGCAGGTGAAGAACCAAAGTGTTGCTGAATGGTTGAAGAGTGAGCATGGGCGCTCCAGCGAAAAACGCAAAAGGGAGACTCGTTTCGCGTATTGATTAAGCAATAACTCCCCCTCCCGCCAGTTCTCTCGCTCCGGACAGCTAAAATATAGCCCAGATGTGAAGCAAATTTCGGACAAGTGCGTTCAACAGAACAAAACCAATGGAAGATAATATAAAAAAGTAACAAACGACCGCTACGTTTTGTCAATTCAATTTCTTGCCCCCACAAGAGAATCTATGTATGCCCAAGGTCTGATATTTATGTCTTAACCACTTAAATTCGAGTTGTGAAATTCATTTCAGTACCGTGGTGGAAAAACAGTTTAAATGCAAATGTGAGCGTGAAATAGAGGCGGGGCAATATAAATTGAGCGATTTAGGGAGAGGTAAATGAACTATGAATATCAGCGTTGGACCAGTACTACACAATGTGATTCAATTCTGTACAACATATTTTCTTTTTTTTTCAAGCAATCAATTTCACTCGATATTACATATTCAGGAATTCGAAGTATTTTCTATGCTACGTTCTGGGAGTCCGTTTACATATGTATTACTTTCTTTGAGTTATTGAAAATAAATATGAATTGCAATAGTCGGTATCAAATGTTTTCGTGTATATGGCAGATGGGAAAATTGGTAAGAGAGTTTCATCGAAGGTATCAAAATGTGAAGAAAATAAAATACAGAATGAAAAAGTGTAGAGAAAACAGCAAATCAATGTGTAGAGTTAAAGAGGTTAATCTTCGTTACATTGCAGATTATTACAAAATATATTTTTGAGAATAACTTTTTTTACAAAGATTATATGAATTTTCTGAATCTAATAATGCATTAGTAGTGATTCGTTAGTGATTTGTTAGGATGATTTTACAATGTAGAGCAAACTTATAGTAATTAAAATAGAAGTGGTATATATTCGCCGTCTGAGAATAGTGCGACAAAGAGCTTCCGAACACTACCGCAATAAATTGTGCATTAAGGAACCACTAACAGAGTGGCAGTGTTTTTTTCTTTTCTGCACGGCAGTTGCAACCAAAGTTCAGTAGCAAATCCCAACAAATTGGACGTTATTCCCCTCTACCAACCAATCGCCTACAAAGGAAACCTGCAGCTCCAACAAGAATTTCCTCTTAGCGAGTTATCTAGCTCTTCGCGCAAACTCCATCGCTAATTGGTAGTGGACGAAATAAATTTATGATTTGCGACCAGGGCTCGGCGAGTTGGAGCAAAGCCCGATGTTCAAAGCGCTGAGAGCAGTCGGGGCGTTAAAGCACACGCAGCGGGGAAGGAGAAAGCCAACGAGGTCTGGGTCTGGGCAGTGGTGGCGGAGGGGGCTGAGGGGGACGGGGAGAGAGTGCAAAAGCGAAGATACACAGACGGAGCAGTGGCGGGGAGAGGAGCTGGGGGGGGGAGTGAGGTGCAAGAAAGGAAAAGAAGGGACGGTCAAAGGTGGAGGGTTAGAAGAAGGCAAGAAAGGAAAAGGCAAGTATGTGATGGAGGCTCAAGCGAAAGCCGCGCTAGTAACGGAAAATACAAATATGGGAATGGTCAGTTATTTTATGTGGCGAGACTCGGGCCATCGGGCCGGCTTTTCCATACCAAATATAGGAGAAAGATATTACGCTACCAAATATAGGAGAAAGAAGGTATTACTAAGGTAAAAAACTGGCGATTTTGAATTTAGCTCAGAGGCTACTTTTAGGCTATTTTTTTTTACATGCAGTAAATCTACAACACGAGTCAGCCGGCTTTACTTCCCCTCCAAAGGAAGACGTAAGAAGAATTTTTCGCCCTTAAAAATCCTCGGCTTCCATCGGGTTTGAACTCGGAAACTTGGGTTTCACAGTCCGACATGCTACCGTCATAACGCCGCGAAGGCAGGAAGTGGAACGAGAAGGAAACGGGGCGGCGGTGGGGGCGGATGTGGGGCGGGGGCGGCGGTTGGAAGGCGAGTGAGAGTCGAGGAGGGGGAGGGTGGGGAAAGTGGGGAACGGCGGCGCGCGGCGAGCTGCAGAGCGAGAACTAACAAGAATAATTAATTAAAATTGTTTCCACTTGGGCGCCCATCGGCTGCGGGAACGTTAAAAGGAGCATGCGGTGGCAGGTAGCTCGTTATGGATTCATCCTCGACGGTCTTCCACCCTCGTAGAGGGGCCCCTCTTCAGGAAGAGGCTGAATTCCGGGACTAGCTTTTTCATGCTCACTGGAAGTCATTGGATTTAACATTTATTAAATTACAACTACAATTACAGCAAAGTATTGCAGGAGTCTTCAATAGAGGTTGGTTTGTTTCCATTGTAGCACACTTTTTTATGAAAAACCTCTCTCATTATTTCTAATACCAATAGTAACAACTTTTCGTCCATTAAATGTAATATTTATACAGATTTACACTTGTAGGTCATGTGATATATAAAGTTATTATTGTGTTTTATTTTATACAATTTTTTTTCCTATACGTGTGGACCGATATTTTGGTTTGTGACACAATTGCTCTCTAACAACGTGAATGTTCTTTATATTTTACTACGAACATTTAAAAACAAAACCTCCAGATCCTTGAAGATTTCAAAGAAATGCAATAACTAAAATATAGTTTTTTTTCCATCGGAGCGATTAAAATATAGGGATCATTTCTACACGTCATTTTAAGACACTTTCATTAATTATGACTTAGCGGCCTCAATCTGCATTCCGCACCTTGACATTTTGCCCATAATTCTCTGTCAAATACGCAATTTTATCCCTGGGCTTCTGAGAGATCAACGTAAAAATTATTCTCGCGTAAAAATGGAGATAAATTATTAAAGGTAACTCCTCTATCCTGACGTTAACTCTAATTGCTTTCGTTAACTCAATATTATTTCTTATAATGAACATTTTTCTGAATATATTTTGCTATTTATTTTAATTTTTAAATTAATAACTATCCAAAACAAGTACCATACAATCTAAAGCGTGGAGGGATGACAACACCCTATTATGAAGAATGTTTCTCTTTAGAGAAATATTTAGGTTATTGAATTATAAACGCACAACATGCATTTGACCACATATTTTTAATTTTGCAAGTATCGAAATTTCAAGAGCATCGAAAATGAGATCTGCAACGTTTCTAAGCTTCCTTTGCTATATCTGGGTGGGGGGGATTGAAAAAAAAATTGGGGTTTAAGAAAACCAATTTCATTTATAAATTGGATTAATTTCAAGTAGTTCTGCAAAACCTACTCTTTTTATAATGCACAATCGCATCAAATATATGTAGTTTTTTAGATCAAATTTCATTTTATTCAAAAATCTGTATCTTCATTATTGTACTGTTCAATGTTCATTTTTTTGTAATTTTCAAATACGATAGTCGATAGTATCAGCACTAGCTTTTTACTGTTTTCTACTACTTATAAGTAAAATATTAAAGATAAAATTGGGTGCTGTTTCTGAGAAAGTAGTTTACAAATTTACCTATACGAGTATTTCAGGCAAAATTACGCGAAAGTACTCATATTTTCAGAAATTAGTACAGGATCTTCTTAAAACACAAATAACTGTAAAACAGATTTCATTGACGAAAAAATGTTCATTTTCAATATCAAGATTGTAGGAAGTAGCCAATAAATGTTGAACTTTCTGAAGTTCAAGAATAATTAGAAATGTGTCCTTTTGTGAGCTCTTTCTACACTATTAACGAACAAAGTATGTAAAAAACGTGAGTAATTTTGAAACAACTGTGAGGGTCCCTATAATGCACTCTAAGGAATCCACACACTTCCTCGAGGGAGCTTAGATCGATCTGAGAACATGATCTTTGAACGGTTTAGGCGCTGGCGTTGACCCCAGACGGACCAACACACAGCGGGACAGACGTTTGCGTCAGTCGATTTTTGCCAACGAGGACTAAATCACGGATTCTAACTATACAACCTGTTTGAAGAAATAATTTATAAACAGGATAAAGATGTACCCACATTTTCGTTACAAGGGCTCTAACAATAAGAGTCCTTCTATTATAAAATTGCTGCCGCACAATTACAATACTTTATATTAACTACCTACGGAATTAGGCGGGAATGTAAGTAAGTGTCCTTGTTACTCATGTTGCACAAAAACATTTAGAACACTGGAATGATTACTCCGAAATTCCATACCAATACATTTGAAAAACAAAAAACAGGGAAATTTGCAATTCGCAGGCAACACTAATCATCAATCAGGTTACAATAACTGAGGAATGGATTTATCAAAGGCATTTAATGACAAAACATACTTTTTCAGAAGTTCGTTAATTATCATTCCTAAATTATTTACAAACTTTTCATGTTTCATTAAAATTGAACTGTTCTGTATTGATGGTAACAATGGCACAGTCTATTAAATTCCAGAATGTATTTCCAAAACAGGTTATTAGAACAGTAAAATCTGACTAAACCGGGACCCGTACCAGTTTTAACCGGAAATTTCTCTGAACAGTGAAGTTATTTTGTATTGTACACAGCATAAAATGTAATCTGTCCTACGCGGAAACGAAACAATTTTTATGTCCTAAAGGGGGGAAATCTTAATAAAAGGGAATTCCTAAGAAGCGAAAACAGCAATTGAGAAAAGCAATTGCAGCAATTGACAGACATGCGAGATATTATTATGTAATGAATGCATATGCAATTGTTTAAAATTCTTAACTTATATAACTCGATGTTATTTTTTCAATACGATCTTCCTCTCAAAATTGTTGACTTAGAAGTTCATAGATTTTGAGATATAAAATAATGTGTTTCTCAACATCCAAAGTTTTTTTTTATTTTTGACCTTGAATTTTGCACTCTGTTATTTTTTTTTGCTTTTTCTATAAGGTTACAGATAAATTGTAAAAATTATCCGACAAATTTTTAGACAGAATATTTTTAAAAGTTCATTTCATTCCTTAAAAGCTACAGATAGGTCGTTCGTGTGGTCAGATACGTGATTTTCTAATAAAATTAATATAATTTTTTCCTTTAAAATCCATTATTTCTTTGTGAAAATCGGGATTAAAATTGATTAGAAGGGTAGTTCCCTGTGCGTTAAAAACAAGAATCCCAGTCTCTCCTGCGTTAGAGAAATAAGTACTGCGTGAAATGTAAAAGTTTTGTGATAAGAACATCCGCAAACGACTGAATAATACTAATAAATAACGCTAACTTCACAAACATGTTAATAAATGTAAATAAACATTTAAATAATATAGAGATTTCAGTCATTATCGACAAACACTAAGTTATAAAGTTCGATAACAATTCAAAAATACTGTATAATGTAAATTTTAATTTTATATTAAAATGTTAGTTTGTTAAACTTTTGAAGGTAAATTATAAACAGTGTAAAGATGTCATAAATATAATTATAAATACCTGATCATTCCTCCTTCAGTCAAACACTGATTTATGAGAATCTAAATAATGTCAGCAAACTGCTCGATTACTTAGAAGAAATTTAAGCTCTGAAAATTCACTTTGCGTTATAATCTCATAACTTAACATCATTTGAATATGAACTTAAAAGTAAATATAAATAAAATTTAAGTAAAAAATTTGAAGACAAATAAAAGTTTGATATTCAAAATACATCATATTTTCCGTGACAAAGATTAATAATATGTGGAGTACGGTTTTTAGAGAACAAATCATATAAAGTTCATTTATACGTCTCATTTTTTGTTTGTAGAGAGTAGTGATATGTCAGCTTGAAATGCTTCTTTGTAATTTATTACACGTTTCTTGTTTAAAAAAATCTGTCCATATTGTGGCATAAAAATCTCTGAGGCCATTGTGCTTGCGGCGTCTTCAGCAGCGACCTCCAAATCCGCAAAGTGGAGCGCCTCACCGAGGCGTGAGGATGAATGGCTGTCTGGAGAGCAACAGCGTGCAAACGAGTTGGACAGGCGCGTTGGCAGGAGAAAAACTAAGCGTCACCCCCAAGAATTCACAAGGAAATGTCCGCAAGAGACAATCGCCTTATGAGCCTTCTCGCCAGAAAATGTCATGCTGCTGCGACCAGCCCCGCTTTCTCAAACCCCCCATCTTACTGAACCCACCCCATTGTGAACACACTCTCAGCGCTCACTGAATATCTTACGCTGCCGTCTACCGTCTCCACACTACTTGTTTACGACGAAGATAGATGGGAGCCACTGCACCCACGCATTCCCACTCGCTCTACGTACGGACCTCTTCTTTTCTATACACACTTTTTTTCTATCACCCAATGAGCTTATTTACAATGTTTCCACTACGATGTCGTACTTACACTATAAACACACATCCACTTTTGTCTATTTAGCAGATATCTCATTATCTGCCCAAAGTTCTGTTCCACCATATCATATAATTTGACTTCCCAACCATTCTGCTTGTTCACTTATTCACTGGGCTTACTGATAATATTTCACGATCTATAGATATCACGTCCATTTCCATTCGTTTTTCACTCTTATTAGTTTTGTAGTTGCATGTGTTTGCTGTTCATCACCATAGCCTCAACGGTTCTGCGTAATCATTTTTTTCCATCGCTCTCCAGGCTTCCTAACACCCAGCCCACCGAGTCTACCCCAGGACCCTGCCACAGCGCGACGATTATAAATAAAACGTCACGTTAATAACTTGAGCGGGATAAAGTTGTCAAGATGGGAGCGTGGAAAGTGGCTCCATACAAGCCTGCCAACTTCTCTCTCCCTTTCTCCCTCTCCTTCACGCTCGACGCAACGCGAAAGAATAGCGAACGCCCCAGCAAAACGTTTGTGCTCAGAGAATTTTTTATCATTTACTTTCATTACTGTTTATATGAAATTGTGGGTTCAGCGAGAGGAATGTGGCTCGAGATTTAGGAGCGAATTTAAATTAAAATGGGGTGAAGGAAGCGCACAGAAAAGGCTGAGGAAGAGGAGTTTCAAAGCAGGTGTTACAGAGCTGCCAACTTTCGGGAGGGAAAAGAAGATGAGGGTGAAGCGGAGGGCACGCGTAAAAAGTGCCGCGTTCTTTATTTTCCTCATAAAAGTCATGTAATTCTCGCGTGATGTGTTTACAAAAAATGTTTTTGTGGGCAGCGCAGGGGCGTTATCGTGCCTGGATAATCATAAGACGCTTTCGCGCCCCAGAAAGAACAAATGTAGTAATCGTTGCGCAACCAGTAACACATTTCACACAACTTCAGCAAGATTGTCAATATCTTTCAAAAATCGACTGAAATTGTTTATAAAAATAGACAATAATCAAAAAGTAAGCAAATTTTCCTAAATACGATTACGGTTTTGCAGAAACCTTATTTGTAACACAAATTACGGTTTTGCATGCAGATATGCGCCACCACTCTCCATTTTTCTACAATAGCGAATGCATCTGTTACACTAAAAATCGGCCATATTCCATTTCCTTATAGACGATGCGCGTATTCAGAAATATGATGTTCCTTGTGAATTACTTCAGGGTCTTCTCCGTACAACAACCAGCAGAAATCTGCCAGAGTGGAGTCATTTCAGAAACCTTGAGAGAGTTGTTCCTTTGTTCTGATGTCTTCGAGAAAACACTCACCTTTTTCATCACTCATGTCATCAAAATTATCAGGGATGAAATCTAAATGGGTATGTAGAAAATGTAACTTAACTGACATTCTTCAACTCAGTTGTTGAGGTATACACACAAAAGTCTCTTGATTCTATTAACAAAATCTGAAGATTTTTTCTCTAAGAAATGTTCGAAAATTGGTTCAGGCATCTTGTTCTACTGTAATCATCATTTGTGCGAACGGATCATCTTTTACAATCTCTCAGATTTTGGAAGATTCCTCCTTGTATTTCCGCTCCGACGGTTTTTGGATTTTTCACAGACATTATGCTCCAGGTTTATACTAAAAGGGAGAAAATGTTGAGATCAACACGAGGTACACGTTTTTACCCGGCTTATAAGAAACTCTTCTGTTGTTTGTGTCTCCTTTATGTGTTTTGATGTACGCTAGTGAAAACAAGAGCTCATTTCATCCCTAGCAACAGCAGTTCCTGCAGGAACGATATGGAAGTTCGCACAGTCACCATCTGAAAATCATCATATCTCAGAAACTATTCGCGTTAGAGAAAATATAAACACACATTTGAAACCAGGACATGACACTTATATTTCATATACTTTCTTTCAGTGATATTTCATTGTTGTCTAAGTAAGTCCTTATTTTAAGAAATAATTTGCACATTTGCAATATTAAAAACATCCTTAACCCAAAAACAAACGTGCTAGAGAAATTGTAATTAAATATTGGAAATCAGAGCATGCTACATAGTAAATCATACATCGTTTTATTCCTGATGATTTTTCATTATTGACCAATATAATTTATGCATTGTGCGTTTTTAAAATACCTATTATATTTTCAGGTAGAATGTAAAAACCTATACAAGTTTAATGTACGAAGAACTGACACAAAGGAATCCGGAGGAATATGAATTTGGCCGCCAAGTTGACAGGAAAATCGCTTGTGATCGAACATAACTACGAGAATGAAGTCTATTCTAAAATAAGAGCTTCAGAAATCAACAATCTCTCCAGATTGAAACTGTCTGCGTCAGAATAGTACAGCGTGCAATAAATTAAACAATTTTCGGTTAATTATCTACAATGTTCTGAGCTTCGCATAATTTTTATTATTTTCCCTAATGTATCTTTATAGCAATTAAAACTCTACATTTTCACAAAATATCGATACAATTTCTTGATGTCAATATCACGGTTTACTGAAAGACAACAAAGTGGTATTAAAAAAACGATATATCGTCTCTAAACGTCCCTAAACATCGCCGCCTTGGCTGTGTCTGATAGCAGAAGCATTACGCCCGGGCTGTCACCGGCACCTCTGCCAGCGTCAGCTCGTAAAAGCCTTGATGCGAAGTCGTTGGGCGATGAAAGCGGCGGAGGCTGCGGCCGCCCTTCGATGGATACGCGCGTCCTTTCCGCGCAATAAAACTATGCTTCGAGCAAGCTGCCTAGCACATAAAGAACGAATCTTTTTCTCACTGTGATGCGAGAAGGAACGAATTCGTTGGCACTGACACCCAGAAATGTGACTATTTCACGCTGGTGGAACATGTTCAGAAAATACATCCTAACTTTGTAAGCAATTGGACTGTTACATCAAGCGTAATTTATCTCAAAATTATTACTTACGAAAAAAGGGCAGTTAAATAATTACCCTTTTTAATTGAAAAGTAATTATAATGAACATTCTTATGCGTGCGCGCACCGAAACTCAAAGAAAGGGACATTTAGCAGACAATATATCAAAAATACCAAATATTTAAAGCAGCAATGTAGGACATATTGAAACGTAATTTAAAATATTGAATGATTTATACTATTACCAAAGAGAGGTGCTTTTGAATCCTAGCTGAAGGAGAAGGGTAAGTTTTGATGAAACATATGCATTAAATCCATTAATAAAATTTGCGTAATTGATTTTAAACTATGCGTAGATTATTATGACGAAAATCAATATTCTTAGATTTTGTTTCTTATTCAAGGACAAACATGTTAATGAAAGCGGCTCTTAAATCTTCAACTTGAAATCATGAATTATAAATGTAACACAAAATAACCTTTCATTTACGTTTTACTCACCACTACAGCTACGTAAGATCGACGCAGATAGTACAGTAACACTCACCTGGAAAAAGAAAATGTATTATTAAAATGAAGAAATGTTAATGACTGGAATATAATATTGATATGCATGGTAAGCATTAGATTTATATAACAAGTGAGTTTAACAATACATTTATAAAACGAAATTCATGTAATTATTAAATATCTATTTCAAATTTAAATCTTGTAATAGATTTTCATTTGCAGATGCGATAAAACTCATTATTTAAATGGTCTCAGAACTGTTTAAATGGAACAGACCGAATGAATGCATTGCACATATTGTTCTAAGTACTCGTCTTAAGTCACTCAAGTGTCGCATCTAAACATGATCGAGCATTCACGAGTTTTGACGCTAAGGATCTCGAGGCCTTTACCGCAAAGAGGGGAATTTCAACTTTCCCCCCAGAAAGAAGGCACCGCAATACATAAAATGTCTAAACCACCCTCGTAAAGTGTATCTCTAAAGCCCAGCCTCCGTGCCTCGCCCTTGCAGGTGCATATTTCCCACCTTGTTACAACCCTCTCCAATGGCGTGAACGAATCCTGCGAGGCCCTTCCCCTCCGGAGCGGGAGAGAAAGATTCAGGAGGCCGTGAAACGCATGGGAAGAACAACAGGCGGATTCAGAAGGCCGTGGAACGGACACAGACCAATGCGACGGCCCGGAGCCAGCATTCTCTTCACTTCATAAAGCCCCGGCAACAGGAATCAAAGTGGATTAGATCCGAGAGCCGGATTCGAAGCCGTTCGGATGAGACTCACGTTCAGGGCCCGGCAGGGGTGCGGAGTACGTTGCAACGGGATGGCGGGGCGGGTGCGGAGGAAGGGACGCGCTTTAACAAATGGCTGGCGAGTGCGCGCGGCGGCGGATGGCGATGCGCCGCTGTTTACGTCCTCGGCCGCGATGAATCTTTGATGCTGATTGCCGCCGCGGGGCGCGCCCGTGCAGTCGCGTCACGTCTTCGCGGGCAAGATGGTGGACGCAGCGCCGGGCGCTGGTGGCGCGCAGGCGAACCTCCGGCAAATGCGGTGAAACTTGGAACATCGCTTCAAAACTTTTGGAACGTTTCCAGTTTCATATTTGAGCCCACACAAGAAAGCGCTAAATTAATATATAATCGGGAAAAGTTGCATGTGGAAAGTTTTTCTGATATCAAAAAGTTATTCATTCGTGGGAGAATATGTAGCCAAAGAACTTGTAATATAATGCTCATTCAATATTAATGTGGTGTAAGTTGTATGAAAACTTGAAACATTAATGTTATTGTGGATGAAAATAATCAACGGTGTAATTACTACTCGGGTTGTCATTAAATGTAATCATACTCCCCCGAAAACGATTCTACTTTCCAGAAATTATATTGTTTAAAGTGATTAAATATTGAGTGATTTTTTTCGGTTTAATTCATTACGACCGCAGTATTAATTTTGTTAACAACGTGTATTTTCGTCATTGTTGCCTTATGTTCGTTTGTCCGGGCAAATTTTGAAAGTGACTGAACGAATATTGTTGGCGATTTTACTGATATGTTATGTATCTGGCAATGATATAATAGTTCTTATTAGATGTTCATATTTACAAAAATATTTTTACAAAAATATAGTTATTTAATCACATTTTAAAGAAGTTTTTCACCTCAAAACCAAAACATTCAAAATCTCTCTGAAGTACACAACTAGACAATATTTTAAAAGCTCTTTCAACTGCTATATTTGCCATAACTTAATACAAAAGCCCATTCTTTTAAATTTTGACAAATATCTGCAAAAAGTTATGAAATCATCCCAAAAAGTGTGTGTTATCCGAAAACGCATGTAATATCATACTATGAGAATTTCAGTTCTTTCCGATAGAGCTTTCAACTTTGAATAATCCGGAGTCAAAATCAAAGGCCGGCGGAAAAGGGCAATAAAATCGATTGCCCTTTAGTATACATTGCAGTTACATCTGTGTACATGACACATCATATCTGTCTCTGTTTATTGTGTGTGTGACGAGTAGAGATTGGTTACAGTGTAGTTATTGAAAAAATTAAAATTAAGTAAGGAAAACACTAATATTTTCATTATTCTATATGTTACAGTTCACCAGCTCCTGCCCCCAAATCAGCAGCCCCTTCCATTAGCCAGATGTATAACCGGAATGCAGAGTACCTGTATTTTCTGTCACGGTGAAAGCCCGCCACTAGCACCAGCATCCAGGGCCCACGTGTCCCTCGGGTGGAATTCGATCCTCAAGGGGGCGGGGCTTCAGAGGGAGTTAGCGGCGGCAGCTGGGGCCCCATCGGCGTCAGCGCTGTTGTTTGACCGGCGATTATTTGGTAAACACGGCGGCGGCTTTGGCGGAGGGCAATTTGCGGCAAGAGGGGCCGGGGCCGCCCGCGTCTCGCGGGATCCGCCCCCTTGTTACGCGCAGCTCCGCGCGCCTCCACGCATCGGAGGCTTCGCGCCCCTCTTCAATGTTGCAGTGATATTGCAGCGGGAGAGGTAGGGTCTGGTCGCGCCATTTTGCTACATATTTGAGCTTCAAACTTGGGTTAGAAATATGTGGTGCGCAAGCGCATGCTGGTTTGAGGTTGAGCGCGTGTCGAGAAAGGAAAGTACTGAGTACATTTTACCGTTTCTGTCAACTTTAATATGTCCACATACTAAAATTATTTTAATGCATGAGCAATATATTACTGTACCTATTGACCGACGTGTGCTCATTTAAGTATTTTTCTAAGGGCAAATATTGTTACATCTGACCCCCTAGCCACCTCACAGGTCGTCTTGGAGATTTATCACTCATCATTACACATCAATTGGCAGCTTTCCCAGCTTGGCCGTACTAATCAAATCACAAATCTTGCTACTCCGCCAGTCCCATACCTTGCCAACGCCAGCAGCGCAATCGGTGCAATGTGCCTCTAATTCCACCTCTCCACACTCGCCGTGCAACTCATCAGGGACGCCATCTCACTCCCCTCGGCCACTTTGCACTCCTCACCTCACTCCACTCCACTCCACTGGGCGCGACGCGCACTTCCACTCAACGTGAACTCTCTCTACCTCGCCCTCCCCATCCAGGCGCCCCCAAGGGCTCGCGCACGCGCCACATCTCGCAACATCCCTCCGCAAACCTACCACGGCCGTCCCCGAAAAAGGAGATAAGGAATTTACTAATTTCACGGTGTTCTTCTGCCAGATTTCTAAAAAACTCTGGAGTGGATGGTGCTTGGTTGTTTGTGCAATCTACATAGTGCCATTCATGGTTTGGATTCAACAGCGAGATAACGTACAAGTACACAATAGAAAGCGGAATAACCACGTGTACGTTTTGGACGTGGGCACCCCCCTCATTTCAAAATTAAGGAGGCATTCAATGCATTGGAGTATGTCTAGAATAGAGTTATAATGAAGACTGATTATAAAAAATCGTTCTGTTAATTTAATAGAATATTGATGATGGAATCAAGCACCATAAAGATAACATGTACGGAGATACGAAGAAGTCAAACACATAAACGTTCATCTAGTCTGTGTGACTTAAATTCGTTCTTGCCATATTAGAAACTAAAAAATAATAAAAATTGCAAAGGAAAGTGATAAATGTGCAAACAATGATGATGAGTCGATATAGACTCTAATTTATATAATGGCTTCAATATCACATACTTCACTGTCGTCGTGTATATGTAAAGTAAAATGAACTGTATCGCTAACAGTGTCTTCGAGTATTTGTTGACTTCATAGCTGCTATTAATAAAAAATCTCATATATGCATATATTGATGATTCGATAATACATAAGAAACGCCGACAACAACATCTGTAACCAAGTATTCCAGTTATAGTTATGGTTACATCACTTTAATCTTCAAACCCTCAATTACTAAAAACATATTATTAGTAACCTATGCCATATAATTTTATGGCTAGAAGACCCACACCATCGTCTTAATTAAAATACAAAACTATGGACGCAAGACCCACTGAGTAATTTGGCATATCAAGATTTAAGATTGAAGGAGAGAATATCTACTTCCTGAATCGATCCAGAGGAAGAGTCTGTTATGATCACAAATCGTGAGGTATCATTGAACCCATGAGACTTGAACTGAAAATGACGCAGGTAAGACAAGCTATGACCTGAACCTCATCCTGTATCGTCCAGTGACAAAAATTTAGAAAGTGGTTAATTAAGTTTGAACTTGTACTACTGCTCATGTCTTTATTGTCATTTTCTGAGAAGAAGTAAAATCCTAGTTGAGCGTGATTCTGTGCATATGATATGCATATAAAAAGAATGAACCTTTTATTCTCGCTCAAGTAGAACTATCGTCATGAAAGATGCGCAGAGTTGAATGTTACATATCAAATTACGGAAGACAGTCATGTTTTGATTACCGATTTGAGTTAACAAGAATCCTCATGTGCACCTAGATTGGATCATATAAATGACACTTGCAGTATGAGTAGATGAGTTCTAAAAAAATAACAAGAGAGATCCACAACCTGACACGATCGTAAGCGAAGCAGTTGGTATTCCACTTGGTCTGGAAAGAGGGAGATCGACTGGTTAACAATTCCTACAGTTCTCCACACAGTGCATTCATGCACCTGCTATGTATCTCCGCTGACAGTTGCTTGTTTGCCAAAGCATATTATATTAAATATGACAAATGTCTAAAATTGAGAAATACAGTTTGTCTAATGCAACGACATGACGCGACGCTTATCATCTATTATGAGTGAGCAGACTATAAATATTATTAAATGAGTAACACTCTGTCAACTCTCATCCTCTCTGTGACCAGACCTCACAACACAGAAGTCCTACGCTTCTTACACAAGTGTCCCCGGCGGAGGCGATGACGGTGGGTGACGGTGACGGTGACGGTGGACGGTGCGGTGACGGTGACGGTGACGGTGACGTGCGGTAACGGGTGACGGTAAACGTGCGGGGACGTGACGGGGACGGGGACGGGACGGTGACGGTGGCAAGCGACGGGTGACGGGACGAGGACGGGGACGGGAGGGGACGGGGACGGGAGGGGGTGGGGGTAGGGGCGAGGACGGGGCGGGAGGGGGGGGGGGTGTGCGTGGGGCGGCGGGGTTTGCGCGGGGCGGGGTGACGAGTGGGGTTTGGATGGAGTGGGTCGGGGGCGGCGCGCTTATGATTCCTACGCAATGCGAACACGCGCGCATCCGTCGGTCGCGCG
>BOPP01000181.1:557002-594403 GCA_017312745.1 Gryllus bimaculatus
GTCCGCCCCGCCCGCCCCGCCCCGCCCCTTCTTGCCTCTCAAACTCCTCTGCGCGCCGCCTGCTGATTCTGCTTCTTCTGGCCATTTCTCGATTTCTCCACCGCCTCACCCTCTTCCGGCCTCCCCACACGTTATGCGCTCTCCCAAGCCTTCGTGGCCTCCACGCGCCGTCGCCTCTGACCGCTGATCTCCTTCACCCGTGCAAGCCCCGCCCGCTCGCCTCCTACCGACTTGCTGCGTTGTCCAGCTTGTCCCGCTCGCCTACCTTCGCCTGGGCCCTCCCTCTCAAGCCCCGCTCAGCCCTCCTTCTCCCACCCGTTTCGCCCTCCCCTCCCGCCTCTTCACGCTTGTTTGGCTTTTGCCCCGCTCTCAGTCCAGTCTCTCCCGCCGTTTGCCTGGTGCCGCCCTAACCCTCTCTTTCAACCTCGTTTCCCTGTCCCGCTTCTCACATCCAGGCCTCCCCTGACCGCTCGCCTCAATCCCACACTACTTTCTCCCTGTTCTCTTTCGCGTTTTGGGCTGATTCCCACGCACCCTGAGCCACGTCCCTTTCGGCCGCTTGGCCTGTCTCTGTCCTTCTTCTGCCCGACCCACCACCCCTCCGGCCCGCCCCGCCCGATCGCTCCCTCGCGCCGTCGCCATCGCGCCGTGACGCTAATGCAGATTATGGTTTACTCTTCGCGCGGGTCTTGTTGTCGACTGAGTTACCAGAGCGTCTCGCGCAGATAGCGCCGGGCGCAGCGCGCGGCAGGGGGGGGGCGTAGGGACGGTCCAGATTGGTGAGCGCATGGCGGTGATTGCAGCGAATGTGGCTTCTGGGGTGGATTGGGAGGTGGCATAGATAGGGATGGTGGGAGACCGCTGGGGTGGTATTAATTCTGTGCGATGAGGAGAATAGAGGATATTTGAAGGTGATGTGGTATTGATGGGGTGCGGCGGGTGGTGGTGACGGCGGTGGAAGGGGTGGCGGTGGTTGTAGTAGTGAAGGTGTTTAGTGGTGACGGGGATGTGGTGAGAGTGATGATGGTAGAAGGAGAAGTGTTGGGGTTTTATGGTGAGGAGTGATGGGGTTAGTGGAGGATGAGGAGGAGCCTGGTAATAGGTGGCGGTGAAGGTGATGGCGATATACTCCGGCTGCGGTGGATGGGGGAATGAGGGTCGCGGCTGCAGCTATAGCAGGGCTGTGGGCGCCAATGCTGGAGAGGAGTTTCGACAGCCTACTGCCCAGCTAAATCGTTTGCAGTGTGGGTTTTCGAGCCGTTGGTAACAGACCGGTGGTGCTTAAGTTTCCATTGTTACTTGTCCTCGACTAGGTCTGTTCCGTAGTACGGCCGGGAACCTTGGTAAAACCAAGAAATTTCATTGTGGTGAGAGAAGTTTCATTTCTATTGTTTTACATTCTCAATTAATGTATTCTCAAGCCTGATACGAGAATATCCAATAATTGAGAAAAATGTATCTTTCAAGCAGTTCATTACAAATATCGTCTGATGCCACTTTGATTTGGATACAAACATGAACAAAACATAATAATAAATTAAACATGAAAATGGTAACATGCAAATAGCATATTTGTGACTATTCCTTACAAATTTTGAATTGTGATTTATTCTAGCATTGGATGTGTTTTACTAAATAATTAATTACATTTTCTTTTTCCTGGAATATATTGCAGAAAAATCAAGATTGATACGGGCATTAAAGTAATTTGTGTGTTTTGTCTCTGTCAGTCGAATTATTCTGTTTAAAAAGCGGTACCCTCATTTCAAATTAGGAGGCATTTATGCATTGAGTATTGTCTATGAAGATGAGTTTATGATTGAAAGACTTGATCTAAAAATGTCGTTTCTGTTAATTTAATAGAATATTGATGAATGATCCAAGCACCATAAGATAATGAGACGAAAGTCAAACTGCATTTCCTTGATAATGTTCGAGTTGATTATAAATTGCAGAGAGTGTATGTGCCAATAGTTTAACTTATATACCAAATACAGCTGTTCTTTGAAAGTATGAATGTAATGTACATCCTATTTTATTTCAGCCTTTAATTAATCCCTGTACTTGAATCGTAAATAGGCACAAATAAAATATTTAGGTTATGCCACACGTTTACTAAATCTCATTACTAAAACATTTGTTCTGATTCCTGTTATGTACAATTGGTAAACTAATTATCAAATTAAATGAAAGATTTTGACAGTCGGGTATGGCTGTATGCAAGTGCATTTCATTACAGATGCTTCCGATCTGACCTAACCTTCATTTTATTGTCCAATTTCTAGGAGAACCCTTTGGGGATTCTGTGTGAATAATAATTTCTGCTCTAGGTGCAAACCAAGACATATTATTCTTTATTTGTGAAGTATTTGATATAAAATGGAATTCAGTAGAATGAGTTCAAAAATAAAAATATCAATGCAATGTTTTCAAGCAGTGGATGGTCGGAGGAGATATGAGTTCCCTCCATTCCTGATTCATCCCATACTGTTCTCTGTTTGAGAAAGCAATTTGAAGCTTGGTGCAATGAGAAGTTTTTATATGAAACGCAGCGCTTTCTTTTGTGGAATCAAATTTTTTGAAATTTGTCAAATTTTCTTGTGCACCATCAACAAGAAGTCCACAGCTTCACACATGTCCCCGGCGAGGCGATGACGGGACGGTGGGTGACGTGACGGTGGACGTGCGTGAGTACGGTGACGGTGACGGTGACGGTAGACGGTGCTGCGACGGTAGAACGGTGACGGGGACGTGACGGGGGAACGGGGACGGGACGGTGACGGTGGCAAGCGACGGTGACGGGGACGAGGACGGGACGGGACGGGGACGGGGACCGGGAGGGGGTGGGGCGTAGGGCGAGGAGGGGCGGGAGGCCGGGGGGGGTGTGCGTGGGGCGGCGGGTTGCGGCGGGGCCGGGGTGACGGTGGGGTTTGTGATGGAGTGGGTCGGGGGCGGCGCGCTATGATTCCACGCAATGCGAACACGCGCGCATCCGTCGGTCGCGCGCCAGGGGGTGGCACCGCGCCGCGGCGGCAGCGCGGCTACGGTCTCTGCGCGCATTAAGCGATGACTTCGGCGCCCAGGGGGTGGCACCCGCGCCGCGGCGGCAGCGCGGCAGGTCTCTGCGCGCATTAGCAGATGACTTCGGCGCCATTGACGCCCGCGCGCGCTCACCTGCCCCACTCCCGTGGAGCGAGCGGAGTTTGCTTGGTCTGTGCTGTGTGTGTGAAATTGCTGAAATGGTTTTGTACGAACGCAGTGACTTAATACAGTCTGAATATTATATTACGTTCTCTTTACCACGAACACAATCCATTTCAGCATTTCCCTGTGACTGCTCCTATATACAGCCTCAACAATATGGCGAATTCTCACAGAAGCTTTAAGTATTTTTGTAGTGATTCTGATTACATTTTTTTAAATTATTGCTACTTTTCTTTCCTTTGTTGGATGTATATTTTTCTGTAGTTAAGTAAGAATAATGATGTTTTAGGTAAATATCCAGGCAGAAGCAGAGCTGTACTACTTGCACAAATAAATGTATTACGTTACATTACGTTCAACAACTCGATGAATTCTTATTATTAGCCCAAAACTCTTTCACAAAATTCGAGACAACTGAGCGATGGAACAGGACTGTAAGTAGTAGTACTTCCATAATTTTATCATTAAACTCAAAATATAAGGAATGATCAAGTTTTAACTAAGTCATGAAAACTACCCAAAAAGCTAAATACTTCTTTATAATATTAGTTAAAGTCTATAACACTATGTACTTATAATATCAGAAATCTAAATGGTCCACTGAAGTGATAATTGATACTTAAGCAAGGCTTCGATAATATACTTCAGAATTTGTAATTGAAATATAATTAAAGTAATTTTTCGTGATTTTTATTTAAAATAATAAAAGAGAGTACAAATGGAGGGGGTAAACACGCTTATACTGTTATTTGAGAAAGAACTTAACTATCGTTTGTGCTGTGCAGATGGGAAGTAAGTGAAAATCTGTGGATACCAAACCAGTTTCTGTTAGTCCGCCAACCGCTTGGTCACAAACTATTTCGTCAATAGAAACAAAACACTCAAAAATGTGCAGTATATGTTTTTTTAATAGTGATAAATTTAAGTTGGACGAAACGGGGAGAAAAGCTATTTTACTGAGCAGATGTAACGTAAGTGGTTATCTCACAACGACTAAATAATATCCATAAGTTTCTCAACAACTACATTGCGAAGAATCTCTCATTCAAAACCAGCCAGGCATCAATGAGATTTCACTTTGGCCAACCTGTAGGTAATCACCAGCCACGGGGCGGCGTCGTTCAACCAAGAATCCTAGTGTAACTTCCATCGGCACGTGGGTAGCGCATGGATAGCCAGTAGAGGTGAAGCTCAAATGTATTACTTACGTATTTACAAACAACACAATGTGGTAATACGAAGTCTGAAAAACACTTTCTCATAATTCCTACAAAGTAAGAAAAGACATATGAAGTGATACAAACGAAATGGCAGGATGCAGATATCAACGGCTACCTCAATACGGCCAATTCATTCGCAGTTATTGTTTGACAAGTGTGTCGCGAACACACTAACCTTAAAATAGAAAAAAGTCGTGAAAGGGGACACACCATGTCGTTGCGCATATGCATTGAGAATAAATGTCACAGCTCGACAATTTAGTTCCAAAGAGTTTCTTTAAAACAAGTGTGTTCGCGCAGCCAACAGAGACCACGCTCAAATACATAAGTTGCTTACCTAGAAATATAACAATGTGCCAATAGGAGGATTAAAAGCTCGAATATGTCAAACTTTCTACATAAATAATATAACGTAAGAAATGTTATTCACTTAAGGAACACTACTGTGCAGATGCAAAGTGAGGGACCAACGATGATATGAAATTATTCCGAGTTACCAATCAGAAAACTATATGATAATAGCGGCTACACTGAAATACTTATACTTGAAAATCGTAAAAAGTCAACTGGAGGATTCAGACGCTATGAGAGAGAAGCTGTAATATTATTGGCAACGGGGATGTAATATCATCGGCTCAACTAATTCCTACGAGTTGTTCGACCACTGTCGCGGTACTCTCTCTCTCTCCAAACCGGCAATGCGGCTGATGGCTCTCCTTGCGCAACCTGCAGGCAAATGAGGCGGCCGGGGCGCGGGCGCGCGGGTCGATGCGTCACTTCTGATCGGCGCGTTGGGCGGCGCGTGGGCGGGCGCGGACAGCCACTGTGACAGGCGGCGGCCCGCAATCCTCCGCGGGGGGCTAGGCCTCGCGGGGCCGCCCGGCGCGGGAAGCGGGGGCGGGCGGGGCGGAGGAACGCTTCTGCGCATGAGGATGCGCGGCGTCAGGCGCAGCCACCGCCCCTGCCTGACACACGCACGCGTCAGTCGCACTCTAAACGCTGGACCGGGCGTTAACGCCGCCGCGCGCGCGCGAGCGCGGGGGCGAGGGGGCGGGGCGGACAATGCGTCATGAACAAGAACACGCGCTTCTTTGGGTGGGCTGCGTACCGGCGTGACCCGCCCCACCCCGCCGCCCCCCTGCGGCGCGCGGCGTTGTTGAGTTCAACAACGTCGCGTGCGCCGCGTCGCGCGCGTCGGGGCGTCGCCGGGGGACAGCGGGCGTGCGAGCCCAACTTTGTACGGCTGAGTGAACGGACAACCCTCGCCCGGCGCTGTCCGGCTGCCCCGGCTGGCGCGTTCACTTACTTATGACGGGGCGTCTGCCGCGCTGCGCGAAATACGCGCGTTGTCCAAGAGCATTGGCTTCCTAATCCTTTCCTTTCGGGCTCATCGACGTCCAATTTTGTAATTTTGTTACATCATTTTTATTTTAACTGTAAAGATTGCTGATTAAAATTTAAAAAAGCTAATAGGAAATGTACTAATGTTACGATGCTCTCTAATAGAATCTGCAGATATTCTTTATCAAGCTATCGAATGTTAGTACAATTTTGATTTTCATTATAGTTATTCTTCCATTATCGTAGAAAGACTTTTCCATTTACTGCACAGAACTAAAACTCAATTCGATTTATTGTACTTGTCGTAAATATAAAATGTCTTCAATTCTACTTCCTTTTATATATAAAGGTATACTGAGATTTCGATCATCAGAGTAATCCTGAAAAATGTGATTGTGTCCGGTTATTTAAATCTCTTGAGTTTCAAAAATATATCTAAGTATCCATAGAGAACGCATAAACATATTCATCTGGAGCATACTCAGCAAAATACATCTTCAATGCGTAAATATATATCAAGGTGTGTATTTTCACACCAAAGGGCAAACGTTCTTCTTCCCCATGCATATGTCGCTCATCTAACTCGGTCTGCGCATCACGCGACTTCCGCATTCAGCGAGCAGCATTTAACAAGAACTAAGTCTCAGCACGTTAAGGGCAGATGCGCCGACGGTAAGTCGTGGGTTCAAGCCTAAACTATATGTCTCTTTAAAGACAACGGATTCAATAGCTTCACCATGGTAACTCAGGCAAAACAGTGAACATAATTTAATGGTAACAATGCAACTACAGGAGTAAATAGATTTTACCACAGTAATTTGTACATGACTTCTTTTTTAATTATATTCAAATATTTATTTACACTACATTACTTTTTTTCTATCTTTAAAGCTGCATTTTTTCCATATAACCTTATTATATCTAAAGAAGACCGCACCAACCATTCCGTCAGTCAGCTTAACAAAAGCAACATTGCGTTTCATGACCCCACACCAACGAACATACCTTCTCAGCCTCTTCCCGCTCTTGCGAGCATAGGCTACGGGCCGCAGGAGAAGCAAACCGCAGGAAGAAGCAGAAAACGCAGTCGCGCGGGCGGGGGGAGGGGGGCGATCTGACCAGGAAGCAAGCGCCGCGCGGCGGAGGCAGAAAGCGCGCGCGCCCAGCGCCATTCGTCCGCCACGCGCGCGCCCAGGCGCCACGACGACGCAACGACCGACGCTACGACACGAACGCACGACCGACGCTACGACCGACGCTACGGACGACGCTATCGAAGCGCCCACACGTGGCCATTCTTGTCCGCACCGCCACGCTACACCCCGGCGCCCCTCCACCCGCCCCTACATCATCACACCGCCATCGTCCCGTACTACTACCGCCGCACCACGCACCGTCACTCATTAACCCTCTACTGCCACCCGCTACCAAACACTACCTCCACCCCACCGCGCACCCTACTGCTATCGGCCAACCGTTAAGTCACCTCACCACTAACGTCACTCCCTCAACGTCCCGCGCCTGCCACTGCCCACCCGCCGTCCCCCTCTGCCTCTCCGCGTCCACCGTCCTGCTCCTCCACCGACACACCCCGTCACCGCTTCGCCTCCCCTACCATCTCCACCACGGCCCCCGCCTCCGCCTCCCAACCGACTTCACCACCATCGGCGCGTATAACAACAGGCAAAGAGAGAGCGATTATCAGGGAGAGGCGGTCAAATTTCCACGCCCACGTCCACGTGGATGCGTGCTGCATCCGACGAGAACCACCTCCCCCTTGTGGATGAAGATTATTGGGTTGTGCAGTAATATATTGTTTGTGAGCACGAAGCAGGGAGGAAACAACATTCGATACCCTTAGTGCGTGTGAGCTCTTGCTCGAGCATTGGTTTTGCAAAGGCGCGTCAGTTGGTTTTTTTGAGCAGACTGAGGTACCCAAATCCAGAGGTTGGAGCGTTTCTGAGGCTTATGGGAATGGTGGTGTGGAAGCGAAGGACGTCCCAACGGGCCACGCCACAAAAAGGCGAAAGGAGGTGAAGGAATGCGGTAATGGTGTGGTAGAGGGGCTAAGCAAACAAGATGGTGGGAATGAGAGGGTGGTGATCTCTGAACTGGAGAGGGAGGCAGAGAGTAGAGGGTATGTGAAGTGTAAGTGTCTTGGTAATAGTGATGACGTGACAGATTTGGTATGTATAGTGACGTCATAGCAAACAAGAGAGAAAGGAATGACGCAAAGTGGCGAGGCAGAAGGGCGGCAACGGCGGAGAGCGGAGGCAGGGCGTGGGGAGCCTCCGCGGACGAGCGTCGCGAGGGGGCGGCAGGGGCCCTGGACGCCTGTTATCGCGGGACTACTCCGCCGCCGCCGCCGCCGCCGCCGGTGCTTTGTGCGGGGATCGCGCGACGGCGGGCGACGCTCCCCCTAACGGCGCAGATAAACCGGAATTGGCGAGTAAAACCGCCCACGTGGCTGCGCTCGCCGCCTCCCCGCGGGCGCTGTCTTGCGCCCCGCCGACGTCATATGTCGCCGGAACTACCGGATTGGGGTTAACATGTATATCACCTCTGCGCGTGTATGCAGCAAATACTATGATAGGAGTCCATGAAACTCCACTGCGCAGTGTGAGCTGGCGAAAGCCATGGGTTTTCCAGTGTGAAAAGGAAGTTCTGAAAAAGATTTGTGCTTGTGAACAATTGTTTTTCTATAGATTTTTAGGTTGGAGATTAATTTTTTCTGAACGAAAGAGAAGTTACGATTTGATCTAGAAAGCAGTGGAATACCTGCTTTAAAGTCTCAGTAAAAGATTTCAGCTAATTCCTAATGATTGTGAGCATAACCTCAGACACTGTTGGATGATATATAAACTTCCTTATGTCAAAGAGAGCTTGATTTTAAATCACCATATTACAATATAATTAAAATATAATTTTATTTGATGAAGTCTATAACCAAAAACAGTATTTCCATCCTAACACTTCTTTGAATAAATGAGAAAAAATTTATCAAATTTAATTTTCCTATGGTTTTATTTTATATAGTTGGCATTATATAACATAAGAATTAATGCACTTTGTCAAGCTTCAATGATGGTAGGTTTCAATATAAAGAAGAATATTTTTTTAGAAAATAGTGAAATGTAAAATTGTTGCATTTTGCAACGGATCTTCTCATTTATGATTACAAGACAAAGATATATCTAGACCGAGTGCCTTTAGTCAATGGGTACTTGAAAGCCGTTATCTTCCGGTCTCCTACAAAATCCACTCTCCCGCGTGGGACGTGTGCTCGTGTTATGCTTTGCTTGTCGCGGAGACGGTGGCAAGGGATGCATAGCGCCGCCAAACAGCCAAGATAAAGCTGAATTAGCCTGTAAAGGAGCCTTGAAAACCGACAGGACACGCGCGGTAGAAGACCCTTCCATGTTACCTGCAGTTTCACCTACATTGGCTATAACGCCAAGAAATGGCCGCTTAAATGTTCTGTTTTTGCTGTTACTTCTGTTACGTTCTTAAGTTTCATCCATTTTATTCAAGATTGGATCCAATATCATATTTTAAATACTTGAAGAATTTTTAACATTACGAATATAAAATTATATTATAAAAATATAGAGGTCGTACAATAACGTTTAGAATTTATTATTTAATATAAGCAGATAATGTTCCTAATTATGCAATTACGACCGGTATAACTAAAAGTTTTTTTTTACTTTTCACTAACTATTTCTTAAGTCATTGATTTCTCATAGATTTGCAGATAAATATATCTTACCTTGTAATAATAGTTAAATAACATACTTTTTAATAAAATTATACTTCAGGATATGTAATTACTACTTTAGGCTTACTTGAGAATGTTGGAATATTTTTTACTATTTTTATTAAAATAATCTGACATTTAAATTTAACAATGATTGGTGATATTGGACTATGCTGGAGTATTAGGCATGGTTGCCAACATTTCGGACGTCATTCTGTAAGCTCCACTAGGGTGAAAGTACGCCCTGAAGAGAGCTGCAGTACAATGGCCGAAAAGCTGGCGACTTCGTTCAGGGCGCAGCATCCCCGCGCATCAAAGTACTCACTGACCTCGCGCGCGTACGCGTACATTTCAATTGACAATTATGTCCACAGCTGCGTGGCGATTACTTCTGCACTGAACATTTCTCTGATCGCAATTAAAACAGTTCGTTGCAAATACAGTTTTACGCACCCAGAACAGTAATATTTTCTGTTCACTCAATGAAGACATCTATGACAAGAGTATGTCGCATTTTCATAACGTGGAATTTTTACTCCACTGCTGTTAGTCTGCAACTAAATGCAGCGAAGAAATGTACTCCAGACAAGTAAGAATATTTGTACCCAGCGGATGTTTTATTGCTTGCACAATGTGTAATGTTTGTACACCGATTGATACTGTTGGTTGCAGAGAATTGGCAAGGTCAATTCAATATTGGTTATAATTTATCCATATTTGATAATTTTGGAAGATAACCGCCTAAAAAATACAGACAGATCCAAACCCGTTAAAATCTCTCATATACGTCATCCACTATGATATTTTACAATTAACACTACATTACATTTTGTTCTGCAATGTTACCAGGCCTGTCAATTGCATTTACAGCGCTCTCGCGCCGCGTAAATCCGAGTTAAATCCCAGTAATTTCAACTTCATTTGTATCATTAATACTTGTTGGAGGGTGCTTGTTTTGGTGCATCCGTAAATAGTTGTAATCAGGTGTTATATTATAATGATCAGAGAGGTGTCAGTCACTGAAAAGTGTATTACATGCATAATTTGTTTTATACTCTGGAGGAAGTCTCAAACACTCTAGTTTTCACATATTTACTGCAGAAGTTTGAGATGTTTCTTTCGCCCTCACTCTTTTTCCGTCACCTGCTCCTTCTTCACAGCTATTTCCACATGATTTAATTCACGTGACGTGATTGCACAACAATAGACATATGTGATATTGCAGCTATTTAAAGCAACGCATTGAATTTTAAAATTCCAATAGGTGCATAGGTTGAAGAACTACGCATTTACGAGATTACGTCAGTTTCTGTTTGCTCGTCGTGGACCAACTGTGATCCTCGGATTACGGGATGGAAAATACTATCAGCGCAATCAATTCAATCCTATTTCCGTGGCGGGGCAATCACTTCCGAGAGGAAAAACCTAGTCAGAGGGAGAGAAAAGCAATTCCATTGCATTGCATTCTTAACTATTTCAACATACTTTTTTCAGAGCAAACGTGCAGTCAATTTACAATTAATTCTTGTCTGTCAATTTACATTCATTCCAAAATAATTATTGGTGGTTGTAAGCAATCATTTTAGCCTATTCAACCATTCAAAAACTATTTCAAACGCCTCCCAGTTTCAATTTAAAGTCATTTATTATATAAATGTAAATGTAAAATCTGTTCTTTTTTTCAATTTTTTTCACAGTTGAGTCATTCGGGTGTAGAAGATGATTTATGACATTTTACGAAAGTCAAATGTTTGACGTATTACTCATTTTTTCAAAATAAGAGTTACATTATTTTTTATATCATATTAGTTTTTCCGGACAAGGCATTTCCAAAAACATTCAACTATTCAAAAATAATTTCTCTAGTTGGCCATTCTGGTGGCATTTTATGGACAAAATGCATACTTAATTCCAAAGGACTTGCAGGGAACTACTGAAACCAAACCAAAATATTTCAACAGTTAACGCGGCTTCAAAATTTGTTGCTAAGACGGCGCGAAACTATTTTAGAATCACTTCGCCAAGAGCCATGGAATATGCACTGGAAGCCAAACTACTTAACCACGCTCCTTGAAGTTAAGGAAGTTAAACACCTCGGGAGACGGCAAGTCCCTTGGAGACCGTCTAGGAATTCGGATACTAACGGCGGTAATCTACTGTGTCATAGGCAGAAAAGGAAATTACTTGACGCGTGAATGACAAACTTTAGGGAGAATCACTCCAAGATCAACGCCAAGAAACTTGGAATGGAAAAGTAACAGAACTAGTAACAGAACTAAAGAAATAACTTTATGAAATCACGAAATTTATGTCCAAAGCATACATAAGAAGTAACTATAACAAATGTTTATTGTGTACGTTTTATAATTTTCAACTTGTACCGATATCAATTCCGTTTACAATTGCCTTGAAGACGTACCAGAGATGAAGCACTGTCGCCGTCTCCAGAAGCACCGGTCCGTACGTGTGCAAAACTAACTCTGTCTACTCGGGCGCTATGCGGCCCTTCTGTCCCGCAGGCGGCGTCAAGGGTAATGTCTCGCCTCGGGCTGGTGCTCCCGTCGCCTTCTCTGCAGCCGCAAGCACAACAACGCGGGCTGCGCAGCTTCCTTTTTGAGAGCTCTACGCTTCCACGACACCAGAGCCCGCAGATACGCCTTGAAATCCATTGCTGTAGCCACTCTTAAGAAACGTGAAACCTCTTCTATCGAGTAAAGTCACTTTCTGAGCTCACACACACGTCCATATCGTCAAAATATTTTCTCCAGAACGCTCTTAACTACCACAAATCCATTTCTTCGGGGCGCGACGGAAAATCACTTCCAAAATACACAGATACACATTTCCTATCGACATATCGTCGTTTCAGCGGAACCTGGACGGCCGGGGAGGCTAAAGCAAGTGCCGCCACAGCGCCTCAGTCGGAAGGGTGGCGGGTTCGAGTCCCGCCATGGGCATGGTTGTTTGTTCCTCGTCTTTCATGTAGTGCATTGTCACGGAAGGCCTTGTGACTCTGCTGACCACAGACCGAGCAGCTCCCAAGTGTGCCTAGTGTAGAGGTTAATACGTGTCCCCATGAGAGACATACAGAGTACCCAGCGCGAATACTCGAAATTCATCATACCCTGAAACTGAAAAAAGCCCCAGAAGCAAACAATCGTTCCTGCGATAGGCGCTTTAGTGACCTGAATGTAATTGGAGAGAACCCCAGAGAACACGGCTTTCCGGGTACTCCCGCTTCCATCTGCAACCCATTTCCTCGCCGCGGCAGAGACCACGCGCAGTGCGAGGCGCGAGGGCTAATGCACTTAGGCAGCTGGTTAACGTTACAAAGCCGCGTAACCCCGAGGGCGCCTGCCCGAAGACACCAGCAGCTGCCGACGCGCAGGGCGACGGAATGAGGGCGGCGAAGTAGAGGTGGGAGGTCGGTGGGTGGAGGGAGGTGTGATTTTAATAATTTAAAGTCGCTTTTTAACTGATATGGTCATTCAGTAGCAACTGTAATTTAACATTGTATTTTATAATTTTTGGACAACTGTAGCGGAATACAAACATCTATGCTGGGGCGGGATTGAAACCCGCGACCCTTTCAGCCAAGGGAACCACGGCCCTTGATCGTTGGTGATCTCGGCTACCAATGCGGATCAGGGAGGGTTCTGTCTCAATCGTCAGACCGTCCTAATTATGTAACATCAACTCCCTCTTCATGGATTCTTCTTTGAGATAATAAAGGTCATTCTTGATAATATGAAAATAACTATTTATTTTCAAGACTGGCAGTTAGTTACAAGTTACAACTTATTAACCACTTCTAATTTGTCACTGCGATACAGGTCTGTCACTGCGTCATTTTCATTCAGTCAAAATCCCGTTGATCTAAGAATCTTTCGAAGTAGTCTCCACTACCTTGCAAATCAATGCGAGTCTTGTTTAATTTAGGTCAGATTGCGTCATAGTAGAGAACATGTCTCAAGTCTTTGAGCAGCTGACAACCTTTTTTGTGTGCGCTGTGTATTACAGAAATATAACAAACCGGTCGATAAAGGTGAAATAAATGAACATTACACGAAGATAAAAATAAGATGTCAAAGGGGTTTTGTTGTAGCACCTATGTCTCCAACTGTACAAATGTGTTTATGAACCAAATGTAATTTCTGAAAGTGGACAGTAACGGAATACAACATGTTTTCGACTCCACCTGGAACGAGTTCCCCACATATGCTCACCAAGAAGTAGCAAGAATCACAGTTACACAAAGTTTAGTTGTCCACGTGTTCTCTGAATGTTTATAATTTTTAGTTCGTTTGGAGTCAATACTACAGAGGTATTTTAATGTATCTTTGCTCTTGCAACTCACGAGAGAAAGAAAATAATATGGATTGTTTCAGTAGGTGTTTGTAAATCATTTATTGTTTATGGAAGAAATAAAAGAAACATAAGCCGTATACAGAAACGTTGAATGGCAATACTTTCTCTAATACAACACTAATTTGTAAATTCCGCAACGCGCATTACATAAATGTTTGAAGTACAAGCCACAAATACTCAACATACAAATTTATAACGATACTAACTTATTCTTGTGCAAATTTATATCTTTGATGATTGGAATTCCGCACCATTAATTTGGTGGTCTGTATTTGGTGAGTGAATCGCTTATTCTACACGATATTGTCTTTTCGTAATGTGGTTAAGCCAATCTATCAGATTCATTGAGTGTTTTGTCGCAGCCCTTATTTGGAACTGCTCCTCTCAGACACTTTCTAGGACGAGAAATCAACATCTTCCTGTCTATTAAGATGATCAACAGAAGATGAAAGAATTATACCCCGAAGCCCATTTTCTATTGTTTTTAGATAATGTTGCAGCGTCTGACTGAAATTATTCGGAGGCAGCCATGTAATAATGCAATCAATTTCTCTGAAATCGTCAAAATTTATTCTCCAAGTACGTGCTTGACTGCTTAATTTGGTCACATGGTATTATTTTATTCTGGTCCATAAAATGCGACCGCGCCGAGTTCGCAAATTAGATCGGTGTAAGATATACAATCACTTCGGTATAGATACGCCTGACCAGAGTGTTTTCTTTTAGCGCAATATGATCAATATATGTGATTCAATTTTACATCAGTTCTCTGAATAGTGAATATATTAATTTTGGTTAACTTTTCCGATGTTGTGAAGTAGCGCACTACATTGCAAGTGTCTTTCAAAATTTCGTCACAATATTAAAAAAAAATCTTACAAAGAATATTACAAGATACAAAACATACTCAATTCATTTTAAATGTAATGTTCATTCTCATCCTACTATTACAAAGGATTAAAGAAATCAAAGACTCATTTTATAAAATATGAATGTGAAATAAAAAGTAAACTGTAAGAAAATTATTAGAATGACAAAATAGAACGGTAAGGGGAAGATGTTTAATTATTTTGATCAACAAAATTTATCATTAACAATATAATGTTCGCGATATCGAAAAACTAAGTTTACACAAAGATAGCACTAGTTCCAATATTAACGCGTCCTATTCTGTTTAGCATGCAAATTACTCAATTATACACATACACATCGCTTCTCCTGTGCAACCCCAGCAACGAGTTAGAATTTAGGGTTGTAAAAGGATTAGTATCACGTGTGGGAGGAATCCAGAGAAGGCTTCTGCGACAGCGATAAATAGACCTTCCAACATACGTGACAGGGTGAGCAAGGAGCGGAAGCGCATAGTCCATGAAGACAACGGGGACGAGGATCTCGCCATCATCAGTAGAATTGCCACGTCACCACGCTGAACTAGGGATTTAGAAGATTCTAACGTTCATCATAAGTGCATCGTGTCCCTCGTGCATGGTATATAGCAGGATATGGACATCTTAGGTATATGATACATACGTCCAACAGTAAAATGGCTAATGAAGTTGTGAATCAAACATTATTTCCGATTCACTTGTGAACTCTTACAAGCCTTAGACGTGTGTTACTTTTATTCTAAGAGAACTTTTATAGAATATATGAAATATTAAAGTGATTTAATTGATATTCTAGGCATTTTAATCACACTGAATTGTATGTCAATGTTTGCCTCGCCCTTTTTGACGGTTTATCCATGCACAGTACCAGATCTTTAACGCTGCGACGCAAGGTCACGAGCCAGCAGTTAGCATTCGGGTTGCAGTATAAAGAAATTTTCAATTAATTTACAAAATGATTAATGTTCGCACGGGTAAAACTAGACTTTGTTAAACGACATGTCTCAAATTGTATGCAAAGAACAAATGATACATACTTTTTACTCTTGACAAATGTACAGCTTCCAGTTTTGACACCTGCCTATATCAAACTGCGCACGTAGGCCCTGGGAAGTCATTCTTACGAGAGAAAATGCAGAGTATAAAATACCAGACGCCATTTCCTGACAGATAAAGGAGACAGAATCTTCATAAATCTCCGGAAGGTCGAGCTCAACCTAAATGTCAGTGGACACTTTTCAGGATGGAGATTAAGGCTGTAAAGTCGTAAACAGACAGATGCAAGACACACATTCACTTCATACTTTCCCTTAACATAGATTATTTTTATTGAGTAAACCAGAACAGAAAATACCTTTAAGACTTAAGTGTCACTAAATTGTGTTATCAATCACGTAGTTTACTTATCAGAGTCTTGATTATACAATCTTGGAAACAAAACAGAGAATATTGAGATACTTGCCAGTACAAAATAGTGAGTTGTTTGTAGACCTACATATCTACCACATAGAAAACAAAATTTGGAGATGGAATAAATAGTGAAAACTTGTAGATAACGCTAGAGAGCAAATTATGAATTACCACAATGTCAGAATCACAATGTCTAAAGTTAAAGGAAGGTAATATTCATTATCTACAGAGAATGTCATGATCATTTGAATTTTCCTTTCTGTGGAAAATATTAGTACAAAAATGCTGTTGTTTCGCATTTGAAAATTTGTGAAATACAACAGTAAAGAAACTTAGTACTGAGTAGAAAGTATTTACTAGTGAAAAGTTCTTGTACACTGAACTATATTGGATCCCCACATTAGAACGTTTACGAGTTGACGTTATCTATTACGAGTTATGATTATGTTATCTTTTTCGAGTATATGTTTCACACTCGAGTGAAACGTATTTTTTATCTGTGAAGACGTTTTGACACTGTATATTCTTCGAACTATAATGGTTTTCAGTGTTATAGTGAGACTGTTATCAAGAAAACATAGAATTTAGAACATTTTAAGCACATACATTATTTAAGTAGCAAGAATATTGATGGTTTAATTTATTACCCGACTTGTTTGCTTTAACAAAGAAGGTTTTTCAGTTTTGTGTTACTTCCACCTGTTGTCAGGATTTTTAAATAACCCACCTTCAGCGTCACCTCTCTCACCGAGCTCCCCAACACTTTCTTTAACCTTATTGATGGGAGTGATGACATTTCCCCTCTGACCTGCAGGATGTGGAAGCACTTTTGTATTTTATTATATGCTCGGGCAACGTGTAGGATTATCGCAGCTTTTAAAGAGTCAAAAGGAAGAATTATGGTGAATAAATGAGTGAATGAAGGAGTGAATAAATTTATGAATACTAAAACGCCTACTTACATTAAAATACTTTAATAATAGCTAAATAAACGAAACAAAAATGAGTATAATACAAATATACATATCACATATTCACTTCTTCATTATTAAACAAAAAAAATATTTTAAAAAAATGTACGTTTAATTAAAAAAAGTATTTAAACATACGCATACAAATCACTCCTCAGTATTTCATATAAACCTCTTTTCACTCGGCGAAATCAATACATTGACTGATGCTACTGAAAAATACAATAAATACATTTTATTCATTCGTGAAAATAGAACCTCTCAGCTACGATTGACAAAATTGGTTCCAAACTCTTTACCGACGAAATAAATCTACATTTTTTTCTTGCATCATAAATTACTAGTATAAATTTGTAATTAAAAATGCTACCTACTATTTCGACAAACAGAAAGGATTCATCGGAAACACATGCGGCATCAAACTGTATCGAGAAAGGACTGGAATTAACAGCGTGAGTACTTGTGTGGAGCTCGATGCCGTGTTTCGCCTTCATCTCCCAGCCATCGCTTCCGTCTCCAATTTTGCAGCAGCTCGTCGCCCCCTCCCCCTCCCCCCTCCCCGCCCCATCACCGAGAAACGCGCGGACGCCGTTAATGAACCGTAGCGCGCCAAGCGGCCGCCGCGCGCACTACACCGCGCATAAATCCCTCGAACAGGGAATCCCGCTATTGACGAACCTCGTTAAAAAACACGCGACGGACGTGTCGTTGATTACTCACCGAGCTTTTTAGCGAACCGCGTGTGGCCTTTTCGCAGCTGCAGCGCTGTTGTACTGTTAAGACCGAAACATCACGCTGTTATTTCTGGCTTCTTCGACACTCATATTAGACGTAAATTTTCACCATGTAAACTAAGAGTTTATTTTATCGTTACGCGCAAAGTAAACAGTTTCATTTTGTAGTAAATTGAAAAGAATATTTCACTGCTAATGCAATTTACTTTTATCCCAGTGCGTCAGTTTATTTACGTTTCATTGTCCTTTATTAGAATTATGATTTTAAATTTGTTTGACCGTGTTCAAGGATACGATTAGCCCCCTGAACTTCTACAGCCTCCTCGACCGCTCTAAATCTTACAAATTGTGTATAAAGTCTTATTTGTACCACAAATTTCTGTCATTCAGTCTCAATAGGTAACCTATAATTTATTAGGCTCTTTCAGACATAAAATAATGATAGGATAATGACCTTAGGATTACAAAATCACTCACTGCTGATAATTTAATTTCATTGCAAATACATTATAAGCATTTAAAAATGTGTGATTTTAACAGCGAATATTTCACATTGATTTAATATAAAGAAGCAATGGAATTTATTATTTTATTTCACTAAGCAAGAATAGAAGTCATTCTTATAAATGTTTTGGATTCTATTTGCATAAGGGTAATGAGTATTATAATTCTTGCTGTAAGAGATTAAAATATCTTTACTCTCGAGCGCCATACATCGTTTTATCCACTGCAACATTTTCCAAGATATTATTATAAACGTAGATATCGTTATAGCTTTATCCATACGGGTAGTGCGAGGTGGGAGGTGATCGTGGGATTTTAGAACCATCCCAGCATGCGCCATTTTGGTCAAGGGAAACGACGAAAAGCCCCGGTCTGAATGGCCAGACTGGGGATCGTACCCGGACCTCCTGATTGCGAATCCAGCGGACTACTTACTGAGCCATTTCGCACGGTATATAATAATAATTATTAGAATCCATTCAATCAACTGCGGGCAAAGGCAAGGGTAGAGTATGCATTAGATAGTCACTTCTGATGCAAGGGCTTGAGTACAATTGACACACATACATTCATGAACTTTTCATAGAAGTTTTTCTCCTACTCCAGTTCTTTACCTATTTCAATGAGTTACAGTTATTACAATATGTTTCTTTATCCTATCACAGAGTACAAACTACTAACCTTAAACATGAGGCTAATTCACTAATTTCACTGATCATTTTTCCTTAACTGAATTGGAAATAACATAACATAACTCTTAGACCTTGTGGTAGATATGATTCTTACCTATTTTACTTCCAAAATATTCTGAGCTATTCTTATCCACTTTGTCCCTGATTACTGCACTGTGTCACTGAAGCATCTTCTGTATTCCCACGCTTCTTTTTCCAAATCGCGGTTCCCATGAAGTGGTTTTTTAAAGTTTTTTAAAATTCACAAGTAAATAAATGAGATTTTTGTTGTTAGATACAAGATAAACAACGATTTACACAGGTGTAATGGAAAAATAATTAAGCTCATCCTAAAGCCAAACTGCATAGTTTTGATTCACATTTCACAGGAATCTTACAATGAAGTAAGTAACATGATGTACCGTGAGCATTATTATTTGATTTATTAGTAAAAACTGCGTAAATATTGTATGTTACTTACTTCATCCCGATTAATTCCTTTGATGTTAAGATGTTCAGAGCTTGTATATAAGTGTTGTCATCATCTCATTCTACCTGAGCCGCCACACGCCTGCACACATCTTGGTCGCGATTCAATTGAAAATGCTTGATGTCTATATAAATACAAGGTGTTATTCTTCGATTTTTTTCTTCTTCTTCTTTTCCTTACGACGAAAATATCACACATCTGACGTTCTTTTGAGTTTCTCTTTCTCTACCCATTAAACTCTGATTAAAGTGCTGATCTTCCCACAAAATCAGAAGACAAAATTTTGATAATAAATACTACATGTTGGTCTCTTCTAATTAAAATAAAATATCATTTTATCATTTCATCTAAGTCTTTCATACTAACACTATTAATATGTAATTACGTTTAGATCACCTGTTTATTTCATTCGCTGAAGCAATTAGCTTCCTGGGACTAAGTCGTCATCTCCATCTCTAAAGATTTTCCCACCTGAATTAAATCTTACACATTGCTCTCTTGTACTGCAATTTAGAATTGTTTCTAATGTGTCCATTCTGCCATCCCCACACTCCCTTGAGTATAACGGGATGGGGGGCGTGGGGAGGCAGCCCACCCGTCACTGAGATCCGAAACGACCCCAATCCGCCGCCCCGCCCCGCTAATGCATCCCCCGGTGCCGGTGGCCCTCGGTCAATCCCCCGAGTGACCCAACGCATGGAAGGGTCACCTTTGACCTGCACCCCATTACCCATCACGTGGTGCCCAGGTGTAATGGACAGTTCGCTGCCGATCGGCTGGTGCTTAGCTGGGTCGTTGTGAAAATTAAGGTGTGCCATTGACATTGTGCATATTATCTTGTGAATCTTAATCTTATATACTATATCTTAATACAATTGGCTTTCAGATAATGGAATGTACCGCACAACAATAGAACAGTTATGGTCATTAATTCCTTTGTATCATTTTAATAAAACACACACACACACACACACACAGCACAATATATATTATATTAATATATATATATATATATATATTATATATATATATATATATATATATAGAGAGAGAGAGAGAGAGAGAGAGAGAGAGAGAGAGAGGAGGTAGATTAGATAGTTAAATAGATAGATAGATGGGTTAATAGATACAAAAATTACTAAATAGTTTGGGGTAACGTTCAACAATCTTAAAAATTATCGTTCGATGTTACACTCTGCCTGAGAACATTAACATTTTTTTCCAAGATCAAGAACATTAGAAAATAAAACTTGATGAAGGTAATGAAATGTTTTAAATGGATGATAATTTTATTGATTAATTGATAACGACAATGATAAAAGAGACACACAAAGCATGAGAGTAAGATGAGTGTTGTTACAATCCTATAAAATTTCAAATATCTTACTTTAAATTATCTTTAATGTATAAAACACACCATTTTTTTTATTTTTTCTAATTAGTCAAATTTTTGCAGCATGAGCATCAAAATCAAGAGTAAAGTTACGAGAAAACAAAATCTGAGTGAATCAAGACTGAAATATATCCATGTCATTGAATTAAAACAAAAATTATATCTGCTAATTTAAAAATCTGTAATGAATTAAAAACACGCAACGTGAATGTATTTCTTCGTAGTTCAATTCCCTTCTTTGGAGTAGAACCGTGGAAGGAAGCAAATGCAAATGGCAACCGAGGTTTTTTGCTGCCTCTGCACACGGACTGACCACCGCGAAAGCGGACCCCTTCCGCCTCAGGACAATTTATGGCGCGAGTTTGAATTTATGGCGAAAGTTGCATCCGGAGACCATTACTCCAAATTTACAGAAACTCCGAGACGGAGTGTTGTAGATGGAATCACAACGTCGTGAAACTATAAAAGGAGATAAATGTTGTCGGTGAAGGATGGTTAGGAGATGCGACAATATTGAAGTAATTAACTACATTATTATCTATAAATAGAATGTGTTCACAAACTTCTGTGTAGTGGACACAAAAGTTGGAATATGGTTTAGTTTAAAATTCCAAAATTAACTGCTCGTGCATAAAACCGTCTTTTAACTAGTGTTGCGACAACACCACATGTTTCCCCGCATCATTTGCAACGGCTACGCAACATTATAATAGTTCATGAAACTTAAAAAATGTTTCCAACCAGCCACTTTTGTCCACACTGGTGTTTGAATGCAGATTCTCTGAGGTAGCACGGCATTCACATTAGCCCTACACCAACAGCCTTAAGTATTCTTTTTTTCCGAAGGCGCTTCAAAAACAATTGAACATGCATTTGCATTTTTCTAAGTTAAAAGAATTTCATTCACATTATTTCTACATCTATTTTTAAAGAATTGATTACATAAATTAAAAAAAAACTCTTATCATTACTATTCTAGTTTTTCTATGCTATTTTTGTTTGCAATTTTCCAAAACTCAGAGGGTTCGCCAAGAATGGGATCTGCGTCAGTCATTCTAGTGTCCTTTGCGCTCTCCGAGGGCGAAGTTTAATAAAAAAATTGGAGTAATTTTGGGAGATAATTTTGAAATTTTTTGCTCCTCAAAACTAAAAATATACGATTCAAACTCACGGGGCCTAAAGTTTGTTCGTCCAGATCAATTAGATATATCAGCTTGAATTTTGTAGAATGTTCAAAAGACATTATTTAAACTCTCTTGCACTTGCAAAGCAACAAGGTATAAAAACAACATTATAAATACTAACGACGTGAGAGATATTTAAAAACATACAATTGGGTAATTTTTGGGAAACCAAATGAATCCATATAAATAAAGTTTATGCCATTTTATTCTGTGCGTTTAACGAATAACGTTGCAGAAAACGTTTAAAGAATATCAAATTGGAATCATTTTTCAGAAAATCTTTCTAATATATTTTTTTAAAAGATTTCCCATATTTCACTGAAAATTACGCGAGAACTACAATTCTATTCTCAATAATAAGCATCACTTGCATTACAGAACTAATGTAAGAACCAATTTCTCTGAAAAAAAACTCTACTTTCAATATTATAGTTGTAAGAAGGTGCTGAAAATATTCAAACTTCAGATTCTCCTGTTCAGATACTCCACTCGCTACTGGATGTAGATTGATAAATGAACAAGAAAGTACAGAAATACTTTTCCCCCGACCTCTTTGTTCGTGCGATTCGTGCATCATGCCCTTTTTTGATTTAGTTCTTTACTATAAATACACAATTTTGTAATTATCTTTCATTACAAGTAAAGTAGGTTAGCGTACATATTTATGGAGACTATCATTATTTATGTTGTTGTGAATGTCATTTAACCTTCATTTTTACCCATCTAATATCCCTTTTTGAGAAGTTTGTAGCGTTTTTATTCATTTTATTCAACAAATATTAAATGTCATTATGTATAAATGTTACACATATTATTTTGATATTCAATCTGTATTAAAAAATGTTTTAATTAGTTTTTTAAGTAAGTTTGAAATAATTTTATATGCATCTACTTAAAAGTACGTAAATTTTAAAGCAATTAATACGACACAGGAGGCACTGGGTTCATTATTTTATCACAAATTTACATTACCCCCCCCTATTGATATACTTGGATTTCGATACTCAAAGAGAGCTTACCCAGTTTTCAATGGTTTATATTCAGTGTCAGTGTATTTGCTCTTCAGAGAAAATCAGACCCAGAATACAAGAGTACACCTACAAAATGGAGTGAGAGCCAGTAAGTGAAAACCCGGAGTTAATATCAAACGCCACCACTGGGGGTAATAAAACATTTGAGTTATTCGTTCGGAATTCCGAGTTAACTTTGTTCCAACGATGGGAGTTGCTTTATACACTAAGCTACCGAAATCGAAATCACCCAATTTCGTTTCTACTTCTCATTTCCCTGAACTCTCTCGGCAGTTCCTCGCAGGCAGCCTTTATCGCTGTGTATTCACTTGATTGTTCCTGCGACCTCGGATTCAGTGCTTGCCGTGAAGCCTTCGCTTCTGTTCCTTTATCCCTCATATTTGTTTGAACAAACACAAACCCCTAAATGGCAGACACGATCACAACGAGCAAACAAAGGCAAACAATTTTCAGTCGGGGCTCGGTCATCTCAAAAAGCAGACAGGGATTTGCACAAGTGTTAAAGCACAATCTCACGCATGGGCACGGAACCCATACGAATAATCCGTACAATGATTCCAGCCACGCGCCTGGCGACTGAAGGAGCGGGCGGGACGTTGCCTGCAATCAGTGGACGTAGGACCGAATCCGGAGTTATAACTGCAGACGGTCATAAGTGGAAAGGAATGGACAATATAGCAACTAAGCGTAGCGTTGCGCTCTGCTGCCCAACAGAAATAACCACCAATGATTTTTTGATCTTACAGTTTTGTATTCACTAATTTGAATGTTCAATACATACATTTGTCTGTATCCAGCATCTCATTATTTAAAATAAAATATTAGGAATTGAAAAATATATTTTCAATGTTACGTTCTGTTAGCATGACATTCTCTAAAAGTGTGTCTATTTTGTTCGAATCATATGTGTGTGACTGGATTTTGCAGTCCTTTTTGTGTTAACAGCAACGCGCCGAAGGAGATAATATGTATTTGGCAATTTTACGTCAATCATCTGACTTTGCCCGCTAGCTAACGGAGACCCTTTGGCTGGGTCTAGTTTAGTTTCTATGCTTGGGGAATAAGAGAGAGCTGTGCATTCTTGGCTATCCGGGATTAGCCGCGTGTCGGTCAATTCAAGACCGAGAGCGGCTCATCTCGGAATGCATGCCGAGAATGCATTGACTCCGGCCGCGGAAGCCTACGAACGCATAGAAGAGAGAGATGTGGCGAGCCTGACGTATTTCCTTCCCAGTAAACCAGCAATCTCTGCCCGCCTGAGGGTTTCTTCGTCACACAGCTATAGAAATTGATGCGAGAAAAAAAGTAAAGAAAAGTTGCAAATCTAATTTTGCCCCGACTGGGAATCGAACCCGGAATCACACCATGGGTAGGTTGTTGGCCACCAATGAGCCTTCTTAGTGGTTGGTGAACATCACATATATGCAAAAAAGTTCTGATTTTGATAATTATAGTCACCTAGTGACATTAACAAAAGTAAAGCAGTAAATAATTAACTGTAAATTAGCCTATATTGTATAATTTTCCATTCAACTAGGTACATGTACTTTACACGGCAGCTAAATTTTCGCAGGCGGTAGTATCTAATTTCGATTCCCAATGGTAGCTATATTTGACTCCAGAGAAATAATTTGGGGAAGTATATCATGTTTTTGGAGATCGGCTATTATGGTTTATCTTTATTAGAACATTTTTTATGTCCTTTTTTCAGATTAAGGAATGGTTTCACCTGCTGTCAACAAACAAATCATTGCATATGTATATTCATTTGTTGCAAAAATTACTGTCTACGACATATTCGTTTCGAAATGCTGAACCTTCAGCGAATGATCAGCAACAACACAGGTACTTCAGAAGCATCGCTAACCAACAGTTCCTGTATTCATGACGTCAAACTTGCGAAGGTGCTGAATTTTCTTGCTTTACTAGAACAGGTGATTTTTATTTGTATTAAGCCGTTATATGCCCCGTAACGAGCAATTAGCCTCTGCGCTGTTAAATTCAGGGGTTACTAGTTGGTCACACAACGAGAATCCCTCGATTCGCTTATCCTTCGTGACTTCACGTAGTAATCTAATTCGGCTATCGGCACAAGTCGTAGTCTTTCAGTAAATCAACATTTCCCTGGATGACTGAGGGAAACTATGAAAAGCTGGTCAGGATGGCCGGCACGGGAATTGAACCCGGGCTTTCCGAATGCGACGTCATGCCTCTACGCTCTAAGGCATTTCGCTCGGTAGAACAGATGATGGACACTATGCAAATAAGTGTATCAAATTCAACCTGGCGGTGGAGTGCACTGATGGGAAGTTTTCGTTGTTTGACCGGTCGTTTGAACGCTAGGCGAACGCCACGGGAGAGTTCTGCCGAAGGCGCCCAAGGCAATGCGCTCCTTGCTCCTCTTCCTCTTTCACAAACGCACACACGCACAAAACGTCCCTGTGAGTCCGCGGCATAACCTCTCATGGCAAAACACGCTAACTTTACGGGATTAATGATCTCAGTAGTTGATGCACCGGAAATCAATACTCAATCTCTCATTCAAAACGTTGTGCAAATTCACAGCAGGCGACCACTTGCAGTGACCTGTAAGAAGTTAAATTCGTTCGCTGAGCACTGCAATCCATTAATTTATTATTCCGTGTTTTCGCACGTCGGTTACTATTGTCAATAGCCTAATAACTATAGATCATGTTTCATATAGGAAGTTGGCAGTGTTGTTTCTCAACTGGATGTATAGTGCATGTAATTGTGTGTATAAGTCAGGTGTGGGGATAGAACAAGGACGAGGAAGGAAAGATAGCGCTCGGCTACTCGCCCGTTTGGATTCTCCTCCTGCTTTGTCTGCTACTGACTGCAGAAATCATGGTCGCTAGATCGCTCCTACAAACAGCGGCTGCAATCAGCATAGTTATCGAGCTAGTGTCGAAAATTCTGCCCCTGTCGGGACAGACGGGACCTAACATCTTCCGGTCAGAGGCAACTGCAATGAGGGAACCTATTAGTGTTTGGCACTGCGGCCGCAACCACCCAGAATTTCTAAGACATCTCAAATCGGTAGGGGTGAGAGTAATGGAAATCGGACGTTTGGGAGTACGTACCAGTGAGCTGCCGATGCAAAAAGGTGACAAGAGCGACAGGGAGAAGAAGAGGTGGGAAGGGACCACAGAGAGTAGAGGAGGCAACAGAAGTGGCATTGTTAACAAAAGTCTTTCATTGAACAAAACAGATCAAACTGCGTTATCATTTTAAACATCTGAAACATAATGCTAAAAACATCAATTTCTAATCGGGGATTATTTAGTAGCAAAATAATAATTTAAAGGTAGAAATTAATCGTTTTTGTTTTAATTTTTCTGTAGCTTTTAATTCAGAACAGATGTCATTTGGGTATAAAAAAGGATTCGGAATACGCTGAGAGTGAAGAAAATTCTCGGAAGAGATTCCGAGCACAAAGTGCCTCAAAGGAGAAGAATGGAAACAACAGCGTGAGCGTGAACCGAAGCAAAAGCAATGGCGAGAGAGAGAGAGGGGGGGGTGAGCGAATAGGCTAGAGAAAACGAGTCGTTGACTTCGGCAGCGGCAGCGTTAATGGAAGCCGTGGGGAATGCGAAGCTGTTCAGTTCGCAAGCGCCGGCGGCAGCGACGGAGGTGGTGGTGGTGGTGGTGGTGGTGGTGGAGGCAGCGGCGTCTGTGGCGGTGGCAGAGGCGGTGCGCAAGGTGGCCCCAACACAAACTGATTACCACGCGCGCGCTCTCGGGCTATTAATTAATTATGCATTTTCCCGTGATTAGCGGGGCCGGCGCGCTGCCTTCTCGCCGCCCGCAAGCGAGCGCGCCCTGCGAAGGAAGCCGCAGCGGCAGCGGCAGAGGCGCGGGGCAGGAGGCGGAGAGGACGACGTGCAGGTGGAGGCGCCCGGTAGAGGTGAAAGCGGGCACGGGGAGGGCTGAGAAGCAGGCGCTAGTGGATTTCTACGTATTTATGTATTAAAGAGAAAGTATTCTAATGCAGACATTTTGGGGACTAAATTTTATTCCGAGGAATAAAAAAGGAAGCATAAAGAACAAGAAAGAGACATTTGATTCGAGTTTACTGGCCGTTCTACTATGCGGAGCTCAGACATGGTCTTTAAATGCCAAAACAAACAATTATATAAAGATTTTGAAAAAAGAATAGAAAGGAAAATGCTAGGGGTCACGCTGGCGAACAGAATACGAAATGAATATCAACGCAATGTAATGAAATTAAAAGATGTATTCACAGAGGCAAAATATATGAAAAGACTATGGGCAGGTCACATAATGCGTGTGGGCCCGAAGAGGTGTGAACATCAAGCTATATGGGACCCAAGAATTAACAAAAGCAAAGTAAGAGATCAAAAACTCGCTGGGGCGATGAAATAAGGGCTGTAGCCGGAAAGCTGTGCTCAAGAAAAACGAGAAAAAGACGTTTTTGGAAAGCTTTTACACACAGTGAAGGTAATACGTATGGATATTGTTACGGGTTCAGAGGCCAATAATGATGAGGATTGAGATCAACAGTGAACAATAACGAACAAAATGACAGCGGGCAATAAGTAGACAGAGGACAGTGATGGTGCTGTCAGTGGGCAGTGGACAACAAGTGGAACAATAATATGGTCAGCGCCAACAATATGGATAGTAAACAACAAAAATATAGATAGTGTATAATGAAGTAATCATTAGTTAAGGATATGGTCAGTAGCCATGAAGCTTTATGAAAACAATTTATAGGGTTAGCGCACCTGAAAGGGAATCCAATTCTTAGCTCCCTCACTGCTGTGATAGGCCTTACGCAACGCTAGGATCAACAGCTTTTATTATTATTATTATTATTATTATTATTATTATTATTATTATTATTATTATCTTTATTCTCTTTATCATTATTATTATTATCTTTATTCTCTTTATTATTATTATTATTATTATTAGTGTTATTGAAATGCTGCAACCGAAAGTGGCAATTTTTCGCACGTTCTGCTGCACCATTAAAATGTATATTGTGTGGCCCTGACATTTAAAAAAACGATAAAAATGTTTCGAATGTTTAGGATACTGTTTCTTCTAACATGTCGTGTAACTATAATACACGTTCCGTGGTTCTTTGGTCCAGAAAAAATGGTTCACGGCAAAATATTCATCTGTCCATCTGCGGCGAGCGCCACAGCGCCTAAGTAATCCAGGCGCCCTCAGAGGGCAAGCGGAGAAGACCTGGTGGGGCGTCAGACTAGTGTCGGGGACGATGGCTGCGGTGGCCGACGGGACGGGGGCCAATGACGGCGGCGGCGGCAGCGTGAGGCAGCCAGCGGCGGTTGCCGGAGCGCGGGTGGAAGTGGGGCTCTGGGCGGATTGGAAGCGGCCGCCGGGACACAGCGAGATCTGAGACGGGGAGCGGGCAGAACCTCGGCAGAATATTGGCACAACTGGCGTTGCGCTGGCGGTGGGGGTAGCGATGGGCAAACTGACTGGCAGTCATTCCAAACAGGAACCACAAGAATTCGGTGTATCATCACACACATGCGTCAGGAAAAGTATATAAAAATATTGGGGTGGCTGAAATATGGGTTATCATAATGTATTCCTGACTAAAAACTATTTTTTGAGTGATGAAATGCAAATAATCAAGTCGATGACCATGCTGTTGCAGTTTCTAATGCGAGGCAGCTGGGCTACACTGGACCCTGCAAACGCAGCCTAGACGTAGGAGCTAGCGAACGCCCCACATCCCCACCTTCCAGGGATCATTTCCGGTTGCCGTCGCAGCAGGAGGAGCCACGGTTTCAGCATTTCCCGTTCAGCCTAAGCCTCACCTCTAGAAAGGGCTTACCTGCGGCTCGCGGCGTTGCTTGGAGGTTCAATTAACTGTCGCAATGTGCATTATGCAGCATGTACTGCGTCTCAGGCGTAAAATGATAAGGTAAACCCTGTGATTGTATGAACCAGGAGAGCCATGTGCTCTAGAAACATACTTATTCGGATATTTTAGTAATTGGAGAATCCGTGAATACATAAACATATATTTGAATAAAATAAAATAGATGCAGCGTCCAATTACCACGAGAAAAAAATAAATTTATGTTCAAGACAATTAATACTTGAAGAAGTGAAAACAGATTTGGCACATTTGGAAATATAATTACGTCATATCACCTAAAACGAAATATTTGTATTAACTCATTGCAGCTACAACTGAAGCTTGTAGTCAGTAACATCAGTTGCTTTGGCAGCAGAATAAGATGTTTGTTCTTAAAAATAATGGGATATGTTTCAGTTGTCCCTTACAGAACACGTTTATACAATTGTACTCTGCTCGCTGGAGTATTATTCAATACACTAACGTTGAACAATATTATCCGAAAAGAAGCACGTCTCTGAGGCCACGAGGTTTTAATTGACAAATTTAGTATTTCCTTATGCAGTCCTCTAATGAATCAAATTCTTTATTGAACTTGTAAGTCTATATAAATAGCAAAAAATAATTATATTTTGCACATAAAAGTTTGGATCAGTACTTCCCACGATTGTAAATGTAAGAGACAAGTTCTATTGGAACTCAAATAAAAACAAAACTAATCGTATACATCACGTTCGAAACTAGATGTGAGTTTTTTTTAATGAACTATAATTACTTCGTTATGCGTTTTAACTTATAATTACAAGTAGAGATACAGATGCACCACCCAATTCCTATTAAAGTGATAATTGTCAAAAACCTCATAAATATACACAATAAAATACGCTCTGTGTAGCTCTCATGTTAATATACCGCGTCCTTCAAACAACTCCAATTACTCCTGCGTTCAAAGTTCCAAGAATACAACACACTAACCAACCAAGCAACACTCCGGCACAGCCAAACACGTCAATGCCAGCTCACAAAAAATATTAATGGAGCTTCGGCCTGCAGCCGCTCGCGTATAAGCGCGCTCGAAACGGTGTTGCATCTAAATTCCCGAGATGACTAACGACTGCGGCTGTGTCATTAATAATGAGGCAGCCGAACTGCGCTACCCGCCGCCAGGCCGCAGCAGCTGCAGAAACCTCGATCGCTTCGCGCCACGCCACTAGGGGCGCCCTAATCGCGGGTTCTGCGATTAAATTTATAAATAAAGCTCCAGACCGCGCGAGGAGAGAGAGAGAGAGGGATTTAAAGCGCCCATAACAAGCGAATTTGCGCTAGCCACGAACATGGTACTGCGAGCGTTTTAATTACGGCCTTGCCGAGTGAGGCTGCAAGAAAGGATGGTGTCTTGTTTCGCAGAGTCTGCTGACCGCTGGATAAATCTGTTGGGTTGGTGGCTCTTCGCTGAAATTCCAGGCTGATAGAAAAGGGCGTGTGGCATGGTGAAACAAGATCCGGTTTTGTTTCGGCCGGAGAGGTAAGCCACAAAATAGACTCAACAATGAAATGATTCGAAAATTTAAATGGATTATATTTATATTGATTTTATTGTTTTGTAATTCAGAATTCAACGAAATAGATGCATGCGCCATTTTAAAACGAACTAAAATCTAAATATAAAATGTGGAGTAATTTTTTACAATATTTGGTAAGCATTGTTGAGGCTTCGTGAAAAGTATACCCACCCAAAAAATGAAAATAACCATTTCGAAACTGTATGGCCTTGCGTTTGGCCAGATTTATTTGGGCATTATCAATTTTGGAGGCGTTAGCACTGACCACTCAGGGGCAGACAGACAATGAAACACCCTTTTTGCCCGAAACATTTTTTTTCGTGTCAAGGATTTACAAAACATGGTATATTGAAAACACCGCTTGTTAGAGGAAGTACTTGTAATGTACAACAAAAAACAGCCAAATGTATCAATTTGTCATAACAATTACACCACACAAGATTTTTATTCGAAAAATCGCCACTTTTCTGCAGAATCACATTCTTTTACTACCTAAGTACGTAGTAGACGAGAAAATAAAAAGGACCGTGCAATGCAGGCTAATCGTTGAATTATGCACAATTCGCACCCCTGCCGCATCATAAGTACGACTATCTTCGTAGCTGTTTTTAAAAGTACTGACTATTAATGCGGCAAAAGTAGCGCGTCGCATGTCATACGCTTCTGTCGCAGACGTAATGCTCGCCCGCCGGTCCGCCCGTCACCCTCTGCCCTTCCTGCTCGCATTCACCCCCGCACTCACCCCCGCACGCACCCCCGCACTCCTACTCGCACTCGCACTCCTACTCGCCGCACTCGCACTCCTACTCACACTCACCCTCGTTCTCGCCCGCTCTAGCCAGCGTTTGCCCGCCCGCTCACTCGTGCGTCGGTGCACGTCCGTCTGTGTGGCGTACGCGCACGAGCCGTCTGCCGCTGCCTGGAGCTGTTCAGGGCTGTTCGCCTGCTGACGAGAGGTGCCGGCCTTTTCACCTCCGCGCAACGAGGTTCGAATCCCGCATGGAATTTGCAGAGGACGAAGCGCGTTTGCTGGCGATGCAAGTACAAGCGCGTTCCCTGTCATGTCACGTTGCCCCAATTGCTTGCAGGCTGAGGGCATTTATCATTCAGGAGTCAGTGGTTGCTTGACTTGAATGCATGTGCTACTGAATAGAATTTGTGAAGCGACTTTCCATGTTATTAATTTAATCCACTTACCCATATGTCGCTTTAGCTATTTGGTTATTGGGTATCTGACTCGCGAAAACGTATATGGGTTTTTAACTTATCATTATAAATACTAAATAATGTCACCCTTGCCAAAATGGCAACGTATATCAACCGAGTCCGATGTCATACGCTTCTGTCGCAGACGTAATGCTCGCCCGCATTACGCCTAACCGAGTCCAATTTGAGAAACAATCTTTCAACTAATTTAATTTCGATTTTTTCACATCCTCAATCTTCCTCAGCTGTGGTGTAAGTTTGCAAATTTTGTTTCTGAATATGCTCATATATAGATTCAATTCAAATCAATATAATTTTTTGCATAGAACATCTATCAAGAACAGATAGACATTGTGTGTAGTGAATATATAAAAAGAGTGGTCTATTTTCTCGCAGCATTAAGTAATTTCTACAAAAATCGATTAACATTTTGGAAAATATCTCGTTTTTGATTATTTCTTGAAAGCACTCGTCTACTCAAAACTCCTGAGAATTAAAAAAAACACAATTTTATCTTTATGTTTTCTTCATTATTAGTTACCTTTATCTTCCATTAATAAAGATGCGACAAAGTACAAAGTATCCACTCGCATCTGCTTCTGCAGCGAACGATTAAGCGATTTATACGCTGAATGATTTACTACCCCCAGGAATAATAATTTTATCTAGAAAATTTTACCGTACTTCTTTAAAAATAAAATGTAATGTTGCCTGCAATATTTTACATCAATGTAATAATTAGGGTTTTATTGCATACGCAGCAAATATTATTTTGGAGAATTTGCAACAAAGAAGTAAAAGTATGTATTTATAATACACTTTCAAGATGTTTCAACACCTTCAATCTTTGTATACTAATGTCCTATACAATTAACAATATAAGTCTAAGTAGGTATATACATATGTTTAATATACAAAGTTTTAAAGATAATATAATATAAATATAATTTTCTTATAATTGAGAGAATAATATAAAATGCACGTATTAGAAGCTTGTGTATGTTCCACATCGTGACGTCCGTTCCTTGTCTGTAAATAGCGTAAAATAGTCGACAAAATGAATTTATTTTCAAGCCAAACTGATATGCAAAATCACTTCCCTAATACTCAATTCCGAAACTAAACGAAAAACCGTTGGTATGAATACATACAACTTAAATAGATTGTCTGACGAATACGAGAAAACGGTTCATAAAGAACAGAGACGAATTTTTGGCACGAGATCCTCACAAAACGTACACGAAGGGAAAAGGAAAAGATATTTATTTCCGCTACTTGAAACACACAACATTAGACGGGAAAGTTTTATTTCCATCACGGCTACGCAAAACAAAAATGGAGAAATGCGGGTAGTTGAGGCGACTCCGACCATGCTAAAAAGATCTGGTAGACTGCGGGGTGGACGACGATTACACTGCATTGCTGTTCCGAGCACACCAGCAGAATAATTTCGCTAAAGCAATTACCGTAGCAAGACGAAACTTTTTCGCCCAACGAGATAAAGGAGCGGTAGCAAGGGAGGAGAAAAAACGAAGAGAGAAAGAGTTAAAGAATACGCACTTCCCTAAAATGTGTCTGAAGATGTGACGTAAACTTATTAAATCAAATTTCTTTCGCGCATTTGTAACCCTATGGCTTACTTTTCCCACGGGTTTATTAAACTAATCACCATTATTAAAACTACAAAGGGTATGTAGATTTCACTTAATTCAAACTATTCAATAATAAAAAGTATTTTTACTGATTCATTAGTCAAGTAAAGATATATTATTTTCAAACTAGTTATTATCCACATTTATAAGTAAATAACTTTTTAGATAAACAATGATTTACTTTCTGAAATATTGTGAATATAGTGTTTTTAGGTCATTGGTATTTATTATACTGAAATTATATATTTTATCTGAAATGATGATGGCCAACTAAAACCTTATCAGACCTTAATACTGAAATGAGTTCTCGAAAAATTTAATAGCACAATTGCTATTCTCTGAGGTATTGTGCTAGTAATCTTGCATTCATTGTCGCAATTGCAATCTGATGGCAATATTTTCTATTTAAAAATATATTTTAGTATCTTATATTGATCTATCATATCATTAATAATACTCTCATTCTGAAAAGCAACATCTACTAAAAGTGTCGATTGAAACTTGGAACTTACAAAGAAAAACGTCAGGAAATACATCATTGCTGATAGAAGTGCAGTAATTATCATTAATTGAGCAACTTATAGAGTACTTCTGGAAATGAAATGCTGACTATAAGGGCACTTATCATTGCATTTCATCTCAAAACAATAACAGAAATTATATTTTTTTTAAAACATCTATTTCCAAAATCACTCTTCGTCAAAATAGCTCATGCACAATATCACTCTCAGTAAGTAACTCTCAAAAACCTAATCTTGAGTATAAAAAAGATCCAAAAAATATTGATCACAAGACCACTCACCAAGAAACATTCAGAAAAAATCTTTCCCAACGCACCATCAAAAAGACACGTCTTCAAACATGAAAAAAAATTCCTTCTCCAGACGAACACCTTAAACACCAAGTATCGAACCCGCAGCCACTTAATCGTACAGCCCAAGGCTTCAAAGAGAATCGACCACCACCGCCACCGCCATCACGTTTCAGGGCAGCGCGGTCTCGCGCCGCGCCCAACAGTACTTCATCCGTAATTGCGTTTGATGGTCCCTACGTGGAGCGAAAGCTTAGTGCAAGAAGAAACTTATCCCAGGGAAACTTTTCGATCCTATTACAGCGCACAATGGCTAACTTGGCGTGCGGGGGCGGGGGGCCATGGCGGCCGCAGAGGCGAAAAGCGCCAGTGCGGAGACAATGCCCACGGAGCGGAAACTTACAATGCGACGCCGCCGAAAGGAGCGCTTGTGTTGCTTGGGATCTCACGCAAACATCGATTGATTATTTAGTGTTTCCTGTAGCGTCCACGGATAGTCCCGGAAGTGCAGCGCATTTCCTCCTGCTGGACCCTGTCATCCCTTCGCACCTCGCCTTGACGGGTTTCCCCCTTTAGGTGTCATCCTCTGCGGGGCACTGCCTCAGTGGGGACAAGCTCTAAGCAAAAGCAAACACGCAATGCGCTGTTGCCGAAAAGGAGCATTTTATGTTGCCTTACGGAAATATTGACATTATTTCGTGTTTCCGGACGCGTCGACAACTATGAACTATACAATCAACCACTATGGAAGTGCAGTGCACGATATATTTCCTTAGGCGGGCAGTATTCCTTCCGAGTGTAACATGAACTACGTCCCGAAACGATATGTGGCCTCGTGGAATTCACCCTCGATGTATCATCCTCGACGGGGCACTATCTCAGAGGGCACAATCAAGCACCCCTTCACACTCTGTTGTTGAGAATTGCTTACAAGTGTGTGTGTGAGGAGATAATGGGACAAGGAAGAGGAAAGAAAGATCGCGCACGGTCCGTGGCTCGGTTACTAAGGTAACCACGGAGAACTACCGACAAGAACAGCCGGCCGCTAGAATTCTCCTCCAGACAGCAACTTAACTCCATTTACGTACCTAACGGTCAGAGGTACTAAATTGACCCATAAAGTGAGTGTACGTACAATAGTATCAGTCAATGTCAATGAGACGTAATTAGAATAGTTAAATCAATTGTTGACCTCTCAACATTCTATGATAAAATGTTGACGACCGATGTACGTACATCAGAATAATGGGCGTATTACAATGTTTTTTCGGATCATAGATTGGATAAATATATCGCACCACTCACTATTTTCAAGACATTATAGTAGATAACACAAACATTACAGTTAATTTCTAGTTGCCTGCGTAAATACGACACGTACAAAAGTTATGTGAACATGCAAAACATGTTTTAATTTTTTTAATGCTTATAATGAACCTCACAGTTTTTGAACATTATAAATGCAGATCATACCATATGTTAGATTATATATTTAGTATATTCTAGCAATGTAGTAACCATTTTACAATAATATATTGCAGATACATACATTATTTTTTTAAATCTTAAGAATTTTCAAAAATGGTCTCGCCATGTATTGTAGCTTACATTTCTTTTTGGCAATATTAAGGCGAACTTAGGCTGTGAGGGCAACTGTAACTAAAACTTTCAAAATAATTCGAATATATACAAAATAATACTTTTACCACATATATCTTTCATAATATTTCTATTCATAATATTTCCGATGATATTTTTTGGATTACGGATACAACTCTAGCGTGGTTCCATTCGCGTGACATATTTGTGATATTTTTTCCCACGATGTGCGGAAGCCAACAATAATTTTATCGCATTTTGTTTTACACGAAAACACGACTTCTATGCATCCCACGAGCACTCGCATTGCGTTCACAATGGCCTTCCAGATGAAGTTGAGGCCGAGTGTCACATAACAAACCCACTAACTCTCCGCGCGTCACATGCACTCGACGTTTTCATTGGCCACGTTTTGACCTCTCGCTATCGTTTGTTTACGCAGGCCAACTTAAAAAAGCGCCACGTGCCGAGCGAAGCGGCACAAACGACAGCAGGAAAATCGCAGCCACGCGAGTTTTAATACGCAAAATACGGTGCAGTCTATCGCTCGCAGACGAACGGACAGACGCCCCCGGCCGCGGCCTCGCCCGCGCCCCAGCAGGGTGGGGGCGGGGCGTCACAAAAAGGGAGCAAACCCGTAAATACATCGCCGAAAATTTCGCAATGGTGGTTACGAGCAAATTATTCGGTACGCGTGAACCGTCCGGGATAATAGACACAATAACATCGGGACGCGCACATTTCTGCCAATTAAAGTTGAGCGCTAAACGCAGCGGGAGCGCGCGTCCCGGCCGAAGCCCAGTTCATAAATTACGAAGCGCACCCGTGAGAGCGAGCAGCGCCGCAACCACAGGTCTACGAGGATGAGGAGGAGGCGGTGGCAGAGAAGGGGAGTGGATGTGAAGGGAGTCGGAGGTGACAGGAGAGGAGCAGGATGGAACGAGAGGAATGGAAGAGAGTCGAATGATCCACTTATACATGAACAGAAAGCCAAGTGACATATTTCAAAGAAACACTGTTTTGAATATGGGATTAAAATGCAACATGTAAATCAACTTTTATTACAAATGTAATACATTCCTATCAAACTATTTAGTGCATATTTGAAAGCGAATGAACTGAAATTTGTTGCCATGACAGTTTGTTGTCAATCACGTTATTTATAACAACCTGTAGAGATCAATAGAATAAAAACGCTGGACACGAGTCGTAAATAAATACACGTAGAAAGCCATCTAGAAAAGGAGAACTAGAGGAACCCCAACCGGTCAAAAGCGGAGAGACACGGCATCTCAAAGCCTCACCGAGTCGTCGCCAGTTGAAACGGCGTTCCGCAAGGTGGGGCCTCGGCGTGCGGGGGCAGCGAAAGGGTGAATGAGGAGTGACAGGTTTATCTGACCCCAACCGCCGCCCCACAATGGAGCCGCCCACGCGCCGTGCCGCGTCGCTGCCCGCCGCCCAAACGGAGTGGTGAGGGGGCGAGGGGGCGTGGCGGGCGAGGGGCGGGCCGGCGCGCGCCAGCGGCTTT
>BOPP01000181.1:609854-630131 GCA_017312745.1 Gryllus bimaculatus
GAAATATAAAATGAAATATTTAATCGTACAATTTATATAATTAAAAATAACCACTTCACTTCACATTACTCTACTCGAATAATTTTCATCATTCGATAGAGCAAAATGTAAACTTGGATCGCGAAGCCGAGCAAAGGCCTCTGCGGCGGAGTCAACAGCTTGCTTGCCGCCCCGCAACGCCGAGTCCATAAGCACAATGCACGTTTCGTCTGCCATTCTGCGACCTTCTTCAGGCTGGGCGCTGAATGGCGCCGAAATGTGGCACCTGGCTAGAAACGTGACAACATCCCGGACAGCCACGCCAGCTATTGGATGCAGGTTAACTAAGTGAATGAGACCAAACATCTGCTGTGTGCATATACTTATTGTTATGTCTCATGAAATACATAACGTTCATTAGGATATACAGGTCCTGCGGTCAAAATCGTACAAAAATTAGATTTGAATTCCCGCGCTTGTATCCACCTAAAGATGTCGCGATTTTAGCATGAATATCGTATATCCATCTACTAGCAGACATAACCTCAAAACAGTCGCAATGTTGAGACAAAGCGAAGAATACAATCGAAAGAGCACGATATTGAAAGTGTCGCGCTGGTCGCTCAAGCGACGGAGATTATCGGCTTCTTCGCATATCCGAGATCGACAGTGTATGATGTCGTGCAAAAACAGGAGTCGGCAAAGTCAGAGAAGGTTCTCCTAACACCCGCGCAGAAAAGCACTCGAAGAGCGCGTAGTCAGACGCCAAATCATTCAACGCGTTCAAGAACTGATTTTTGAGGAACCAGGACAATCATCCGAAAATTGCGTCGCTGTCGGAATAAGTGAGACAAACTATCGTCAGATGTCAGGAAACTCCTCCGTTACAAGTCCTACACCCATCAAAGTCGACAAGATGTTCTGAAGCCGCCAGGACGAGAGAGTTGAAACGTGCAATCTTCTTTTGGCTCATTACGGATACAAGCGCGGCTGGACGAATCAGATTTTTTTTCTCGACGAGAAAATTTTACGGTAGACGCAAAAATTAATCGAAGAAATGACGCTGCTTGCCCGCTGACCCTGAGATGCTCCTGCTGATCGAGAACAAGAATTTCCCAATGTGCACTGCTAGAGTTTTTCGTCCGAATTGATGTATGCCACCTCATTTCTTCCAAAAAGGAAAAATGTGACCAAGGAGTTTGATGTTGAATGTCTTAATCTAACGTTGTGAAAGCCGTGGATGACAACGTAGCATTTAAGCCATATGTGTTCCAGCCAAGACGGTGCGCCCGCCATACGAGGATTGGTGCAGAATTTGGTTATCTGGACAAAATCACATGTTTTGTCGAAGGAATTCTGGGCCTCAACAGCCCAGATTTAAATCCGTTGCGATTATTATGTATGAGCGTGGTTGAGAGAGTGACAACAACGTGAGACACCGAACGTAGCATCTCTCCGAGTCGCTAATTGACAGCAGGCATTCGCCGAAATGGACCGTAATGCCTTGCACCTGCCTGCGAGCGCGTTCAGACCACATTGAGGCTGTCGTTCAAGCAAGTGGTATATATAGAATAAATTATTCCATATGATCCTATAATTACTGTAAAAACATTTTGTTTAAAAAAAAAAAAAAAAAAAAAAAAAAAATTAATAAAAAAAAAAAAAAAAAAAAAATAAAAAAAAAAAAAAAATTTTTCATTGTTTACAACAAAAAAATATAGTGTAAAGAAAAATGTTTCAAATTTTTCCGGATTTTGGCCGTACCCTGTATATATATAATATATATATAAATATATATATATTATATATATATATAATATATATATTATATATCAATAATAACATCACTCAGCAAATGTTTTTAATAATTGAAAATCATTATCACGCATCAAAAAAGATGCATGCTGGCCATTAGAGTTCTCCGCGTTTGGTACAGTAGCGCATAGTCTGCATGGCTAAGTAGAACCACTCTTCTCCGTAGCTGCAAATATCTTCCGAAGGGCAGCGCAACGGAGCGGTGCGGTTGCGTCAGTCTCCTGCCAGGGTGCGATGCGGATTTAATGAACAAAGCTGTACAAAAAGCCGCTTGTTTTTATTTGACAGCAGGAGAACCGCGTTCGGGTGGTGCTCCCCGCTGCGTTGTTTTTTTGTATTTTTCTTTTTCTTTCTCTCTCTCCCTCCCCCCTCTCCCTCTCTCTTTCTCCCTCCCTCGTTTGCCCGTTTTCAAACAAAACGCCAACTTCCCCATCGGTTTGCGTTGAAAGTAGTTAAGCCGAGCGTCGAATCGCCGACCAAAGAGCAGGGATCGGCCAAATGTGGACGATGGGACTGTAGCTGGAGTGCTGGAGTCATTTACATTGCTTATCATTACTTCAACATACAAACTCCAAAGAGTTTCATGGACGTAATCTATGTGTTAAAATAGAAAATGTAAAAAATATTTGTACGTAGAATGCTTTACAATGTACTGATCTATGGAGAGTGTAAATGACTATGTATTATGTATTTCCGTTACGGAATTAGACATTACTATAAAAAGGAGATTACATGCAGCAAAGATTAATATTACACTATTAGATGATGGTATCTTGGAATATCACAACAGCGATCTCATCTGTAAAAATATATGCAAGTGAGTATATTTTACTCAATATTATCAATATTATTTTAGGATACATATGTTATTGCATTTAATGCGCCATATTTTTGCGCTCAAAATGGAAGAAAATATATTTTATAACGTATCCTGAAAATTAAGTCCCAAAACTTCTTGTAATGGCATCAGTTTTTATATCACTTGAACTTTCAACAAAGTTTAGTAACTTAATCCCAAATGCAACTCTTAGAAGCAGGAAAGCGACTATCCTTTGATCCGCAAACTGGTGACAACTTCTTATACCAACATGAATATTTACCTACCAGCGCAGGTGAGCACAAGCCACTCAATGCATCAGTTTCCCTAACAGGTCCTCGAAACGCAACATAAGACTCGTCTTCGAAGGGGGCCAAAACGCATTCAACGCTCAACCACCCACCCACCCCCCACCACACACACACAAACACGCACACACACGCGCGCGCGCGTACAAAAAGGTTTTGGGCCAGACGTTCCCAGCTGCGAAGCCCAGAAAGTCTAGAGCAGCGTGTAAAGACTGGCAGCGGCCGGCCTCTGCGGGCGACTCGAAAGAACGAAGTTCGCGGGAAGAGTCGTGACCTTCAGTGCTGCTCCCCTGACGAGAGGCGAAGTCGCGAATGAGGGAGAGGACGATAAGGGAATGCGAAACGGGAGACCATCTCGAAAGGCGGCCGAAAGCCAAAAGAGAGAGACGAGTTTCTAAATGAAAGTACGAGAGTAACCAGATAAAATAATAAGGCAGCCCTGTTACGCCGCCGGAGAAAGAAACAAAATAGCAATTAGGAAAGTAAATTCCTAAATGACTTCTGTGACTTCGCAGGGCCTTCTCTACAGAGTGGTCTTGAAATGGGGTTCCTTCACTTGGATGTCATAATTCGAAATTCTGGAGTTATGAGACGACTTTTTCAGGTGTTTTTAATGGATGTTCTGTGGTGGTTGGCCTTCCCAGTCATAATGTAGACTGCAGTTTGCGGGAATTATTATATAAACCTGTCGATTAACTGTACGTTGCTTTAAAATTAAATAAAAATCGAATTATTTAAAAAGTAATTCACAGATAAACTTCCACGAAAAACATAAAAACAAAAATAGGAATTCCCGAAGAAATTCTGGACTAACGCTTCTCCATCTTATATTTCACATAATATGATGAATTTTGTAATAAGCATTCCAAAAAAATAAACAAAAATAGGGATATTTAAATGAATCAAGACAAAATATTATTATTACTATTAATGTTATAAAAGCCAAGAATAAATTATAGACTTGACAATATTCATAATCTGAAAGTTAATGAGCCACAGTCTTTGAAAAGATCTGCATTAGGGAAATTGAACACGTCTGTAATCAATAGCTCAGGTTTGTAAATTGCACATCTAACATGGAATAGGGCATACAAAATGACATGACACTTTTGTTATGCGGTAGGAAAGCGATATAAGTATCAAGATATCAAGTAATGTTGAATACTACTCATACATTTTTTTGTTTCGCTTATAAAAATAGTATTAAAAATTACAATGTTTTATTTTATTTTTATCCATTAAATGCCCTGTAATATGTAATTGGCCTCCTAATACAGGGTATTATGGATTAAAAATTTTATTCTGAATTTAACTAATAAATATAGTGATTCTAAGCGTTTGTAATACTATTATTTTGAACGAAATGTAATTCTTGCGTTTTGATGTAATTAACAGTCACCTGGAAACTTACCATTTACATTTATCAGTGGGTTCAGATATTCCATTCCATTCTCAATTCTGTGATAATCGAAAAAGAGAATTTCTTAGCTCAAAATGGATAATGGGTTTAAAATCTGGAAGAAAGTTATTCACATTTTCCAACACCCTGTATAGTCCACTCAAGCTTAAAAAGAAAAGGACAGAAAGAAGGGAAAGAGTGCGAGAGATAAAAGAGCGGAACTTGGAAAAGGAAGTGCTTTGCTGTTGGAAGCAGGGATGCGTGGGGGAGAAGCGAGAAAGTTTTCTTCTAAGCCGAGGCAACACCATTCCATAGCACGCCCGATATCCTCACGTTAATACGCCGCAACACCGCAGAATCGTTGAGAGTTGAGCGCGGAGAGAGGAGTTCCAACACGTGTCGCTTTCAACTTTGGTGATTGCTTCCCCGGTGAGTCGGTGAATTTTGAAGTTTCGAATTTGGGGGATGGAGAAATTAAAAAGCTAAACTCTAAAATTTCAAAATAGTTCGCTAAGTACATTTTTAGATAACGCAAATAAATATACTAATTACGGGATAACATGAGAGAACTAAAAGGAGTTGTGTAGAAAGTAGGAAGTAATGAGTCTTCCTAGTATGTGTTGAAATGAAGACCAATTAGGAAATTATCATATTATATTTTCAATGACTGAAAAGTAAACGAATAAAAAATCCTGTAGGTACAATTGAGAAAATATAGATAGTTGGAAATCGAAATCGATATACGAAAATAATAAAGAAAACAATATAAAATTCAACTCTATTATAAACATCCACATACAGGCAGTCTGCACAAGTTGAAACTCAAGAGTTAAAATAATATTCTACTGCTCATTTACTCATAGTCACTGCTAATAATAGTTCACATTTTTATGAAATATCAAAAGTTTTGATTCTGGGAAATATTCTTTTAATTTTTGCAGTTGAAACGTGTGAGAATGTTTACAAACATAATAAACGGAACCGAATACAACAGAATAAGAATTACGGCATCAAGAGACAAAGAGTACACCATTAACTAATGTTGACGAGGCGCTATATTTAAATGATTATTCCATACATAAAAATGGCTCCTCGTACTGTTTTTGAAGGAATAACACGTAAAGGCACAAATCTATTAGAATTTTCGTCATCATATAACCATTCTTAACATATTATCTAAAGTATTTTAAATAAGTTATACTTTAATATATTGTCATTTTATAGTATCACAGAAAGTGTTTAGTAATGTTGTTTAGGGACTTATTTAGTGTTTTATTTTACTGCTTGAACTGTTAAAATAAACCCAATGTTTTCTTAATAATTATTAAAAATGTTTAATTTTACTTTAAATTTTTATTTCTTTTTTTTTACTTTCTCGCCCTTAGGAAAGTAATATGTAAGAAGAGAAAGTTATGTAATCATGCGCCGGAAAACGCCGCATTTTTCAGCAGAGAAACTAATCTGTCTATCTGACGGCCTGTAATCAACTCTAGTGCCTAAATCGTTCAGTCGATTGTCCACAACCGATCTGAATGAACTCGAAGCTTGAAGTTTCAAACGGATAATTTCATTTTATGGAATACTTTTCATAAAGCCTTAAAAACATTTTCAAAATTTTCTCAAAAACAAGTACCGAATGTTTTTATAAAACTTTATCTTCGGATAGCGTAAAAGGCTCTTAAGAGAATGGTGGCTGGTCTAATGTTCCTTGATATCCCACTCTTTCAGAAAATTGCAGAAATTCAATCTTTTGGGGGGCGTCTTTCTACATCTAGAATATTTATGACAGATATTTTTTCGTAATGAAATTTGTTCTTAAAAGAAAGATCTTTAAAGAAGTTCAGGCACATTGATTCGAACATATCAGTAGTTTTCTAGTAATTTGGTGCTAAATAAGACAATTAAAAAAAGTTTAATTTTCCCCCCAAAATCGTTCCAATATTTTTCTTTTACTTTTTCCACAAACAGAAAAAGAGAATTTTAAAATAATAAAGTAAGTCTAATTTCCGTTAAACCCTCTTTAATTTTTCGAAAATTAGATTTTTAGAAATAATGCGAGGAAGTATTCTATTATAGTACCATTAGTTTAATATTAAAACCATTTTCTGTATATTTTCGTGCAATGTTTAACGGCATGCCCCCTGTGTTATACGAATTGGTTTTAAATGATATGGATTAATCTAAAAGTAAATATAAGCGTCATGAAATTTAATAATTTTACAATATTTAAAGTTTCTCTAATATTACAATATCATTTGAGATGAATGAAGAAAAATTCCCATCTGCCATAAGTTCCACTTCCACGATCCACGGTCACTTACGTCTCCTGTAAACTGCCAATATCATTTCTCATCACCTTTCATTACCGGAAGCGGGAAACAAGCAGACTCAAAGTTAATACAACCAACAAAGCGTTAAAGCATGAAATTACTCCAGGGTTTAATGTAACGTTAGTTAGAAGTGAATAACGAAACAAAAGGAGAAATTAATTTCCCTTCTCACTCTCTTTGGATTCAACTTGATCTTCCATTACGTCTATTCCATTAGAAAGATCTTACGCCAACAGACGCGAACTTCAAGCAAGGTCAGCAGTGGAGCCTTCTCATAGGTCAAAGCCACAAGTAGTAAAAGGCAACGACTAGGCACTGGGGAAGTTAATGGCAAAGTGACTTTAAGACACTCAATACAGTATGGGATGCAAGTGACGGGTGGCGATGGTGATTGTAACTATGGCAATGGAAATGACGTTGTGGTGAGAACAAATAGACGTGATATTAATTATATAGATAACGGTATTTTATGTAAGGAACACTGAGTTGCATCTTCTTTCATGATTTATGATGAGAAACCTGAAACATATTTTTCAGTAAGACTTGGAGCAGTTGCGGATTTTTTAGCTTTAGTAGTGGATTTTAGGACGAGATGAAAGGCAATAGCACCAAGGAAGTGTTGACGGCATCAGGAGACAGATTCTCGATGGGTGACAGAAAAGTGCTCTAGAAATAACGCCAGATTATACTTAGCAGAATGTGACATAGCGAGGAAGTGCATCGGTGGAAAGTGAAGACCGGCGCCTGAAAAAGTGTGAATGGAGTGTGACGAGTCTGATTGAACAAGGAGAGCCTGGTGCGTCGGGGGCAAGGAGAATAGCGTGACAGGGGAGGGAAGACTACGGGGCCTGAGCGTAGGTAGGTAGTAGAGGAGGCAGAATGGATGCAGAGCGAGGTTCTGCAGGATGGAGGGGCGTTATGATGAGACTTAAGGAGAATGCAGTGACGTAAGGACGCAAAAATGTAACAAGGAGGACGTAAGGAGGAAGGCCGTAGGCGTAAAGAATCAAAGGCGGGGATGTGAAGAGGCGGGGCCATGAAGAGGCGGGACCGGAAGGGGGGCGGGACGTCAGGAGGCGGGGATTTCACGAGGCGGTGCGGTGAGGGTGTGGGAGCGTCAAGGACCTGAGGCGGGGGACAAGGATTCGGCGACGTACAGTGGCTCGAACGTAAGGAGGTGGAATTGTAATGAGTCTGGGCAGTCTGCGCGAAGTAGGTAGGTGGTACCGCAGAGCATGAAGTTGGCGGAGAGGCAATGTCGGTCTTCGGTGGGAACGGAAGGGAAGAGGAGGGGAGGGGAGGGGAGGGGAAGGCAAGAAAGTGGCAGCGTCGTGGGCGGGAAGGGAGCAGAGGCGAGCGGTGGTGGTGGTGTTGGTGGAGGTGGTGGTGGGGTTTTTGCAGTCCTCCTCCGCCGCCGCGGGAACTTTCGCTATTCCGCGAATTAACTTTAATGGTCGCAGAAGGAGAGGGCGGAGCAATTATATCAGCACAGTGAGGGAAGCGCCGGCGCAGTCGCAGTTGCTCCGAAGCGCTTTCGAAGTTAACGGTTGTAAAGAAATTTCGTCTCCTAGGCACCCCTGCTCCTGCCTGTTAGGTGAGAGGAATAGAGCAGTTGCTAACCTAGAACAAGGAAGTTTCGCGACCTGATTTCGCTGATCTCACCCAGCCAGATGAGACTACTTTCAAGAGATTCAATTGAAGTAATGGATTCGGTTGGGGATGGATGGAAAAAGAACTTCGCTTAAAGTTTGTATGTGGAGGAAAATGAAGGGTAGATCTAAATTAAATTTGTTCTAAAGCTAAATATCCAGTGGTCGTCATGAACAATTACAATTTTTACCTCTATGATGAAGGTACTTGTTTTGCTTTTTGATCTCTATAGAGCGAATTAATAGACATAGAGTTAATAAACATCAGTTTCTTTTTTCATATGAACACATGTAAAATACTCACGCTGATTTTTTATTTTTCAATTACAAGAAACGTGAGGAAAATTAAGATAAGGAAACAAGCAAATTGCTTGTTAATTTATGTACAAATTACTGAATCACTTCTAATTAATTATTTCGTGTCAATATACAATAATATGTTTTCCAGTTCTTCTTATAAATCATGATTAATCATCTGCCAAAGACAGATGGAATCGTTTACTTCATGACGTTTAAAAAGGTTAACGCTAGAATATCCGACGCCATTTTATTGACGGCTACTTGGATATAAAACAATTTCTTTCGGGCAATGAGCACTGGTCTCTTGAGACAGTGTATTTATTGAATGGGCAATATATTAAATTCTTGAAAATTGCCATTAAACCTAAAGCCTTATTTGGTTCCAAAATCCATGAAATTGACGGATAGTGTAACAGTCGTTCGTTTCTAGGACAATCGTTTTGCACTTCCGCAATGTCTACGACAAATAAATCGTGCTCTCTTCAATAACGAAGGTTTCCAGCAGAGTTCAACTTACCTAAAGTGAAGATATTCGGAGACCTAGCAATAAAACGGAGTATTAGCGGTGTAGTTATCTAGCGATAAATTAAACGAACGTGTGAGAAGCTCTTTATATGTTCTGTTTTGTAGGTGACAGGTATTGAATAAGATATTTTCTTTATTTGAGAAAAGTGCTTTATAACATTCTTCAAAACTCTGTGTAGCTTGAGTGTCCAGGAATCGCTAGGTTGATACCACATCATCTTGGAAGATGATTTGGACGAAACATATTACGAACTGTTCTAAAATGCTTTCCGATTGAAAACAATCGGTTAAGCAAAGTACGTACACTACAAATATTCTAATGCTTGTAAACTTCAAAGAACTATAACCGTTCTTTGCCATCATTAGGAATAGCTTTCTGAAACCATTATACTATTTATTACAGTAGAAAATTCAATGAAATATCTATCAGACTCAGACGATTTTCTGTATGACGTAAAAGATGATTGTATAAGAATGCGAATGAAACTGCGTTTTAAATGTATTATATTTTGAAATATTTTTCTGTCACTAATGAACTCACGCGAGAAATGTTTGTAAGAAACTATATTTATAAAACAAATAATAAAAGTGGCATTTTATTTTGCGAGAAGGAAATGTTATCTACGATCCCATGAGAAAAATAAAATAGATTTTACAACGTATGTCGTACACTATTTTTGGACAGCATTAATGACATAAATTTTATATTAATTTAAGCCTAGTAATCACCATGTTACAGTAAGTTGGGTAGCAGCTGATGCAATCACACGAAAGTATTTCTTGTCTTTGTTGTACAATTTTGTCTGAACATTTAGTCATCGTCTTAATTTTAGCTCTAGCGCTAATCATTTAACTTTAAGCTCACTTTGCGCCCTTAAAGAAATCTATTTTGCAAGGGGCTACCCAAAGAATTATTTTCGAATGAGAAAACGAGTTGTGATATGCATATGCAACAAATGGAAAATAGTGCATTAAAACAACCCAGTATGAAATATAAATTACCAGGAAAGGAATTCAGCTGCGACTGCCTAGCTGATATCCAAAAATCAAGGTCATGAAATGTTACGTAATGCGTCATTACGGTGGATTCCTTCGATATAGAGGTGTAAATTTAGTTCTCTATTTACTTTAGTAACTTCTACCTTAATTTCACGTATTTTCCTGTATTTTTAAACTCCATGAATTGGCTAAAATACTCCTGCATACTCTCGCGGACATTCTAGATAAATTATACGTTTTATAATGTAAAAAATTAAAGAAAGAGTCGAAATATTTTGTAGTGGACTATACTTCATTAAAAATCGTTGTGAACTTTTCAGAAAGATTAGAACATAAAATGTTACATAATAAAACTACTCAGTCGCATGAATACTAGTGTAGATACAAAAGTCCATTATTTCTGGGTCCACAATGTAGCCTTGAAAGCGTACAAATATAAATTAATTTGTAAATGTCAGGGACAGATGTTGAACCCCAAAACTACCCGCATCACGATATAAAAATTTAATGAATCGGGGAAGGATTTTTTTTGCGGTTGACAGAAAACGGACATTTTATTAATATGCTGCACAACTTGGGAACAATCATCAATGTGCATTCTAATTAAGTTATTCTTTATAACTGACTGCATATATATTTCAAAACGTACTATATAAGTGAGTTAAATCACTGCAAATGCCTGAGTGCATTCCGATTGTTTAGTCATTGCTGTTTCTTTAAAATTCTGTTCTTCAAGTTAAATAATCACCGAAGGGAAACGAACACAATAGTACTGGTAAGGAATCGCGAAGGTGACGAATTTCTTGAGAAGAAGGAAAAGATGGACATCGCTGGGACGAGATCCGGATTACAGGCTGGATGGCCAAGCATCTTCCAGCGGAACTGTTCACAAAATCTGTTGAGGCGAGCTTCCCCTCCCCCACAGCTTTTTACATTTTTTTACGCCTCAAGAGATTCCTGTCCAGTCTTCATTACAGGTATCACAGTGACGTAAAGTTGCAGGTGGCTGTCAAGCACTGGCACCGATCTCTACTGCGAGACGTCTACATACGTCTACATGCGTCGCAGGGATACAAACATTGATCCATATATCTCTGTTTTTGTGTAGCCAATGACGCTAGACTTGCTGTGTTATCCCCGCACGTTTTCTTGAACCTTGGTTCCCCTAGATGCGCGAAGAGAGCGAGGGGTGTCGTCAAGACTATTACATTAAATCTGTATCTCATTTTTAGATACAAAAATTCTTAATATTATCAGCGAGAAGTTCTGGCAATAAAATGTTGCAACAAAGCTTGTTGCTATCGTTTTTCTTAATTCAACTAATGTTAGTAGAGGAGTAGGTATTCCAGTTCTCAATTAAAAGTGCGCGTATAATATCTGATAACAGTATAATATTGTTTTCCTATGCAATTGTACTTTTGTTTTGTTTTCGATCTATGGAATCTTATTTTCTAGATGCATCTCTTAGAAGGGCAGAGAGATAATATGAGCAATCCTCCATTCAACACACAAGTATGTGCACATATCCTTCAAACGAATAAATTTGTAAATAACCCGTGGCTTCCAAACACTGACACCTATCCAAGCAGCAAACGTCTACAGGGGCATAAATGTTGATCCCACAGTTACGACAAATGTCTACATTTTGGCGGTGATTATGTAAAAAGATCAGTACAACATGTGCTTCATCTGCCACAATAAAGTTGTCCCATGCAAATATGCTTGGGATAGAGAAACGTCTTTTCCGGATGCACCTCGTAGAAGATCGGCACGAGAATATGAACGGTCTGAACACAGCAGTGTACGCACAGATTTACCGAATGCATAAATTGGCAAAAATTGCACGACGCTGTAGCACGCGCCTACTTCGGGGCCGTCAGCTGCACAGTGCGGCTTCGGCGCGTTGCGCGCGAGGTCACCTGGGCGTCGCTGGTGAGGCGCGTTTATCCAATTAAAGATCGGGCGCGGCAATTTGTCGCGAGGCGGCGCGCAGTTCGCGCCCTCTTCGCAGAACGCCTGCGCCGTGTACAGTGGGCCGAATTTCCAAACATGCGGGGAAAAGGGCAATGAAATGAATCTGTTTTTTTCTTGACCTTTTACTGATTACTGTTGCACGTTACTGCGTGGGAGGCTTAATGAGTTAAGCTGAGAAAATCAGAGTATGTCCAAAGTGGCTTCCCATGTTACCATGACATGTCTACAATGTCCAATTCTCATTGGCACATTGTTGGTACATTTTAGGAAAACGACAGTTGGGCGATAGAGAATATTTTCATTAATTATTCTTGTAAATTAAACGAACTCATATTATAAATATATAATCAAGTTCTGACAGGATATTAGTAAAAAGAGCTTCAGAAGAAAGTTCTAGTATATTCGACCAATACAATTAGTTAAGTATTAATAGCCAAATGTGAAATGATCGGCTACGTACGCCAGATCAGGGGAAGGTTTGCAGAAGGCTATATTAAGTAATGTAACAATGTTGAATCATAGATGAAAGAATAAGGCATGAGTACAAAAACACATATTACCCAGAAAGGGTATGTGAATAATAAAATTTCGAAAAAATTTTATATTTGAGTCAGTGGAGAACGATCCACTCCAATACAACACATCAACCACCTCTTCTAGTTCTATTTCTCCTTCTTGCTCGTCTCTTTTTAGTCCTCTTCTACAGTTATAATATATTCGTTTAAAATTATTATTATTATTATATTGATATAGTTATCCTATACTTAAATTAAAATACTTCACAATTTAGTTTCTAATCTTGTCCGAATCATTTTCGTCTAATACTCTTTCTCCAGCTTGATATAGTTTGTAAGGCAATAATTTTCAATCTAAAAATGACATTTTCATTCTTTCCTGTTAGGGAGAGTTTCGATTTGGGAACTTAATTACAATATAAATAATTTCTTTCATGCACACAGCTCCTTATGTGACCTAATCTTACGCATTCATGTATATTTATGTGCCGTTACCCACGGGTTAAAATGAAAAATTCTGCATAGGGTGATGTTAGATTCTAGTGATAGGCCATTGCATACAATTAATATAATGATACTCTTATGTTATTACAAACCCTGAGGTTATAATAAAAGTAAAGTACGATCATTCCAGTGTTTTGGAACACACTGCATTTGAGCATGTACGAAATAGTGTCCTGCTCTAGTCGCTACCCGTAACGTACAGTCTGATATCGATATAAATAAATAGTTTGCCAAGAGGGGACAGCGTCCTCTAAAATATTTAGCCCTTGGTGACCGTAGGGAATAGATATTGCTTCAATCACCCATACTCATGGAACAACGTAGTATGGTCATATAAAGAGTTTGAATTGCAAAATTTTCATGACATTTTTGTAACAATTCAGACATTACATTCATATACCTTCAAGTTTGTAAGTAGTATTAAATTTTGACAACCAAAAGAAGAGTAATACAGTAAGCATTTTATATTGATTTCTTCTAGTTCGACGAAATATCTTATGGAGAATGTCTCAGAATAAAACAAACTCTTAGGAGATACCGATAATCACTTTTTTGCCAGTTCACTTTCGGTGGGAAATCTGTTGTTACGAAGACGCATTAATGAAATATTAACCCAGTGGTACACACGATAAAATGTATTTAACTATACACGGTGATATCTAAAACGCGTTATTTAAATTGTAGCTTATAATGTGTCATAAACTGACTATTAAGTATTTAAGACACATACATGTTAAACACATTCACTAAAACCGAAATTTATTGAAGTACAATGTTTTAGAACCATAAATGTAGAATATTTTCTCGTTATGGGTGGTTTTCCGTGAGTACTAATATTTTAATTGTTTTACTCTTTATAAAGTATATGAATTCTTTTTTCTGACGCTCATTGCCAGTTGCATCCCCATTCATCATGAATTTAATTCTTACTCTTCACTCAACTAATAAACTAATTTTAATCTGAAAGGGGATCGGTGTGTTTGTTCTCGGAATTATTAGTTTCATTGCACCCTGTGTCTGCTCAGCCCGCGCGTCCCAGTGCCTGTCTGCGCCCTGCGCCCTCGGCACGGCTCGGGGCGGGCGGGGAGGGGAGGGGAGGGGGGAAGGGGCACGTTCCGCTGTTCGTGGCCCACCTGTTACGCCCAGGCGCGGCCGGCAGGTGGGGGTGCTGGTTGGGCGGTGAGGTGGGGTGGGTGCGGGATGGGGGGGGGGGTGCGGAGGAAGGGTCTGTTGGCACGCGAGGGGCCGGATCCGTTATCGCAGTCTCGATCTTCGCAGCGGGCCGGCCCAACTCCTCTCTGCGCCGCGCAGGGCGGGAGCGGGGAAGGGAGGGATTGCTGGGTGGGAAACGGAAGGGAGGGAGCAGGGGGAGGGCGCGGGTCGGTGAGGGAAGGGTAGGAAAGGAGGAAATGGAAACGGGCAGAGCGGGGATTTAAGGGACAGGGTGATGGGGTGCAAGTTGCGTGGCGGGTTTGGGAATGAGGGAGGGGTAGTGGATAACGGCCGGGTGGTGGGGAAGGTGAGGCAGAGGGGAGTTAAAAGGCGGAGGAGGGGGAGCTTGTGTCCTGGTTTCAGAGGGATAAAGAGTGGCCGGGGTTTTTAGATCGCGGAAGACAAATTCGCTTGGCTTGTAAACGCCCTGCTAAATGGTGATCGCCTTTGAATTGGGGCTACGAATGGCTGGCCGTCCCGGAGTGACTGACCTGATTTTCCTGGGTTTTATTTAACGTCCCGTCCAATTAAAAAATTGAGAGATTTAAAAATAATAAGGCAGCAAGTACAATATAATAAAGGTTTTTTAATCATCAATAACATATTGCTTCTTTGACTATTTTAATACTTAATAGCGGGCATAAGTATTTTGTGCGTTCGTTAATTTGTTAAGTATTAACACGACAAGGCGAACGGGCTTTATTCTTAAGCGGATTCATATTTTTTTTGAGATCTTTCCATGAACTGCTTTATATTTTATATATTATTTATAATATTTGTTTTTTATTCAAAGCTAGATACAAATTCCTGCCAGGGACAGACACAATGTCTCAGAGAAGGTTTCATCCATCCTTCCCACTTAAAAAGATCCCTCACCTGGCAGTGATTAAGTTCTTGGATTTTCATTACAAATCATTTTTAAAGATATTCAAAACAATGAAACAACTTTAAAATAGTAAAAATATATGTTATAATGATCATTATTGAAGTGAAATTATATATTAAATAAATAATGGCACTCAGCCAAACTATATGAAAACAAACAAACAACTACGATATGGCCTAGAAACCTCAACTAAGGATTTGGTCACTAACCTGCATTTCATTTTATTTAGATGCCCAATATTTATTATCTATATATAACCCAAACACACAGCTAATTTTATATAAAAATAGATTTTATCTCTGTAAACATATAGGGCATGGTATTGTTCTTTAAAAGCGGTTCTCCGGAAAATTCGTTTCAGATGATTGGTTCAGTCGTTGAGGGTTGCAGTTCCATCATAATGAAGGCAACGTTCATCATAAAGTTGTAACAACCACGGTAAAAACTATTTGTAATTCTCCCAATCTAAACCAATAATTCAATTCATTATATTAGTTCAAAACCTTCTTGGTTTGGTGGATCCAGAGTTCAATAAAGTACTCTATGCATTCGACATTCACAAATCGTATTGGTTTTATGAGGACGAACCTTGCACAACAATAAAATGTTCACAGATAAACTAAATATGTTCAATCTAAAAACATCTAATCATTTTTCAATCAGAATAGTCTTTAGTTACAATTTCTGAACTTCAAAGCTAGAGAAAAAATAGTAGTATTATTAATATCTTATTATTTGAAAAGGAAATTCTCGAGTTAATGTATGAACTTTGATTTATTTCATTAATTAAATAATTAACATAATTCCCGAATTTTATCACACAAATCACGAGAAGGTTTAATTTTTGTTTTTTTCTCTTTTAAATGGAAAGTAAGAAAATACCACTTAACTGTTAGCAATGCGAATACATTGGATATTCAAACTACCTCTCGCATGATTAATGGTCTGATAAAACAAAAGGTGTAGTGGGTTTGAGGCATATTAAAGGGCGTACGATCATTACATCATCACAAGAAGAGAGATAATGATTCAGGGGACATGAAAAATCAGCTGTTCTATTTTGGAAAAGCAAAAGTAATATAAATACGATCAAGATAGTGGGAGCAAAGTCAAGAAAGGTCTCAATGATCGGATAACATACAATTTAGGAACAAACAAATAGGATGAATAGCTCTGAAGACGTAAGTAAAAAAAGAAAGGTAAACATATTTCGAATGTTCAGCATGCGAGAAAGCAAAAAACGGGGGGTATTTATATTGTAATGGTTTGTAAAGCTTCTTTTCAGCGTTAGGTAAAGGCCACAAGCGAGATAAATAGAGATTTAAATATAACCTCTCTCCTGTTATCTCTCTCTCTCGACGCTCTCTTCTCTCTCTCTCGACGTCTCTCTCTCTCTCTCGACGTCTCTCTCTCTCTCGACGTCTCTCTCTCTCGACGTCTTCTCTCTCTCGACGGTCTCTCTCTCTCGACGTTCTCTCTCTCTTCTCGGACCGTCTTCTCTCTCTCCGGACGTTCTCTCTCGCTCGACGTCTCTCTGCTCGACGTCTCTCTCTCTCTCGACCCTCTCTCTGCTCCTCGACGTCTCTCTCTCTCGACGTCTCTCTCTCTCTCTCTCCGACGTCTCTCTCTCTCGACTCTCTCTCTCTCTCTCGACGTCTCTCTACTCTCTCTCGACGTCTTCTCCTCTCTCATCGACGGCTCTCCTCTCTCTCGACGTCTCTCTCTCTCGACGTCTCTCTCTCTCTCGGACGTTCTCTCTCTCTCTCGACGTCTCTCTCTCTTGCGACGTCTTCTCTCCTCTCGACGCTCTCTCTCTCTTCCGACGTCTCTGTCTCTCGAAGTTCTCTCTCTTCGACGTCTGCTCTTCTCTCTCGACGTCTCTCACTCTCTCTCACCGTCTCTCTTCTCTCTCGACTTCTCTTCTATCTCTCTCGACGTCTCTCTCTCTCTCGCACGTCTCTCTCCTTCTCTCTCTTCTCGACGTCTCTCTCTCTCGACGTCTCTCACTCTCTCTCGACGTCTCTCTATCTCTCTCGACGTCTCTCTCTCTCTCGACGTCTCTCTCTCTCTCTCGACGTCTCTCTCTCGACGTCTCTCTCTCTCGACGTCTCTCTCTCTCTCGACGACTCTCTCTCTCTCGACGTCTCTCTCTCTCTCGACGTCTCTCTCTCTCTCTCTCTCTCTCTCTCGACGTCTCTCTCAATGTCTCTCTTTCTTTTGTCGAGACTAGAACCTCCACGAAATTTCGGAGTGAACTCGCAATGAGTGAGGGAGTATTCATTAGGGGAACGTCGACTACTGAGTTCATTACCCTCGTAAATTTATTTTTATTTAAAAGGTAATTATTCCGTACAGGAACCAATTTTGATATCATGTGGCTAGGCCAAAGGCTTCTAATCCATTACAGTACCTACATCCTTCGGCGTTTGAACATTTTTAATTCTGGCATTCACTTCAAATGAACTCTCCGTCACACCAAAGCTGAGGAAAAGAGATCGTAAGGTACAACTGAGGGAAAAACCGGAAGTGGTAGGGGAATCTGCCGTCAGCATCCGAGAACGAACTAATCTACAAGACTTTGCTAGGCGCGGGCGTCACGCATTCTCCCTCCAGCCTCTGGCCTCCTCAGCAGCTGAAATCCCCAGCCACAGCAGATCGTCCGCACCATCGCCTCTGCGCTTACGTTTCAGACGTCTACTCCCCTGTACCCGCCGCACGTCCTTGTGTAACTATTTGATGTTTACTTATTTGTTTATTGATTTGATATTTTATTTACTATTATTTAATGACTTATTTACTTATTCTGTAAATTTGGTGTTCGCTTCAACGTTGACCTGCTCGCCGGCTTACGTGGGTCGCTCCTTCCAGGAATCTCGCAGCGGCGACAAGCTCCAAACTCGCGACTGAACAATCGCCATGCATGGTAGTGTAGAGCATGCTGGTAAGTGTAAGCGCGAATATGGCGTGTAAGGGGTCAAGTACGAGGAAGAAAGGCCGCGCGCGGTCCAATAAGTGACATTTGCTCCGGCACTTGGATTGGAGGAAACGGCCGCTGGAATTCTCCCCCAGACAACGGTTGGAGTGGACTCGGCTAAGTAGCACACTCGCCGGGGTTTGGACACGCGGCGACAGATGCGCCACTAACAACGACGTCGCCGCAAACCGCACTCTCAACGACGTACGCCACATATTGCACGTGCCGAACACTGGGCAAGGAAATATCCCGAGAACACCTCTCCTCCCCCTCCTGCGTCGCTCTAAGCCACAGATCGTGTTCAGTTCAAAACACAGAAGCCGGTCATTGATTTACTCTCTTTCCGCTCCGCCTGAATAAAAGCCACGGCGAGCGCTCTCTGTTGGCACACATCGGAACAATGAATCTCCCGAAGCGTTAAAAATATCCTAATGGCGAATCGCGCCCGCATATGTTCGACATCAGCGAGATGTAAAAATTTCAACACGCTTCTATTGTTCTTGATTTTTTGCGGGCTTTTTGCGTTTGAAATAAACAATAACAGAAGCTTTGACCACACGATTAGAAAAGAACAAAACAAACTCTGTAGATTAATTGCTACCGCAACGTTTTGGTATTGACCAAGACATTGTATTCGTTGTCTAAAATAAACGATGTAATTGTGCATTTCGTTCTCAGTTTAACTACCAGACAGCAAAATGAGATTTCTGGCTTGCTCCGAACAATCATGGCTGTTCCCATCCGTTATTTTCGATTCCTTGAGTAAAATTGAAAGCACTTAATATTTCGGTTTTACTACATTCATATTACAAATGTTAAGATGTGTAGTAAACAAAAATGTATGAAAGTGTACACTAGAATATTAAAGTCATCAACACTTTTCAATACCTTTCAAAAACTTAAATTAATTTACTTAAAACTATTATTTATTGTTCTTGAATATATTTATTTACAGTATACACATATATCTCATATATTGTCTGCAAATTAAATATAATTAAAACTTATCCTGAATTTAAAAGGCTTCTCATCGGCATTTCGCTTCAGCGCCTGTTAATCGTTTGTCATAAAATGCTATTCTGAAATGATGTAATGATTGGTATTTTCTCACGAATGTGAAGGTAACCACGAGGAACCAGCAAGTTTGGTGCTTTTCACCCGAATGCATTAATACCCATTACATTGTGTTTCATACATTGATTTTCTGCGACTAATTTTAACATTTTTGTCAAACTTTTGCATTGACCTGTTACTCTGGGAGCCATCAACACACGCGAAACATAAATGATAAATTAATCTTTCTTAACCAAACGGCACCAATGCAAGCGTCGCAGCTAATACGATTGCAATTATATGTAAACAATTTATTAATACAAATTTTCGTTGAATGACATGATGCTATTTGCTGTTTTAGTATAAGCCCATTACCGAGGAAAATGAAATGAGACGCTACAGCGGCAACAAACAATGTCACTGAGCCACGTCAGTCGATCAGCCATATCGGTTGCACTTTGTAGGATTACATCGTCTATGGCGAAGCGAATTTCCTCAAACGAGACTGTTCCTGCTAGGATCTGTCTCTAGAAATGCCATGTGTGAGACAAATTGAGCTGAGTATGCCTAATCAACTGTGTCGTCTACAAAAGCGACACAACGTAATCAAATAGCAGTTTCAGTCAACTCTAAAACGGCACTCTAGTAAAACGCATTGGTACCCCGTTTGCACGAATACAAGCGATGATAACCTAACATTATCAAATGTACGTTACCTAATGTTATCAAAGGACATTCCTCTGAAAACCTATTTTTAAGACTGTTTGCTTTAAAAATAATTTTATAAACAAAGTAACGAACAAAGATGGGGGACGGGATCCCATTAGATCGTTTACGTACCATCAACGCCAAAGCACAACGTCGTGAGAAGAAGAGAAACCGCAGCAATGGGGCGGAAATGATGTTCCTACCTGCCACGCGAGAAGAATTAGCCGCAGCAAACAAACGCAGCGCGCTGGCAATCGTCTTTCAAGCGGAGGCGCTTCAGCCTACCCTGCGGAGGCCAGTGGGGAAAGCAAGCGGCTATTTGGACGAACT